>CM048046.1:24882500-25120000 GCA_026259375.1 Verasper variegatus
AACTAAAGCCAAACCCTGAAAACACTTGAAGCAGTAAAACATGAGCTCTCTCAGTGTGCGGCAGCTCAACATACGAATAATATGAGAATTTATCTTCCAGTATTCAAATACGGTATTTATGGGCTTAAAGCTGCTCAGGTACGCCACCTGTTGGCGGCTTCTCTGTGGAACCTGAACATGAGCGGACCAGCTGACGGTGGTGAAACTCTGCCTGGTTTTAAAGCAGCAGTGCAACTTCAGCTGGAATCAGCTGAGACTCACATGGTCTCACACTGAAGAGTCACTCAGCTCATTGTGCGCTGAATAAAAAGTGAGTTTGTGTCTGTGTCAGTCAGCTGATGGTCATTAGTCGTACTGGCAGTCCCACTTCTCTGCTGCGACTCAGGGGCCTGGTTCATCATGTGAGGAATCAAACTCTACTGGAGAACAGAGGAGTCACAGAGCTTTTCAAACCCTGCAACACAAAAAGGATCTGGTCCTCTGCAGTGAACTCATCTCCACTGAACGACAACAAACATCCTAACGTTTAATTCATCTGAGTCTGAATCCGTCCACAGCTGAAACAGGAAACCAGACTGAGAGACAAGAGTTCAACTTCCTCCTCTGACATGTTTATGATACCTGGACTGTGTGTGTGTGTGTGTGTGTGTGTGTGTGTGTGTGACAGACACAAGCCAGAAAGACAGCAGCCTCATTTGTTTACACTGAAGCAGAGAAGAGGTGTGGAGAGGGGGGGGGGGTGAGAAAGAGGCCAAAGAGAAAACTGAGGATGACGGAGAGAATGAAAGACGTCTGGAGAAAGTAGAGACGATTTCACCGTCTTTTCCACTCGGCAGGTCTTCAGCCTCCTGAGCTGTTTTTACACGTGACAATCAAACATTTTCAAGTTAAAGATATTTTATCAGCTCGAAAAAATAAACTAAGCAAGAGGTTTATTTATTATTGGTTTCATTTCATTCATATTCAGATTTGTATTCAACCCTCACCTGGACAGTGAAGAGGAAGAAGACGGCTGCTGACTGTGCTGGAACCAACGAGGCACTCGGTACTGTTTTTATCACAATGTCTTGGCTCCATGTTTCATTAAATGTTAGAAACCCTTCTGGTGGCTTCTAACCTACAGATAACAGATGAGTGTCTGGGTTAATCGATCGCAGCTCCATGGTGTTGAGCAGAACTCAGAGCTCGGGGGGGTCCAGACCTGCCTCATCTACATGGCAGGTGCTGGAGCTTCAGCTTTAAAGCGGCTGACAGATGATTCCTGAATCCTCCAGGTGTTGATGTTCTTCTGGCTCCGCTCTGAGAGGATCTGAGCCACAGAGGCAGGAGCTGCTGCCAGGAAAGGGGGGGGGGGGGTTACTGGGTTGGACCAAGCCACTGACTGGGATTCAACGTAATCATCCTATTTCATTGTGTTGGACCTCTGGGAGAGTTGTGTGTGTGTGTGTGTTGTGTGTGGAGGGGAGGTGATGGAGATTGTGTGTCAGCGGCTGACAGCAGGATTTAAGACGTCCAGTAAAACAGGAGCTCCTGCATCTGTGGGACGTCTCATCTGGTTCACTGCACAGATCTGTGACCAGCCATGAACGACCATCCTGCAGTATTCCATTTCAAATCATTTCTGCATTTCTTTATTTAAGTTTAGTTTCTGCCATTACAGAGTTTGATGTGTTGCAGGATCACAGAACCTTTGTTTCACTGAGCTCTTTGATCTGCGGCTGGAATTAAAGCAGCTTTTAGGAATCACTTGGATTTAGACTCAACTTCATCTGGAGAAAAGTTCTCGCTCCATATTAGACATGTGATATGATCCACAAACAAGTATCTGATGTTACCTACATCGTAATCATTCTCTGCTCAGCGTGAGTTAGAACACTTCATCTTACCAGGTTCCCTGAATGTGAAGTGCTCTGTTGTCAGTGTGAACTAGAATGAAACTGAACTTACAAACCTTTTCATGCCACACATTGTATATCAGCTATTTCAAGTTCACAACTTTCAGATTAAAAGTCCAAATAAACCAGGAAAATAAATTGCTCCAAAAAAGAACAGTTGTACTTTTACTTTGTAGACAAACTGCTAAAGAGGAGGTGGTTCTATGAATGTGGATGAACTTATATATAATATGAACATGAGTATCAGTCACTTCTCTCTGGCAGAATAAAAGTGCATGTGATGGAGTTCATTGAACAGGTTGTGCAGAAGCAGTGACCTGAGGCGTCCGTCTGCAGCTGCTGTGTGAGTCACTTCAACACAGAAGCTGCAGACTCTCCTCTTCATCCTCTTCATCCTCTTGAAGGGTTCAGACGCAGCGTGAAAAGAAACTTCCACCGCAGGTGAAGGACGTGAACTGAGACGTGTCCTCGGCTGCTCCTGCTCGTTTCCTCTGGGCTCTTTCTCTTGTAGTGTTAGAGCTCCGTGTGTGATCACAACCGACTATAAGTTATTATTCTGAGACTTGTTCTGGAATAAAGAAATGAAGAAAGATAAACACACAGCTTTAAAGAAAGTCCCGACGTCTGGACTCTGTGTTTACCTCAGTCTTCAATAAGGACTCTGTGTGTATCATATAATCACTTCCTCTCTTTGCACGTCGGCCTCCTGGTTACAAGTTAAACATGGAGTGAATGAGACGGTTCATATTCAGGTCAGTGCCGACACAAACAACGTCACATGTCACTCCTCATCTTCTTGTAGCTGCCACCGTCTCCACCGCTAAATATTTGATTGTGTTTCCATGAGAGCTTCATAAAAACCGGGCCCTCCGGGGAGCGTCACCCCGAGAGACTGGGATGAGAGCCGTGCACCTTTAACGCCCCACAGGAGGCGTCTTTACAAGTGCCTGACTACAACCCTGGGTCCTCACACATGATGTTACGGCAGCCCCACAGTCACCCTCATTATCCAGGAGCTCTGCCACACACACTGACAGACAAAGACAGCTTCCTCCACCCCCTCCTCCTCCTCCACCTCCTCCCCCACCATGTTTACTGTCACGTCCTGACGAAACACCGACACATCAGATTTTGCAGGGAGTGGTTCCTCCTCACTTCTCCGTGTCAGACGGGACTGGGGGGGAACCAGGGGTCAGTGCATCTAGTATTTTTCCCAGCGTCCTCAGAGCGGCCCTCATCAGTGTCTGGGCCCCTTGCAGAGCAGACGGGGGAGTAGAGCAGCCAGCAGAGCGGCCGCCACCTGCTTCAGAGAGCCCACAGGCCTCAGCCGAGTCGTCTGAGTGAGAGCGGCTTCATATCAAAGCAGCAGGCCCCTCATGTCTCCATCCTCTCGCCCGGCTCTGGCTTCTGCACCGCTCCGGTTTTAATTATCTCCTGTGAGAGCGGAGCAGCCGGCTCATTAGGTCCGTCAGCAGGGACGAGCTGTAACCTGCAATAACCCCCCGCTCTCCTCACTCACGCCCCCTCCTCACACTCCTCACCCTCACATCTTCGTTTCTTATCCTCTTTCAAGTCGTGGTGGCTCGTGGGCGTGTCTGTGAGTGAGTTGATTATTGAGTCCTGCAGGTTCCATCAGGCTCAGATTCTTCTCCTTCATCTGAAGACGTTTAAAACTCTCTGGATACTTGTGTCTGTGCATCTTCCTTCTTGCATCTCGAGGGCTACACATGAAGAAATGAAAACCAGAGGAGGACCGAGGGGTGTTTGCATTTATCAGCTCAGCTCAGGGTGTAAAGTTTTGCTCTATGGAAGCTGTCGTTTGATCAGAAGCTGGATTTTGTAATAAAACTTTTACTCAGATGATATATTATAAAACTTTCTGACTCCAGAGTGGGACCTCGAGGCGTCAGTGGCCAGAAGGAGACACAACCAAGTCCGTCAGCTCCACAAAGCTCCGCTCACGTCATGATCCACAGCTTCTGTTCTGACTCAGGAGGATGTTTGTGCTTCAGATTTAACCTCAGAGAAAATATCTGCTCATACGTTTACATTTATTTTAAGTATTTCCTTTAAACCCTCTCTGATTGGTCTTTTCTGCTCCGTTCATTGAAGATTAAATAAAACAATCTTTTACTGACGTTAAGTTAAAAAGCTCAAAATGTAGAAGAGAAAACATCTTAAATTCCCAGATATCACAAACACACACATCATCGTACTTAGTGCTTATTTAATTAGAACTGTAGAACTTTTATCATTATCTTAAATTTGCTTTAACCCTCATTGAAGAAGTGAGAAAGAATATTTTTAGTTTGTTTCATTAAAGCACTTAAAACTGCATTTCAGTGCTATTATCAATATTATTGTTATTATCATTATTTCATCATTCATACAATAAGATGCTGTTTTCTATTATAGTTTCTAAATATGTGCAGTAAACATGAAATATGCTTTAGTTCACATGCTCTTTATCAATATGAATGTACGTGTTGTGTATGTGGTGTGTGACAGCTGTGTTATATATATTATAATTTATGTTATATATATTTCTATTTATTTATATAACATACATTATAAAACAAATATTATTATTATTATTATAAAAATACCTAATATATTGTAATATATACTTTCCTTCTTCTCTTCTCTTTCTCCAGCTCTGTCACTTTTTCTAAATCTCCTCCAGGGATTTTATTCTTTGAAAGCAGATGATTTGAATTCAGTTGAACTAGTTTCACACACAAACATTTTCCTATTTTCTTTTCATACAAAACAACTAATAGACAATAAATATTAATGCCAGGAGACTGAAGTCCTTGTTAAGAAAGAGATTCTTGTCATTCACTAGCTCTTTCTACTGCGTACTGTTATTTAATCCCCCCCCACCCCCACGTCCTCTCATCTCCTCCATCTTGTGGAAATCAGTTCTTTTCGGGACTTGACAAACGCAGGAGTCAAACTCCGGTCACCAGTTCCACAACAGCAGGGGACAGGCAGCGCTGCGAGCGGGAACCTGATCCGTTTCGTTTCATCTCTCCACACTCGCACAGAAAACTCTGACACCGACCAGCAGAAAAAAACATGGATGCTGAGAATGTGGGTTCAGATGGAGGCCACTGAGGTAACGAGAGGGGCGAGCGAGGCAGGAAGTTGTTGACAGCTCTCTCTCTCTCTCTCTCTACCTCACATCCTCTCTGCTCTGAAGTCCGACACTCGGAGCCAGAAGCAGCAATTACCAGCGAATGATTGTAACCTGTTGTTGTCAATGATTCCCCATAAAAACACCGTTTCTCAGCTTATTAAAGAGAAGTTCCCCGTCGGAGACGCAGGTTATTGTTAAAGCTGCAGGAGCCAATCGATGAGCGGCGCTCCGGGCTCCCGCTCCATCACTTCATTACTCCGCTGTCAATCAATGCAAAACACATTTTTAGGAAAGCAGATCGATGCGGAGGTGACTTAACTGACGGAAGGGACTGTTACCTGACACACACACACACACACACACACACACACAC
Source organism: Verasper variegatus (assembly GCA_026259375.1). NCBI lineage: Eukaryota > Metazoa > Chordata > Actinopteri > Pleuronectiformes > Pleuronectidae > Verasper > Verasper variegatus. The sequence continues at coordinate 24,887,908 of CM048046.1, forward strand.
ACACACACACAGACACACACACACACACACACACACACACACACACACACACACACACACACACACACACACACACACACACACACACACACACACACACACACACAGACACACACACACACACACACACACACACAGACATACACACACACGCACACACACTCTGGGGATCCATTATGAAAGGTGTAGAATAATTGACCTCTGCGTGGTGATTGATCCGATGATGACAGATAGGACGGATCACGTGACCCCACCTGTGTGTGTGCGTGTGTGTGTGTGTGTGTGTGCACGTGTGTGTGTGTGTAAATGCAGCTGAAGGACATGTTAACTTTTTCTCTGTGTCTCTCAGCGAGGTGTTGGCTGAGGCGGTTGCCGTCGCCGTGGTGACCTGCGAGCTGCGTCTGCAGTTCCTCACCCGGTTGTATAAACATCCTCCTGAGCTCCGTCCTGTCAGGCTGACACACTGCAGGCAGAACGCACGCTCACGTGCACACGCACAGACTCTCACAGGTAACAGAGTCAAGTGTGTTTGTTCTTGCATCAGAAACCACAGCGGGCAGTTGAAGTGCTTTAAGCCGGTGGATTATCTCAGGGATATTCCTGGTTTTTAATGTTTGGATGAACACCGCGGTTGCCCCGGGCAACCGGCGTTCCTCCTGAGCTCTAAGTACAGCATGTCCTCAACAATGCTAAGAATGACACACATCTGTGAGGTGGAGTTAAGCCGCTGAACGGAGGTACATCACAGCGAGGAGTTCAGCAGAGGAGTGAAGAACAAACTGAACGGTTCTGTAAACAGAGACACATCGACACAGCTCCACTCTCTAATCTGAGACTCATAACTCAGCATGTTCTCCAGGGAAAGGTTCTGTGTGGTTCCCTCTGACCTGCTACAGTCACGTCAGCAGGTCAGAATAAACACTGAGGATCATGTAGTAAATTCTATTTGTGTCTTTTGAATATGAAACAAAAAATGGTCCCAAAAACTAAATGAAAGATGAAATCAAACACAAACATCTTCAGTCTTTTCAAACTCCTCCCGATAAACACAACTTTGACAATAAATCACAAAATGTACATCTTCCATTGACTTTACAAATCTACATTTACAGACGTATATAGACAACACAGACGTTGAGTATGAAACTGAGGAGAACCTGACTCAGTACCAGACACTGAGGGTCAGTGGATTCTCTCGTCGTTGATGTGATGCAGTGATGCTACATTTACCTGCTAACTTCTAATTGGACGTAGCCGTGCAAAACAAACATAGAGAAACTAGAGGTTCAAATTCATGATTGACAGCTGAAACTGTTTCATGATTAGTTGAGTGGGTGTATGTGTGGGCGGGACTTTGACACCACGCCCCGCCCCTGATCGTGACTGCACCGACTCGGACCAGATGTGTAAGATGTCAGCGCTTCTAACCGGGATGTTTAGTGTTTGTTTCTGGAGGAAGAGGAGACGCGTGCTCCATCTGTATCTACAGTTTATCAAACCAACTCCACTCTAAAAGAAGAATAAACGACTTCTGGATGCTGTCTGTTCATCCCTTGTTTTGTTGCTCTGATTGGTTGTAGCTCTGATTGGTTGTAGCTCTGATTGGTTGTAGCTCTGATGAATGAACCGTCGGGTTCCAGACTCGTTGGTGTGAAGAGCTTCAACAAACCCCTGATGAACTTTCTTCATCAGACGATAAACAGACCCTCGTACTCGTCGTTAAATAAAACATGTTGCTCAAATATTCTTCTTTAATTGAATTGAATGAATTCTTCAAGGACCTGAACAACACAGTTAATAAACCAGAATTTAACAGAATGTTATCAGCCCCCAGAAACAAGGAACATGAATTCTTTATACGTTTCTCATCTGTTCTCAGTCACTACAGGTTCACATCCAGAGAACTTTCTCTGAGTACCTGACATGAATAAGAACCAGAAGGTTTTAATAAGCCTCGGTCCTCGGGGGTAAGAGACTTAAAATCAGATTTGGGTCCCGGACTGAAGAAGTTTGAGAACTCGGCTCTGAAATCCCTCAACTACCGCTTCTATTTTTTATAGATTTCTTACTGTACGTCTACGATCTACATCTGAAAATTAACAAAAGTTGATTCAGTCTTTGAAGGTCTCAGCATAAATAAGCTGAATCCACTTGACAGGTTCTCCTTTGAGGAACCAATTACTCTGAATTCATTACACGGGCAGAAAATGATCCAGAATATTTTATCTGAGTAACTGTTGCTCCGAGGCAGCGCAGCAGCGAGAGTTCACACATTTCACATTCAGTCATTTGTGGAATAAACTCTGAGATGTGAGTTTACTGTAAACATTCAAATCCTCTCAAATCTGCAGGAGGCCGGACGTGTTTCTCAATGAACACACACACACACACACACACACACACACACACATCACCTACGTGGGCGGAGTCTACCTGTACTTGACTCTGATTGGTTTGTAGAAGGAGTTTGACCTGGGCGTGTTGTCAGATGGGGGGTTAGTAGTCTTTCTGTTTGAATGGAGAAAACCTTCAGGCACAGTACTCTACAGTACTCTACAGTACTACAGTACTCTACAGTACTCTACAGTACTACAGTACATAAACCCTCCTCCTCCATGTAAGCAGATGGGACATGGGCCAAATAAAAAAATCAAAGTAGACGTTACTGGAAATCTGTTTTTGTGTGATGCTGCTGACAAACAAACAAACAAACAAACAAAAAAACAAACAAACAAACGTCACAGGGGTGAAAACACAACCTGCTCACTGGAGCTAAGAATTGAGAAAACGGTCACATGCTTCAATTTGAAAAACCAATAACAGGTTTTAATCTACTACTACACACACACACACACACACGCACACACAGCTTATCACTTAGCATTTCTATAGACTTGGAAACACACACAGGCACTAAGGTGTGACTGGCATTATAAGAGGGAGTATTGATTAGTGGACCGTGGTCATGATTGTTGGTTGGATCTGACTGGCTACACACACACACACACACACACACACACACACACACACACACACACACACACACTCATAAGAAACAGGCAGAAAATACTCCCACATGCTCCTATATTCTGTAAAGACTTCCCGCAATAATTAAACAGTAGTGAAAAGTAATTAAACACACACACACACACACTTGAGATCCACTTGATATTGATGATTCTGAGCGAGACGCACACACACACACACACACACACACACACACACACACACACACACTTGAGATCCACTTGAGATTTATGATTCTGAGCGAGACGCACACACACACACACACACACACACACGGGTCTCAACACTCCTGTGTCCACTCTGCCACCCACACAGTCTCACTTAATAATGATAAATCTGGCTGAGGCCCCGACGTGCTGAATAATGGATGCTCGTCTCCGTCCCTGCAGTTTAAATATATACATATTACCACATGAATAATTAACACCTTCATTTCACAGCTGTCTTACACGACGGGGGGAGAACAGGATCAGTCCAGCCTCTCTCGTCTGCGAGAGGCCGACACGTCGTTATATTCCAGCTGAACGCTGCCGGACACACGTCCTCAGGTTTCCAGCTGACACACACACACACACACACACACACACACACACACACACACACACACACACACACACACACACATCCACTGATTAACGACTCTGAATAATTAGATTATTTTTATTTAGATCTGTGAAGAATTTGATTTATTTACTGGTTGGATAATGAGGAGACGATCAAGTTCAGTTCCAGACACTGAACTCGTTTCTAACAACAAGACTCTGATGAAGAAAGAATCTGAATCTGAGGTTAGATTCAATAACTCAACTTTCTCTGATTTAAAAAGTCGTCTTATCAGGTTATTGGTACGAATCCCGGCTCCTTTGTGTTTTCAGGGTTTTCTCTCACAGTCCAAAGACACGTAGATTCTCCACAGCTGTGAACTTGAAGCCCCTTTTTCCACAAGTCAAAAAACCCACAAAACATCTGTCTTTTGTCTGCGATGAGAGCGACTCGGTTTACGGTGGAAACTCCTCTACTGGGAACGTGAAGCGGTTTTTCTGCGTTTAAAAACCTGCGTAAATCTGCTAATGTTGGTGTAAACGAGGTATTTGTGTGAGCGGCCATCTTGTGTGAGGCTTCTCGTCCAAGTCAACCATGACCTTTAAAAGATAAACGGTATAGATCAAACGCACACGTGCATCATCTTCACTTGTTCATGAACGTTTCCTCCCTCAGCCCTCGCTGTGAGGAAGGTCACACCTGAGCGCCGCAGAGTTCAGGTGCCAACAGGAAACCTTCGCTCTCGAGGACCTGGGACGGACCATCAGCAGCGGACGTGTTTCCTCTGCAGGGTCACGTGACGGCGCTCGGGGGGAGGACGCACGTTCTGTAACTCATTATCACCGGATTCAGAAGAGAAACCTGGAGTCAGGATGTAACCTGAGGGATAGTTTCTACCTCTGATGCTGCACAGCTCAGACTGTGTGTGTCTGTGTGTGTTAAATAATGGAGCTTGACTTCTGTGTGGTGTTTTCGGTGGAGAATTCCAAAGAAGTGAAATACAAGGACGGAGAATCTCACGTCACAGACGGCAGGAGAACACAAACACTGCTGAACTCACAGATGGAGTTCAGCACATCAACACACACCGACAAGCACAAGCTCAATCTCACTGCCTCCACACTGTATATATATGCAGCCCCCCCACATGCCCTCTATCTACAGATGAAGTGCTAGGAGAGAGAGAGTGTGAGTGTGTGTGTGTGTGTGTGTGTGTTGATCGTTCTTCAGGCCACAGTTTAAAACCTGTTTATGTGAAGGAAACATTTCAAACTACATCAGGATTCATGGTTGACTCTGATATCAGCTCCTGATTGGATGATATAAAAGATAAAGATAAGAGCACATGTTCCTTACTGGGTCATGTGACTCACCGTGAAACATCAGGACCCGAGGCCGCGTTACACACCGGGCCCGACCCCCCCGACCTGGACCACCACTCCACTAAATCTCATGGAACCTGGTTCAACCCCGTCCTTGGCAGCGGCAACATGACATCACCTGATGTAGCTGCAGATGGTGACGTCACCTTATCGGTCAAACTGCTTCACCTTGAATCCAAACGTCTCCTTCCACCTTCAGCTGGACCCTCACCCTGCAGCTTCCTGCTCCGACTCCACAGTGAAGCTCCGACGAGTGTTCCAGCTGAAAACCAGAGCAGTGATATCACAGAGAATCAGAAGTCTCTGGCCGAGCAGCTTGGATTTGACTTCTTCTGCAGGGAGCTGCTTCTAAAACTCTGAGGCTGAGACGGAGTTAAAACTGAGTGAACATGTAGAGCTGCAGGTTTTCAGAGTGAACGTGAAGCTGCCAAACAGCCGGTGAGATGGACCGTTGATCAAAGTGCGTCTCTCTCCTCCATCGCTCTCCGGCTCCTCGCTTCTTTTTTGACAGAATTACCAAATGCCCACGAGGCGGGAGAAGCAAATCAATTATTCTGTATCATCTGCCGATGGCGAGAGAACTTCCCACAAACACACGTCTGACATCCCAGAATAAGCATCTTCATCGTCATTAAACACACAGTGAACATCTGATACATGTACCTGAACACGCTCATCACGTCATTACGACTTTGAGCCAAAACAAGCTGAGACGTTAAATATCTGACTTTGACAGATTTAAACACAGAGATGTGAAGAAAATATAAAATCACCTTTAAAACATGAATCAATTATGATTTTATGAAAATCTGGTGAATGGATTAACTGAGAGTTTGAATCCAGTATCTTAGTTACAGCTCATGTGTTTCTGATTCAGTCTCGTTCTTCATGCTGGAGCAACGTTAATATGACAAATGAATCATAAATATCAGTCCTGTGAATACGTCTCATTTGACTTATTTCCTGGCAGCTGATCCACACACACATCATCAAACATGATTCAAAGAGATAAGGATGTTGCTCCTTTCTGACAAACTGTGATTTGTGAATATGAAGTAATGAAATGTAATTGATTCAGATACTTTGAGGAATCAACTGAAGGCAGTAAAAGTGATTAACTTCTAGTAAAAGTCTTCATCAGGACACAACAGGAAAGTTCCAACCACTGAGGACGAAATCCAAATCTCACATCATCTCTGTGACGGAGGGAAAATGTTTCTCTGATCGTTGGTTTGATTCCAACGAGTGGATCCACAGAGCAGGTTCCACACAGCAGGTTCCACAGAGCAGGTTCCACACAGCAGGTTCCACAGAGCAGGTTCCACAGAACAGGTTCCACAGAGCAGGTTCCACACAGCAGGTTCCACAGAGCAGGTTCCACACAGGAGGTTCCACAGAGCAGGTTCCACAGAACAGGTTCCACAGAGCAGGTTCCACAGAGCAGGTTCCACAGAACAGGTTCCACACAGCAGGTTCCACAGAACAGGTTCCACACAGCAGGTTCCACAGAGCAGGTTCCACACAGCAGGTTCCACAGAGCAGGTTCCACAGAACAGGTTCCACACAGCAGGTTCCACAGAGCAGGTTCCACAGAACAGGTTCCACAGAGCAGGTTCCACACAGCAGGTTCCACAGAGCAGGTTCCACACAGGAGGTTCCACAGAGCAGGTTCCACAGAACAGGTTCCACAGAGCAGGTTCCACAGAACAGGTTCCACACAGCAGGTTCCACAGAGCAGGTTCCACAGAACAGGTTCCACACAGCAGGTTCCACAGAGCAGGTTCCACACAGCAGGTTCCACAGAGTAGGTTCCACAGAACAGGTTCCACAGAGCAGGTTCCACAGAGCAGGTTCCACACAGGAGGTTCCACACAGGAGGTTCCACAGAGCAGGTTCCACAGAGCAGGTTCCACACAGCAGGTTCCACAGAGCAGGTTCCACACAGCAGGTTCCACAGAGCAGGTTCCACACAGCAGGTTCCACAGAACAGGTTCCACAGAGCAGGTTCCACAGAGCAGGTTCCACACAGCAGGTTCCACACAGCAGGTTCCACACAGCAGGTTCCACAGAGCAGGTTCCACAGGATGATGGGAAGTGACTGTGCGTGAAATGAGGCTGTGAACGAACAGATCATCTAATTAAATTTAATTCCTGGTTCTTTTTAGGTGTTTGGAGCTTTTAGAAGTTGGAGAACAACTTGATTGATTGATTGATTACTGCCCCCTGCTGTCCTGGAGTGTGAATACAATCAGTGTTAGTTTGGTGTAATTCCTCTAAAGGTCACTAGGAGGACACAGATTTTAAAAAGAAGCTGGTCAAATGGATGCATGTGATTGATTGATTGATTGATTGATTGACTTAATCAGTGGAAATGTGGCTTCTCTCAAATATGACAAAAGTACAAACATGAATCATTAAATCATAAACAATATAAGATATATACGAGACAACAAATGAAAAGTGATTTGACCAGAACTCTGGATTCATCAATAAGATAATATCAAATAATTTGCCTGAGTGAGATATAAATGAAAAATAAAGAGATGAATCTCACGTTTTTTATTAATGACTTTAAATATTATTCTTTTTCATTATTCTAGAACTTTCTCTCCCATGTGAGTCGGTGATGAACGAAACTCACAAGAAGCACGTGTGTGAACATTCCTCACGTGTTGGAATCTGTTCTTCATGTTGTCGGAGCCACGTTAAGTTTATTTATAGTTTTATTTCTCCTCCGTCCTCATGAGAACAGAAACCGTCACTGACCTCAAACTCCTTCATCGGCCTCACTCACCCACTTTGTCCTTTTTCTTTTCATGTTCATTTGGGAATAAAACACAAACAGAACCTGGAACCTGGGATTTTCTGGACGTTTGTTTCTACACGTGTGATGAAGAACATGTTGAAGGTGAAGACAAGAGCAGGAGAAGCAACACGTTCAACTGCAGAAAGGAAAAGATGTGAGTCTGTGTGTGTGTGTGTGTGTGTGTGTGTGTGCGATTGTTGCGAGTGCATGAAAACAAAACACAAAGAAAATATACAGTGTAACTGGATCACACAAATAAAAACATCTGTTGCAGTGAAACAACCGGAGTGAGATGTTTTTATAAATCTGCTGTTTGTGTGTTTTTATATTTTACATGTGATAAATGAGATTTAAAAAAAGAGAGAGAACGTCGGAGTAAATAAATGAAATTAATGCAAATGTGTGTGTGTTTGCAACCTACACACACACACACAGCGCGAGAGGCACATCTGTATTCAGTACAGGTGTGTGTGTGTGTGTGTGTGTGTGTGTGTGTCTCCAGGGTGCTGCGTGGCCGTGCTGTGAGGACGGGATCTTTTATCTTGGCTGACGACCCAATCAATCAGTCCGACAATGATGGAGACGCAGGGTGCTGCACACATGCACACACATGTGCACGTTCACACACACACACCTGGAGCTTTTAACCCCTTCCTATCAGTCCTTTGTTGAACAGCAGCGTCTTTGTCAGGAACCGATTGTGTGTCTGTGGTCTCACCTTCCAGACACACACACACACACACACACACACACACACACACACACACACACACACACACACACACACACACACACACACACACACACACACACACACACACACACACACACACACACACACACTCGACCGAGCATCTGATGTCAAAAGATCTGAAATGAGGAACAAGCCTTAGAAGTGATGAATACAAACTTTAAATCAATTCTCACATTTACAGGAAGAGAAGCTGAAATGTGAATAATCTCTAATTCTCTCTCTGAGGAATCAGGCTGCTGCGTCTTGGACGAGCTGTAGTTTATGACTCTGTCTCAGTTCAGAGCTGATTCGTCACAGAGGTCAAACTAAACGCTCTCATTTCACAGGCTCCTTCGAAGGCGTCTCTTCCATCCCCAGGAAACAAACAGGAAACAAACAGGCTCAACATTTCCCAGGATTCATTGCACGTGTGTTTCAAAGAGGAAACGGTGCCGACAAGTGATGAGACGTCCAAATGCTTAAGTGAGGGAACGTCCGTCCATCTCAGTTCGGCCTCGGCCCATGAAGGAGGCGGTCTTTGTGGGCGGGTCGACCACGCCCCTGAACTGACGCAGCCACAGTCTAAACCAAATGAAAACATGAAGAAGATTCTCTGTTTCTCCTGATTAAAAACAATCTGCTCTTACCGACACTCTGTCCAACGATCTGCTGCTTCTAGGGTTTATTCTGACGAGCAGCAGCGTCCGGCTCTGTCTTCTCTCTTCCTTCACCTCAGAGGAAACTTCCTGCTCTATTAGTCTCACAGGCGTCCTCGTCTCCGGTGCGTTGGGACATTACAGGAAACATACATCACCACAACAGGCCTCATTAAGTCCACCTGCTTCCTACAGAGACCAATTAGAAGTGAGGTAATCTCCCTCTGCAAGGTCCCGACCAATCAGGAGGCAGGTTCACTGCAGTCCACTCGTTAATGACGAAGTAAGTTTGATCTTTGATCTGCTCTGATGATGATGAATGATGAAGAAATAACAAAACATTAACTACTTGTTTGAATTGTCCTGATTCAGCGTCTTCATGGGTCACGTCGACCACAAACGCCGAACCCAAGCGCAATGAATCCTGGGAAGGATCTGCACGTCGTAGCGTGCAGATCCAGTTTGTTCATTTAACACAAGTTTATCAAGTCAGTTGTTTCTGCTCATTCAAATTCCCTTCATCATATTTCCTCAGTTGTTCCTCCTCTTCCTCCTGCTCCTGTCATCTCCTCACCTCTTCTTCTCCCTCTTCCTCCTGCTCCTGTCATCTCCTCACCTCTTCTTCTCCCTCTTCCTCTCCTGCTCCTGTCATCTCCTCACCTCTCCATCTACTCTTCCTCTCCTCCAACCGGGAATGAATTTGCCCGGTCATGTAGAGCCGTGTCAGAGCGAGACGAAGCTGGCAATTCATCACCGAGCGCTGCCTCCTGTCACTGCTGCTCCAGTCTCTTTCCTGTGTGAGAGTGTATGTTTGTTTGTGTGTGTGTGTGTGTGTGTGTGTGTCTGTGTCTGTGTGTTTGTGTGTCTGTTGTCAGAGCTCCTCCACCACCACCTCCCGCCCCTCAGGGCCTCCAGTAAAGACTGAGAGGCCCTTCGCTCTCTGGCAGCTCCCTGCAGACGCCTAGATGGATGGAAGGAGACGGTGGAAGGACGGGTGAGGCAGAGGGGGTGAGGTGGGGGGGGACGGACCCAATTATCCCAGAACGTGACGGTCGGTGGTGTTTAAATCAGGCGCCGTGACCCTTGACCTCAGCAGTCGATTGGCGGGAGAGTGAGGTTCTTCAGTGAGAAGCTAATGGAGTTCTGTTTTACGTTTGACGTTTCTTCCTCGGCCCCGCGGCGCTGCATGGATTAGTCATTACCGCCCCCCCCCCCCGCTGCAGCTCGTCTCTGAGGAGCCTCCTGCAGCGTCCAGCAGCTGGTTGGTGCCGCTGCAGCTCCATTAGAGCTGCAGCCACTTTACTGATCACACAGATGACTTAGTGGCTCTTTTCTGCTCTGAAAGGATGTGATGAGAACAAACAGCCGGGAATCAAACATGTGGCATGAACCAGAGCGAGGGGGGGGGGATAAAAAGCTCTAATACACTCTATGCTTCTCACCTCTTCTCTTCTCGGTTTATAAGAGAATTAGTTTGACGTCAGCAGGGAGAAGAGTTCTCCTCCACATCCAAACAGCAGCAGAGACGAGGACCAGGTGCAAAGTTACAACATGAACTCAGGAGAAGTTCAACGAGTTTCACATGTGATTGTTTGTGGAGGAAAGAAACAAGTTCTTACATCTTGTTCTTGCAGTGAAACTAAAGTTCAGCAGCCGAGTCACAGAATCAGTGAGAAAAGAGAAAATCACATCTTCACACTTTAAAACTCAAGGTTTGTGTGAAAGAACAGAAATAAAAACCTGTCTCTCCTTAGAGGAATCGCTGCACTGGTAAAAAATAGATGAGACTAAAAAGCAACCGGATGATTTTTTAGAGTGCAGCAGTTTACGACTTCATGTCCAGAAGCTGAAATCTTTCCCCAAATGTCGCCTTAATGTAAAAAACATCACGTGACGCATAAAAGACGACGATAAAACAGAGTGAGAGAAGGAAACACATCGTAAAACACACGGAGCTGTACATAAAAAAAACTTTATTATTGTCGTAAGGTAAGATTGACAACAACATGCGTTTACCACAATAAAAATTAAAAAGATATTGCACTGGTTTTACTCAGCTATGTTTTTATCTCACTCAAGCTTTTTACGGTGCACGGCGGAATCTTCCTCCTCCTCTTCATCACTCGTGTGTCACAGAGAAAACACACAACATGGAAACACTGAAATACAGCAAACGTCTGTCAAGTCAGTCAAAAGGAGTTTTCTGCTGCTCGGCCGCCGCTCGCACTCAAACTAACTGTGTGTGTGTGTGTGTGTGTGTGTGAGAGTGGTCATTAGGCTTCACTTCGTACCTTTTCATACTGACAGTCACAAGTTTGATTCCTCTCGAGTCTCAGGAGTCAGACTCTCAACTCGCTCAATCACTCAAACACAGAACAAGTGAAACTCTGCTGAACTGTCACTGTGGCCACAGAGCAGCAGAGGTGCATGATGGGTAAACACAAGCTGGAGGTCGGAGGAGCCTGAGGGACGCTGGCCGACCCGACCTTGTGTGCAATCAGGCTCTGGGCTTTAGATTAATGACTCCACCAGGGAAACTGACACTCGCTTCAGTCTCCAGCAGATGGCTGCACCATCATCTTTTACACACAGGAGAACGTGTGTGTGTGTGTGTGTGTGTGTGTGTGTGTGTGTGTGTGTGTGTGTGTAGTCAAACTGGCATCGCTACATTAGATGACTCACACTTGGATCTATGTGTGTGTGTGTGTGTGTGTGAACGTGTCGAGAGCGAATCCAGTTAATCAGACGAATGAAGTTTTCAGGCACAGACGTTTGATTTGTCTTGAAGAACAATGACGTAATGAAGACATTTCTAATTTCCCACAAACCTACGTTTGTATTTCTTGTAACACACAGAGGCCTGAGGAGGTTTGATTGCTACAGGCAACAAGTTCCATCGACGAAAATAACACAGAAACCAAACAGAAACCACATGTAAACACGACAGAGTCAGTTCCTCGGAGTCCATTCAACTGGAGTCAGAGAACTGGGACGTCAGCAAACACACAAACACTGAGGGAGGCGTCGCTCGTCACAGACGCACACAAGGACGTGGACCTGCTTCGGAGAAACAGCAGGAAACGTTCTGCAACATGTGACTCGGACCAAAACAAAAACTGCAAGCGAAACGTACGAGAGGAATGAAGGACGAGAGGAAAATCAATGTTGGATATCGAGAAATAAACAAGAGGAAATTACATTTTGTTTTTTCAAAAACCCAAAAAGCAACAGAAGAACCGAACACACACACACACACACACACACACACACCAGTCACTGATTAACTTTTAGAGATTTTTGTCTATTTATCAGACAAAATAAAAGTTTTGTGCCAAACCTGATGTCTGACACACACACACACACACACACACACACACACACCCACACACACACACACACACACACACACACACACACACAGTATAAAACAGGAGTACAACAGATAAATACTCTTATATATATACACATAACCATGCACAGATGAGCGTCTCCCTCACACCAACACGAAGTGAAGTCTGGTGACTTCACAGGATTTGACTGAAAACACAGCGACTTGGTCCAGATAGAAAACAAAAGGCTGTCGGGGCAGGAAGTGACGGAGTTGGTGGTCGGACAACGTTTCTCAGGTCGGATCCTTCGCTGCAGCTCAGAACCCACAAACTCACAAGATGTAAACCTCATGTCTTTGTGTTGGGATCTAGACATTTGGTAAAATGACAGAGACGTGAAGAGCAGGAGCTCTTTAGGGCCCCAGGAGAAGGGACCTGGGGCCCTCGTCTAACCATGCTAATGCTAATATGCTAGGTCAAGCCTCAGCGTGTTTACTGAATCTGAATCTTTACTTTGAGGATTTTATAACTGCAGCTCAATGTTTAATGTTCCTGTGCCGACGTTTTGTCCTTTTAACTCGTGAAGCGACGGTTTTAATAAAAATGAGCGAGGACGAATAAAACGCTGAGAAAATCTGATAATTTAAACTGATGATTAAAAGTCGATCGTGTAGCATCTTAGCTAACGATCACATGTTGAGCTGGATGAGATTTGGATGAACTCGGATGCTAACCTGCCACAGTGAACGTGGAGTTAGTAAAGATCCAGAGTTCAGACACAGTCTTTACAATCTGTCACACCTTGATCTAATCCAACATTCACAATGAATTCTGTAAACTGCTGAGCCTGTGAGTCTGAGCTGAGGGAAACACCTGCAGAGTCGGATCCTCGGGACCGGAGCAGAATCTGATTTGTCCTGGTTCTGGACGCTGACTGTACAATGACTAAGATTTACACTAAACAAACTGTAATGCGTACACGCAGTTTGCTAATCGTACAGCTGAGAACACGCCACAGGGAGGAAGGGATGAGAAGACGAGTGTCTCTGTTGACATGAAGGTTGATGAAGCAGCAGCAGGACACTGGGAGTGAGGATGCTGTGTTGGTTTGTTTGTGCACGAACCACCGAGCTCGTTATTTCCCGCCCCTTAAAGAAAGAGAAAGACGAGGCTCCTCGTGTTTTTTGGTCGAAACGCAGGAACCGAAGCGTCTGGAATGGAAAGAGGTCGACCACATGTGGCCGCGCTCCGCCTCCCTCCACATGGTGAAAGTCAAAGTCTCTGTTTCACTGTGAAGTTATGATTCTGTTTTCATCCAAACATGCAGCGAGAGGGTTTTAGAACCTGCGGCCGAACACTGACTCACGTGATCTGTACATTCTGCTGCTACGTCTTCTTGGTGGTTGCTTTGTCTTGTGGCGAGGAGCAGGCGGACATGGCAGCGGCCGCAGTTGTTGTCTGGGGTTCGAACCTCTTGCGCTGTGGCTCAGATGCTGCAGTGGCGGGGAGGCTTGTCGCTCCCACCCGCTGTGCAGTCGTGGCGGCGTTCTCCCGACTCACAGACCCCGATGTGGGTCTGTCTGGGCGGTCGGGGACGTCCTTGCAGGTCGGCGGCGCCGGGGCTGCGAAGTCTTTTTGGGTCGAGGGTTTGGCCGATGTCAGCGACGCTACTCGCTCAGTTCTCTGTGGAGTTGGCGACTGAGGTGCAGGAAGCGGTTTGGAGGGAAACAAGTCAGTTGATGGTTTCTGGTCCTTCGGGTCTGCAGCCGTGGTCAGTTTGACGGGACAGAGAACGCTCTTTGCTATGATCGCCAGCTGGGACGCCACCTTGTCCACGCCACTCTCAGGGGCTGGAACTGGAGAGCTTGAACTGGAGTTGGAGCTTGAGGTGGATGACGGCGACACACTCACAGTTGCAGCCACAGCGGCGCAGAGTCTCCGGTTGTCTGCCTCCTTCTTCTCCTTCGGTACGCCGGGGGAGGAGCAGGAGGCGCGGGGGGTTTCAGTGGTTTGGTCTGTTGTACCCGTGGTCTCACTCGTGGTCGTTCTGCAGTCTGTGGAACTCGTGGTCTCACTCATGGTCGCTCTGCAGTCTGTGGCGCTTGCAGTGATGGCGGTCGATGGGGTTTTAGGGCTGTCCAGGGTTCTGTCTGCAGCTCTGGACTCTGATGGTCCAGTTCTCGCTCTGAGACTCCTGGAGTCGGGCGGAGTTGCCGGTTTGAGGAACGTGTCTTTGCTGACGGAGATGAACGCACTGCCTGGGGTGGAGAAGGGGAGGGGGCCCTGAGCTGGTTTAGTGGTGGCGCCCTGCTCCAGAACTTTCCTCTCTTGTCTCAGAGCGTCTTCTGAGGACGCGGCAGAGCCTCCCTCTCGCAGTCCAGACTTTGTCTCTGTAAGCGAGGGGAGGGGCTGCCTGGATGCCGGCGAGGGCCCTGTGTGGGTGAAAGTGGCGTGAGGGGTGCAGGGGGAGAGGCAGAGGGACGGCAGGGTGCCTCCTGGGCCTGTTCTCACAGTGGTGGGCCTGAGGAGGGGAGGAGGGGTGAAGGTCGTCCCCCTGCGTCCGTCCTGGCTGTCCTCTGAGCCCTCATCCGTCTCGTCCTCAGACGAGTCCACCTCGTGAATGGCGTCTTGCTTCTGCAGCGACTCTCTCCGCTCGGCTCGGTCCTGCCGGATGGCCGACAGCTTGTCCTTCAGCTTGCTCTTCCCGGGGGCGAGGCCCAGAGAACCGGAGATCAGGCCGCCGTCGCCTTCCTGACGTCCCAACTTCCTAGATGAGGAGGACGAGTGCTTCTGCAGGCTGCCCTTCTCCACGCCGCGACCTGCCGAGGACAGAAGCCCCTCGCTGGCCGACTCCTAGAGGTCAGAGAGGAAAATACACAAAAACTGGCAAATCAGTGTCGACACAAAGTGAAAATAAAACAGCGTCAGAGGCTTAAATTCAGCTCATTAGGAAGATGTAGATTCAGTTTGTGTTGTATCTGTTTCCTGTAGGAGGACGTCAGAATAAAATAAAAACCTTTCTCAGGTTTAAATTTAATTGGCTTCCGGCTAAGCTAAACTACAATAACCCTTTATTAGTCCCACAATGGACAATGGGGACATCACTACATTGATCATGACTTCATATCTTTAAACTGATATTGTGTTTTTGATGTTTTTAACTCTTAACATTTAAATGATATATTCTTATAGAAGCATCCTCAGATTTCAGAGCTGAAGTCTTTGCTGTGTGATGGAACTCGTACCTGAAGGCTCTGTAGACTCGGCTCTCTCTGCAGAATCTCCTTCTTGAACTCTGAATGTGAGATGTCCATACTGTGTTTACGACTCCCCCCAGCCGCTCCCGCCGCCGCCACGCCGGAGGGAGACGAGGGGGAGTTAGAGAGGGAGGAGGCCAGCTTCTCGGCCGACTGTACCCTCTTGAGGAGCGGAGAGCGCGGAGGCTCGGCGCTCTTGGGTCTGGATATCTGCCTCACCAGGGGAGGGGAGGAGTGGAGCTTCACAGGGAACGACTGTCCCACGGCGGACTGTCCTAGAGCGTGGCTGGACAGCGGGGAGGGGGAGCGCTGCGGCGAGCTGCTCTGAGGTGTGGGCGAAGGCGTGCGAGCCAGAGGGGAGAGGGGGATGTTGCCGGCAGACTTGCGTCGGGGCGAGCGGTACTGTCGCTGGAGCTTCGGGGCGAGGCCGTGCAGAGAGCTGGGCCGGATGTGGCCCGAGCTCGCAGGAGAGTTAGGGACGCTGGAGCTCGGGGAGCTGCTCTGGGACGAGTTTCCACCAACTGAGGGGTAGAGAGAGAGACGTTATATTAACTACAATCCTACTCCATTTACATTCATTCAATCAACTAGTTTTTTATTTCAGATCTCAGTGTCTCTGAGTGTTGGTGTCTCTCAGGTGTGTCTCTCACCTGAGTGGGCGGAGTCTGGCGTGGACCTGTAGCCCTGCGTTGGGCTCCGTGGGGACAGGTTGTGTGTGGGGGAGCCGGGGCCGCTCTCCCCTGACGACAGGGAGCGGTTCAGAGAGGACAGACTGCGGCTGGTGTGGAGGAGCGACGCCTGCTTGGTGATCTTCCTGAACAGAGACGTCCTCTTCTTACTGCGAGACACAGAGAGACGGATGAGTCCATGAGTCCACATGTGGACACGTCAATAAGACAAAAAGAGACGTGACGCAGGCGTGTCTCACCTCTCCTGACCCTCCTTGGTCTTGGTCTTCTTGTTGCGTCTCGCCATCTTGGTCTTTTGGTTCGTCTTTCGGGCGGGCCCCACTTTGATGGACGTGTTTTCAAACGGGGTGGCAGAGATGGACACTTTGGGGCCGCTCTGAGAAACGACAGGGACGGGATCATCTCAACATTTAGATCTATGTTCACCAGCACAGAAGTAATAGTAGTAATACTTTCATTTTACGCAGTTTACGAGTCAAAGACACAAAAAAAGCTAAACTTAGCTTTGATCACAATATTTTAATACAGCTAAATTTAATTTATTATATTTTAGTGACATTTTTATTCTTGTATTTTTGTAATGTTTTCTATTGTTGCTTCATTTCTAACTTGTGAAGTACCATGAATAAAGTTTATTATTATTATTATTATTATAAGTATTAGTAGTAGTAGTATTATTATCATTACTTTCAGGATGAGCTCCACCACCTCGGTGTGAACCAGACCATGGACCGCTTCTCCAGTTCACGTGGGTGATGAGGTCTCCCTCCCTCAGCCCAGAGTCGTGGGCCGGACCCCGATCCTCCACGTGCTGAAGGGGGGGGGGGGGAGAGAGAGAGAGAGAGCGAGAGAGAGGGAGTTATTGTCTTGTTGTTTGCTGCCATCTTCTGTCAACAACCTGAATCCCAGCTCCTGCAGCTGAACTGACTCCATCACACACAGAATCGTCGTTTTAAATTCCCTGAGTTCACATCGTCCTGGTTTTAAAATCAAATGAGTGATGTTTGTGGGCGTGACCTCACCCAGACCATGTGATGCACGGTGTAGATGTCAGAGTCTCCCATGTAGACCCGGATCGCTCTCAGGGTGAAGCCGTACTTCTTCCCCGCTCTGTGGATCACGATGGCGGGTTTGACATTGGTCACGGCCGGGGCCAGATCCCGGCTCGGCGAGGAGTCGCGTGACGACGGATTGGACGACAGCGAGTGGGGGGACATGGGGCTGGCCAGTGGGGAGGCTCCGTGGTGGTCTGAGAGAAACAGTAGATTTTGTTAAGCATCAAAGTTAAAGACACGTGTGATGTAATAATGAAATGTGACCCTTGTGTTTGTCAGCCTGACGCACTGACCTGCAGGGATCATGAGCGACAGCGTGGTGGCCGAGGCCGACTTGATGACCTTGTTGAGCGGCCTGGAGCTCTGAGTCGCCGTGTGCTTGTCAGCGTCTCCAGACAGGAGGCGATGACGTGCCCTGCGAGCGGCCAGGTCACTGATGGCTTTAGGAGTCGACGGAGAGTCGCTGTCTGCTTTAGCTGCTCGGCCGTTAGCGCCATTACTGCCGTTAGCACGTTCACACACGTCGCCTGAGCTGCCGGCTGCGGTGACACGAAGAGGGACAAGTTAGGATGTTAAACTTAAACTCAGACGAAGCATTGTCGCTGTGTCTCCACGGTTTGTGTTGTACTGACGTGTGAGCGCGGCCTTGGTCAGCTGACTGGAGGTGGAGCTCGGGGACTCGTCCAGCTTCAGCTCTCTCTCCAGCGGGAGCTCTGGGATGGCGAGGGGCAGCTCGTCGCTCCGGGGGCCCCTCAGCGCACTCAGGCTGGGGCTCTTTCTGCTTCCAGCTGCCGCTGAGACACACGGAGAGCAGGTCGGGGAGATAAAGCTCGTTGGAATGATCACAGTGTTACATCATCAGCATCACATGAAGCCTGGTGTCGTCACGTTGCTACAGGATTCTAATCCTGATTTTCCACTGGCTGACAAAAGACCAAACAGAGAGTCAGGGGTGTCCCCTGGTGAAAGATTGTGTGTCCTCTGTTGTGAGTCAGTTGTGTCGTATGAAGTCACAACAACTGCAAGACTGACAATCACTAGACAACAAGTCGTGTAGTGTGAACTTGGTAAAACCGGAGGATGGACAAACTTCCTCAAACCAAAACTCTCTGATTTTACACTTTTCCTTCTACAGGAGCCTCAATAACTTTCTGTTGTTCTGTTTCTGAGCCACACGGACGACACATCAGCTCCTCAGCTCCTCCTTCCTGTAGCTGTTACCTTGTCCTTCCTCCTCAGAGGAAATGGCAAAGCGTGGCATCTCGATGATGGCGGAGCAGCAGCGCCTCCGGACCGTCAGAGGAGGGCTGGAGTCGCTCTCCGTGTGCGACGACTCGGAAACAGACAAACGCTTCCTCAGGCTGAGGAGAAAGAAGGAGAGGAAAGATCAGACACAGGTAAAACTTACAATCTACAATTACTTAAAAACATCCTTATGTAGGGCAGGTTATCCTTCATCTTGTACTATTGTCCTATTTGCAGATAGTTTATTTTGTGAGCTTCTTCATAGTTCTTTGCTGTATGTGTTTGCGTAAGTACACAATTAACACAGGAGTCAGATTCCTGGTTTGTGTACTTATACATGACGAGTGAAGCTGATTCAGATTCTTCTCTGGAAACATAAATGTCTAGATTATTAACACTTTCAGATAAACTCCTGTTGTCTGTGTGAAGGAGAAGAACTCACATCTCTGGAGATCCCACCAGCCACGATCGATCTCTGGACTTCAGTCCACTCAGGCTGTCGATCCGATCTCCTCCTTCCTCACTGAGGCTGCGTTTGGTGGGAGGAGGAGTCCTCTTCTCCTCGTGCAGAGACAGTACGCTCCATGCTGCTGTAAACCTGCACCACACAGAGGAGAAGTTTCATTTAGACCTGAAGTCACAGCAGAGCCCGTCCACCTCGTCCGAGAAGAAGATTACAACTGAAATGTCACCAAGTGAATATGGAGTAATCCCATTTCTCTGATGCAGAGATAGAAACTATATGTAAACCTGTAAACACATAGAAAGCACTCAACACAATGTCCAGATGGGTTTAATGCTACAGCTCATGAGAAAACAGAAAACTCCTCGTGTGCACCTTGCTGAAGCGAGGCGAGCAGGAGGAGAACTGTCGAATCTCCACGTGTTCTTCATCATTGGTGTCGTCTTCCTCCTCTGAATCCACGTGGTGGTACCGATCAGATCGAGCTGTCAGAGGCACAGGGAACGGGCAGATTAGTTAGATTCCTAAGTTTCCCTCTGGTGTGATAAAGTGTTTCTATCGTCAGGGAGCAGACGCGTGTGACGTACTGTCGAAGTAACTGGTGTCGTCCTCAGACTCCAGCTGAGGGATGAACTCGGCTTTCTGCCTCAGCAGGCTGTTCCAGTCCAGGTCTGTGAAGAACGAGTGCTGCTTCACCTCAAAGGCACTTCCTGTGGAGAGGGAGGAGGGGGAGGAGAGAGGGGGGAGAGAGGGAGGAGAACAGGGAGGAGAGTGGGGGTGGGGGTGAAAAGTGGAGGGGCAGAGGAAAGAGAGATGAGGAAACACTTCAGTGAGATCTGACTGGTGTTAGGAAACGTGTGAAATATCGACAACGTGTCAGCATCAAAACACAGAAAATCATTTACTGAAAACTGCATCTGATAAAATAAATACATTAAAATATTTTATGAAAATAATTATTATGCATACGGAAATTATTTCTTCTTCAGATTGTCTGTTATCAGCTGAGTTATCTTGGAAAATAGTTTTTCAGACCATATTTTTGTTGAACTCTGACGAATCAGCTTCAACATTTAATCATCTGGAGACAAACGGAAACAGATCTGTACAGACACTGTTTGAACCCAGACTTCTGTGTGTGTGTGTGTGTGTGTGTGTGTGTGTGTGTGTGTGTGTGTGTGTGTGGGTGTGTGTGTGTGTGTGTGTGTGTGTGTGTGTGTGTGTGTGTGTGTGTGTGTGTGTGTGTGTGTGTGTGTGTGTTACCTGTGCCCAGTCTCTCCAGTGGGTTTTGTCTCAGCAGCTTGCAGATGAGATCCTGAGCCTCCTGAGGCAGAGCTTCCTCTTCCTCTGGCCAAATGATTTCATCTAAAACAAACACAAAATCATGAAGACAACACAAACACACAAACATAAACACGTGCTTCCATGAAGAAAATGATAAAGTGGAAAACTGGCGCTCAGACTTTTCTTCAACAGAAAGTCAGGAGTGAGAATGGTCTGGTTTTTAGTCTATTTCCCATCATGCCTCACACCAGCGTAGTTTCAATCATCATCCTTCTCATTATAATTAATCCCCAGAGTTTGAGAATCACTGACAAATATCAGAGAGACAGAAAAACACAGAACCCAGTGGAGACCTTGGGTTCTTCATCAGCGCTGCATCGATATGGACAGACGTGTCAGACGCTCATAAAAGAGACATAAAGGGATCGATACAGGTTTATGATCATTGATTTCTTCAAAGAGAAAGACAGAGGAGGATCAGGAGGGATCTGATTGGCTGTCAGTGTGTGTCTCTGCTGTCTCTATCTGAACATGATCTGCTCGTCTCTCTCCTGGAGACACAACAACAGATTCACTGGAGAACAAGAACCAGACACATACATTTCTAAGTGTTTGATATGTAATGTACGATGTTCTGCCTCCGTGAAGTCGAGCCGGCTGAGTTTCACTTAAAGTGAAGTTAAAGAAACTTCACTGTTTGATCAACAAGCAAATGAATGACCTTCACACGTCCATTAAACTGAGTGTTGTGTTAGTGTGTGTTGCTGTAGATGATCCACTCACCACTGATGACCTGACCAAACAGCTCCTCCGGCGTGTCTCCGAAGAACGGAGCGCAGCCCACCAGGAACTCGTACAGGATGACGCCCATCGCCCACCAGTCCACCGGCTTCCCGTAGCCCTGACGCAGAATCACCTCTGGAGCGATGTACTCTGGAGTACCGCACACCTGAGCAGGCAACAACACAGAGGATCAGCTTAAGGTGCAAAGATCTCACACAACAACCACTAATATTCTGCAAATTAAATGTGAAACTAATGAAAAGTTACACAACAAACAGGTCAGAGGATAAATGCCTGTGGACATGAAATGAAACAAAGATTAAATGATTTGATGGCACCTGTTTATCCAGGAACTCTCTGGTGTCTTTCTCGATGTGTCCTTCGTACAAGTTTGTGGTCAAACTCATCAAACCGATCTTTGAGAGGCCGAAGTCCGTCAGCTTGATGTGTCCCATGGACGTGATGAGAAGACTGAGGACAGGGCATGAACGATTTGACATCTCAAAATGCTTCTGAAGCTTCAAATTAAGAAATGTTAAATCTGAGTGAGATGACAAAGAAGACGTGTGTGTGTGTGTGTGTGTGTGTGTGTGTGTGTGTGTGTGTGTGTGTGTGTGTCCTACTTGTCAGGTTTGAGGTCTCTGTGTACGATGCCGTAGTTGTGAAGATACTCGAGTGCGAGGACGGTTTCTGCGAAGTACATTCGAGCCATGTCGACCGGCAGCGCTCCGATGTTCTTCAGCAGCGTGGCACAGTCGCCCCCTAGAGGCGAGAGCCGACACAACATCAGACAACAGCGTCCTCACACCGCGACTGACGGACCGTAACCGTGAAAGAAACTCACCCTCCACGTACTCCATCACCATGCAGAGGTGGCGTCTGGTCTCAAAAGAGCAGAACATGGAGACGACAAACGGGTTCTCGGCGAACGTCAGGATGTCTCTTTCCACGAAGGCCTGTTGGATCTGGTTCCTCAGGATCAGGTTCTGCTTGTTGATCTTCTTCATGGCGAATCGCTGGCGGGACTCTTTGTGACGCACCAGAAACACAGCACTACCAACAAAGAAGAAACCACAGATATTACACACTCCACTGGTAATAATGTTTCATAATATTTAAATGTTATAGTGGAGAATCTTTCATACGAGTGGTTGTCGTGTGTTAGAAGAACAGAATAAGTTGTGTGTTTTTACCCATAAGCTCCGTTACTGATGAGCTTGATGGTTTCAAAGTCTTCCTCTCGGGGGGGTTTGGTTTTAGGCTGAGTCGGAGCAGCTGGAACTGTGGTTCCTTGATTCTGAACAGGAAACAGCCAAAAGAGAACATGTTCCAGTAACAGATCATATTTTAAACAAACTGGTTCTTGAGGTGGAAGCTGGTCATGGACTCACGTCCACCGAGTCGTCGGTCTCGGGGGTTTCCGGGTTCCCGCTGTCATAGCTGCTCAGCTGGGCCATTTCTACAGAGAGACACACCACTGTCAGCGAACCAGAGAAATCAACAGAACAACGCAACCACACCACAAAGCTGAGCAACACTTTAATAAAGTCGGTGTTACCCTCCAGGGGGTCCCGGGTGAGGCCCAGCTGGCTGATGATGTATCTGGGGATGTCGGACTTGATGCCCTGACCTTCCTTAGCATGACCCTCTGCTGCTTCCAACAGGTGGTAGAACTCCTCAGGGTCAAACTCCTGCAGGAGAAACACAAGGTTCACATGGAAATATAATAATATTCTGTTCATCTGATCTACGGTGCAGCAAACAACACGATCATCTTAATATTAGATGTGTTGAATCAACAGCTGCTAACATGGAGGAGGTGGGGATTGATCCCAGTTGTAGTTTGGTCCTGAAGGTTTTCTCACTCGTGTCTTAATCTCTTATTTGAGCTGAATGACTCAGACAAGTGCAACAAGCAGCAGTTTGCAGGTTGAGAAGCACAAAGACTGAAGCGAAACAATGACACAGACGGAAAATAACCTTCAGCCTCAACCTCAACAACAACAACAACAACAACCTCAACAACAACAACAACCTCAACAACAACAACAACACAACAGCAGCAGAGTGAGGTCGTGGCTGAACGATGTGTGAGGAGGTCGTCGTGGTCCTTTTTGCCTTCGTACACAAGTCATCTGACAAAGACAAAGTACCCCCCCCCCCATTAAACTCACACACATACAGTTTCCATGTCCGCCCCCCCCCCCCCATGACTATCTGTGTGCTTCCATTTGTAAAAACCCATCGTGTGGTGTCACAGCTTCAGATGCATGTGATTAGTCAAAACTACCGATGTAAGTGCTTGGGCCTCCTGCCCTCCTGCCCTCCTGCCCTCCTCCCCTCCTCCCCTGTCCCCCCTCTTCACCCTCCACTGCTCCTCCAATCATCCATCTGTCTTCTACACTCGTCTTCATCGCTGCTCCATCTCTTCACTTTCTCCTGCCACCGCTCGTTTCTGAACCAACACAAGGTTGTTTTCACCTGTTTCACCTCAACATCTTCAGCCAGACTGACTCTGCTGTGTGTGTGTGTGTGTGTGTGTGTGTGTGTGTGTGTGTGTCTGTGTGTGTGTGTGTGTGTGTGTCTGTGTGTGTGTGTGTGTGTGTGTATTAGGCTGATTATAAATTCTCAGAGGAAGTCCATAAATGAATCGCCGTGCTTGAATCATTTGACGCCGCGGAGCAGGAAGCTGTAAATTGTTTATTAACCACGCGTGGAGTCGACAACATGAAGAAGCTATTCCAGTTAATTCTCTTCATATTTCTCCAACGTGCTCATTTACACGTGTTGTGCAGACGTGTGATTACAATTCAAAACCGCAGAGTGAAACCGATGAAGAGAAACAACCAGGAGCAGGTTGGAGGTTTCACATGTTCATCAGCTCCGTGGTTTTTGTGTGTTTTATGTTCCTCTTGTACATATGTTCTCACCCTGCGGGTTGTAAAGTGAAAGTCATCACATGTGAGATCTTATTGTTTGTATTTAACTCAGATTCAGACATTTATCTAAATGTGGAAAAGTCTGACATCACATGATTCAGTAGCGTGTAACAATGTCCCTGAGACATATTGTGATATATCTCAGCTTCTTACGTTGTATATTTCTATCCTATGAGTTCTGCTCAGACGTTAGCGGTGTCACATTCAGCCCCTCTGGATTATTTCAGGAACATGTCCGGACTTCAGTGCAGGTCTGAGAACAGCTTCACTGTGACCAAAGCTTTCCACAGACATCACTCAGAACTCTGCATCATTGTACAGCTGCTGCTCACTGTGTTATGAATGTGTTAGTAATGTCATCTGCTGTATAACATGTTCTGTGTATTGTAAATATAAATGATAAATGTAGTGAAGTAAAAAGTTAAATAATTCCCTTTGAAACGAAGCAGAGCAGATTTGTAAAGTGGCAGAAATGGTAATAATGAAATAAAGTAACTGTCAGTTAAATACATAATAAGTATATGACCGTGTCAGTCACTGTGTAACTGACACTCTTCAGTGTTTCTTACCAGACACTCCAGCAGACGCGCCGGCCGGGCGATGATGATCATCAGCTTCTTGACGAGTTGCATGACGAACGTGACCTCCACGCTCTCCGAGCGCTCGTGAGCCTGCACGCAGACAGGAGGAAGGTTTGAGAAGAGAAAACACAACAACTTTCATTTGTATATTCATTTCTATAAGAATCTGTCGGGACATAATGTTTTCAGTTCAGGGGTAAAATACGAAGGAGGGTTTACATCCCTGTGTCACGGAGATAACTGATCCCTCATCTGAATGAATTATTAATGTTAATTATATTTTAAATTATACATCCTGAATTTGTATTTGACCTTGACGCTGTGCAGGGAATGTCTCTCGTGTTTGTCCTTCACAAACAAAGCAGAACCAGCAGTCTGAGGACGAGTGTCCTTCTGTGACACCCGAGAGGTCATTTAAATCAGAGCGACCTCCGCCTCGCGCCCCGATATCCAGCGTGAAATGTCTGTCAGCGCGGAGACACAGCAATTTATCCAGAGGACGACTGGAACTGAGTGGAAATGCATCTGGAGCCAAAACGGATCCCTGGAAAGAAATTGGGTGGAACTGAAGACTGTGTGTGTGTGTGTGTGTGTGTGTGTGTGTGTGCATGAGCAAAGTGGAAGCTGTAACAATTACAAACCACCCATTGTAAAACATGTTTCATTCTCAGGAGGGTAATATGTATGTGTGTATGTGTGTGTGTGTGTATGTGTGTGTGTGTGTGTGTGTGTGTGTGTGTGTGTGTGTGTGTGTGTGTGTGTGTTGCATGTGGCTAACAGAGTGGAGGCGGTGGTTCATAAACAAAACGTGGCCGACCCGCTGCTGTTTGTCTAACACTGACAGACGCTGGAGGCCTCGAGGCCCAGACCCTGAATTATTTATAACAGTAATGAAACCCGGAGGGCGGGGGGGCGTCTATGTACTGTAAGTGCACGCTAAACATGTGTGTGTATATGTACATGTGAGTGTGAAGGAGACCTGTGTGTGTGTGTGTGTGTGTGTGTGAGTAATGGACAGCTGAGGGACGGACTCCGGACTGAGCAGCAGCTAATTAAGCGGAGGGGCAGAGACAGACTGTGGAGACACAGACTGTGGAGACACAGACTGTGGAGACAGACTGTGGAGACACAGACTCCCTGCTGAGAACACACAGGACAGAACATTTATCTAACTCTGCTCCGACGGGTTCATGAATAAAACCTCACACACTGGCAGCTGATTAACAAATCACAGAACAAAGATCATTTATAAAGTCTATATCACGTAGTTTATATTCCACTGAACACACGCTGCTCATATTTCTTTTATAATCTAAACTTAAGTCACACTAATGACATGAAATATGACTTAAATGTTATTATTAAAAAATAGTATATTGTTATTTATATTTGACCTCAAATATCTGCATTAGTATCTTTCGTTATTAGACAACATGGATAAATTAGTGTTGGACTCTGAGTAACATGGGAGAAGAATTTTAAATTGAGATATTTTGGTTAAATTTTGGTTTATTTGATGAATATTATCTTGTAAACAGAAATAAAACGATCAGAGTAAATAAAGTTCAACTTGTTTCTGCTTATCGGCTTCTCGTCTAAAAATGGTCTATTTGTTGTTTAGTAGTTTATGTTAAAAAACATTAAAATATTTTTGAAAAGTTATATTTATTATTATTTTCTTTCTGATGCTGAAACAGTCAAGATTACGTTTTATTAAATGAGCTTCAAACAACAGACGTCACCAAGCGTCCTGCTGTCACGTGTTTTACTGATATGACATCAATCACATTGTGAAATACATTTTAAATGTTTAGAAGAATAATTAGGTTTCACCGCAGGGGGGGGGGTGTCACCCACTGAGCCCGCTACAGAGCGCTCATCGTCTCTCAGGTCATGTTTCCACCTGAGTCCAGTAGAAAGCCAATTAAAGCCAGATGTTTGCAGATGTAAACGAGGCCCAGCGAAGGGTCGGAGGGGGCGAGCGGCGCCCGGCACCCGATCACCGGCGCTGAGTTAGCACTCGGCCGTAGCCTCTGCCCTCAGGTGACCTCCAGGAGTCTAACAGGCTCTCCCTGGGGTTCCTGCAGAGGATACCCTGGATGCAGGTTGCCATAGCGACCGGCAGGCAGGTCACTAAGGGCCCGTGACGGGGATGGATGAGAGCGAGGAAGCGAGGTGAAGAGCGAGAGACGCAGGAGGAGGGTAAAGGTGGAGGAGAGATAAAAGACGAGAGCAGGAGCGGCAGAGGAGAGGAGGCGAGTCGGACTCCTGCGAGTTCTGTAATGGGGTCGTGACACAAGGAGAAGAAAGAGCGGACGGATGAATAAAGGAGAAGATAAGGAGGGAGGACGGAGGCAGAGAAGTGCGACGTGTCAGGAGATTTAAAAACAGGAGCTGAACCTTTTTTTAATTAACACACAAACTTGAAAACTTATGGATTCTTTACAATTTGATGAGAACATCTGTTTTACCAACTGCTGCATGAACCAAAGACATGACGTCATGGTTCGATACCACGAGGCATCGTGGGTATTTCAGTGAACTGCCCCTTTAAAAAGGAGTGGATTAACTTTAAATCTCAGTCCAGATGTTGGAGGGTTTCACTCTGAATACAGATGTTGCTCCAGGTAACTCACACAGGAAGCAGTGAAGGAACACGTCAGTCATTCATGTCCCAACATGAAAAACTAATTATGAACATTTATACTCAAGTTGAATATTTACAGAATCTAAATTTAACAGAAGCTTTGTATAAGCTTATATATATATAAAGTAAATTATAAAAAGTGTATCATCTAAATGTCTCTCAGAAACATCTGGACAAAGGACTGCAGGTGAGAATCAACCAGCAGGTTAACGCTGGAGGATTTACAGAAACGTGGATTAATGTGCAATGTCCTTATAAATACATGAATCAAATGAATTATTGTCCCATTACTTTAATAATGAATCCTTTACTTATGAAAACATGGGGTCCACACCACCAGGACGAAGAGGCCTGATGATCTCATCTAAATGATTAACAAGCTACAGACAGAAACACCCTCAACTGAACCTGATTAGAAGATGGAATAATTAATTCATCTGTCAATGAACCTGGAACGTGTGTCCGACTATAATCAGTTTTTAACGATGATACAACTTTAAAAAAACACAAGCTCAGAACAGAGTTACAAATGGACGAACACATGAAAGACAAAAGTAAAAACACAGGACAAATAAAAACAATATAAAACAATGAATAAAAGAACAAAACAATATTCGTGACAGACATTGAAGCATGAACTCTGATTACATACAAACTAGACTCGAATCAGGGAAAGAGTTACAACACAAGTTTCAAGCTTTTATTTAAAGAAAGCTGTCGACTCACTTTAGTAAAACAACAATAATAATGAGGAGTTAAGAACAAAGTTATTTCTGTGTTAGTGAAACAGGAAGTAAAACTCCTGAGTTTAAAACAACTTGACACTGAGTCGGTGTGAAACTGGTTTAGATTCGACTGAGCTCTCATCGTCTTCGTCAGTGTGTCAATAAAGCTAATACGAAATTGACTCAACTGCAAACTCTGCATCCTCCTCCTCCTCCTCCCAGCTGTGAGTGATCACCATCAACTCGCTCCTCCTCAGCACCTCCTCCAGCACCTCCTCCTCCTCCAGCCTCCTCTGCCACGACACGCGTGACATGTCTCCTCCTAAGATCCGGGATGGAAACAGCAAACGATGTCCATGGACGCCGCAGGTATGGAGGGATGCTCTCACGCCTCCGTCCAGCTGCTCACGGCCTCATCCTCTCGTCTGGACGCCGCGGGAAAAAAAACTAAAAGGCTAGAGCCGCATGATCGGTGATGTCATCGTCCGGCCGGCATCGCAGCTCCGGCGTGTGAACGTCTCCAGATGTGCTCGAGTCAAGTTCCTCACATTCGAACAGGCTTCACGCACGTACACACACCTCCCCTTCTACGAGACCCCCCCCCCCTCCGGCCAATCAGAAGCAAAGGAATCCCCTCGAATTCCCGCCCATCCCAAAACGCTCCAACCGCACCTCCCTCGCACCTCCCTCGCCCCTCCTGCTCGTCTGGGAGAGTCATCTGTCAGCCCCTGGTGACTGCTGGAGTGTGAAATTAAAATCCAGGACGTGTGTGTGTGTGTGTGTGTGTGATTGAGAGATAGTTTGTGTGTGTGTGTCCCAATAGAACAGAAGGTCAATAAGAGGCCTCAGGGAGCCATCATATCCCCCCCGCCCGCCCCAGGCACCGCAAAACTGAGCTAATAGAGATGTCACCACCGCCACACACACACACACACACACACACGTAAATATACTTAAACATTCACACGCTCAGAAATCCAAATTACATTCCCATCGTGCCAGGTTGCGATTAGCGGCTCAGGGTATCGAACAGGTAGCAGCAGCTGCGTGTGAGCCAGGTTTGATACGCTTCCTCGTCTTTGTGCCTCCGGATGACATCACGCGCCGCTGACGGTTGAAACGCCGATGAGCGAAGGACGGGGAGTCGGAGTCGAGAGTTATTCCACAGCGAGCAGAGCGGGACTCGGTCAAGATGTCTTCATCACAGCTTTTATAAAATCTATTAAAAATCCCTGTTTGCTGGTGACAGGATTAAAATGTATAATTGGTTTAGTTTATGAGTTAGTTTAATATGAGTTCCTCCATATCAATCTAACTCATTAATAATGAAACCTATTATTTCTAATGGTTTGTAGTCGTAGTTGTTTGCACGCGACATCGTCTCCATCGTCTCTTTAATTTACTCCATTTGTCAGAAATCTTCCCGGAAGCAGCTGGAGCCTCGTGATGAACTGATCCCAGAACCGAACTGATCCCAGAACCGAACTGATCCCAGAACCGAACTGATCCCAGAACCGAACTGATCCTGATTCTGTGTGTGAGCTTTACTCTTCATCACCAAATGAACTCCACCTCTGCTACATGTGAAAATCAGTTATTAATTGAGCAGTGATGACAAACTGACTCATTGGTTGACGGCTCACTACGGAGTAATCTATTACATTGAGTTAGAGAGTATTTAGTATAAATGGAATAATGACATAAATAAGGGAGGGATTTTAAACACAGGTGTAAGTGATGACAACACGTTTATAATGAGTGAAAATGTGAAAAGAGACTCGGGAACATTTTGTGGATTTTCATAAATGATTTCTGGTAAAAATAAATAAATGTGAAGATCCTTTAATTTGGCATCTTTATAAAACAAGAACTCATTTTGAATTTCATCTTTTTATATTATATTCAAACTTATAATTGTATTTTATTCTTTTTTAATTTGAATACGAAGCACTTCAAATGCATCTTGTTGTAATGTGGCTAAGGTTAAAATATTTCATATGGAAGAGTGAGATATTTTTTCTTCCTAAATAGAGGAAATCACCTTTTCTCCATATTAATATTTGTACCATCCTGATACAGGTTAATCATCTTTTAAATACTTACTTTGAAGGTACTTCAGTTCCCTGAGACAGTGAATAAACTCTTATTAAACTCACATCTTGCAGCAGCTTCTCCAGGTTCTCCTGGAGCTCGTAGAAGTAGCGGGAGGTGATGAGGCCCTCTCTGCTTTTCTCCAGGCAGTCTCTGGACAGCTCGAGCAGCTGATGGTGGATGAAGCTCAGGACCCCGTCGGCCAGCACCTTGTCCGGGGCCGAGGAGCACAGCAGCTCGGCCAGACGCTCCTCCATCTGAGCCGTCGCCTGAGGGGAGGGGAGCAGAGGGGGAGGCGGGGGGAGGGTGAGTCACAGGAGAGACGTGAGCAGGACAACGATATATGTCATAGATAAATAAGAGAAAAGAATGATGTCATCAAGTCTTCAAGAGCTGAATAAAGGTTTAGAAATCAGTTTTAATATCAACAGACGTGATTATATGAACATCTCTTTCCACCTGTAATTTGTCGTCTATCTATCGAATTCTCTTTGTGTATTAGTTGTAAACAGGAAGTGTGTGTTGAGCACGAACCTTGGGGAACCTCTCCTTGTACACATGGTTCATCATCACGATCTCATGGTCGAAGGAAATAGGCGAGCGGCCGGGACTGAAACGAAACACAGATCCAGGTGAGACAGAACAAGGAATTTACTCTGCAAACAAAAATATGGAAAGTTTGGAAACTGATTTCATTTTTAAACCAGTTTTCAGTTTTTTGAAGAACAAATCCCCAGATGGTGTTAATATATGAATATCAGTATGGAATCTATAGGATCAGTGACTCAGGAGCAGTTCTTTTCAAGGGGTTAAGAAAAGTATGAAGATCCAGAGCAAAGATTTAAACCAAGGAGACTGTTAGAGTCCTGCTCCAGGTCGAGTTCGAGTAAGAGGGTAAAATACAAGTGAGGTATGAATGGTATAAAAATCGATTTATATTAATTTATAGTTACAGGTAAGACATTAAATAAACACGTGCTGGCAGCTGCGGAGAACTGAACGTGTAACATCCAAGTCATCTCACATGAAGCCTAGTCAGTCGACCCGAACCCTGACCACAGCTACTACATCGAAGAGCATCATCAAAGATTAAAAGCATGTAGTGAATAAGTTCTCAATGGAAACACGTCGGGTCCAGTACGGAGCTTTGCAGGTGCAGCTTTGCAAAAGTGGACCCAAGCAGAACTCTGTCGGTTCGATTGTTTGTCAGCAGGATTACGAAAAAAAAATACTGAACAAATATCCACAGAACTTTGTGGAGGGACGGACGTAGGTCCAGAAAGAACTCATTTAAATGTTGGAGTTAATCTGGATCAGGGGGCAGATCCAGGAATCTCTGATTTAACTTCAGTGATGTTCTAGATGTTCAGTTTTTCTGTAGAGGAGGAAAGTGTTGTCTGTGTCTGAGCTGCAGAAACACAACTGACCAGGGGTCAGGTAACCAGAGCATACACACACACACACACACACACACAATAGCGGGTCCTTGGGGTCTTCATCATATGTGTGTCTGTAGTGTTCTAAACTGAGGACCATGACAACCTCTGGACCAGCATGGCTGCACACACACAGAGTGGAGCAAAGGTAAAGCCTCTGGAGTGTGTGTGTGTGTGTGTGTGTGTGTGTGTGTGTGTGTGTGTGTGTGTGTGTGTGTGTGTGTGTGTGTGTGTGCGCTCTCCAGGGGTTTTAGCAGGACCTGACAGACTGACAGAGACGTCTTCTTCAGTCCACACCACCTCCCACAGAATATAAATCCCTCTTCTCTCCCTCGCTCCTCCTGGGACTCGTCTCTTTTCTTATTCTACCATGAACCACCTTCAACCCCCCCCCTCCTCCTTCTCCACGAGACCAGGCAGCGACAGCAGCAATATCCTTGACCTTTCTATGTCTCACTTTCAGGAGAATAGGCAACGACGACAGGTGACAGGCAGTGTGTGTATGTGTTTGTTATTCTGCTGTATTATTCATTCCATTCACTTATGACTGAAAACGTTTCCATCTGAATATTACAGCGAGTCGGTATTATTCTTAATCCATCATCACATAAAAACCGTCACACACAGAAGCCTCGCACACGTTGTGTTGTTCTACTGGATCTGAACAGAGAAAAAGAAACATTGGGTCCATCCGATCCTCAGAGGTCGACAGGGAGAATTTCATCCTCTGATCAAGGAGCTGAGAAAAGATCTAAACACTTCAGGACGTAGAATAACAGATTTGTGTGGATCAGCTGATCCTGAACACCTCAAACAACTCAGCAAAACAAACCTGAGCCGTGACTGACACAACGTGAGGTTTACACCTTTACTGACTTGATGAATAAAGGAAAATATGAAATCAGTCTTCATGTTAATTAATGTTATTTTTATCTTTTACACAATTTGATCTTGTTTCAGTATTTTAAAGAATAGGAACTTCTCTTACTTGTGATTCCATCTGATTTTGTCTTGTATTTAGAAAATAAATGAAAGAAAGGAAACTGAACTGAGAACAAACAGAATAACTACGACTGTCAATCAGACTCCTGATGAAGAACCAGTGTAAGAAATACTGTAAATAAAACAGCAATATGTTGGATGTATTTTAGCTTCTTCTCAGAAAACTATGAACCAAAGACTTGATGGTGTGAAAGTCCTGTAAAGATATTTGTTATGATAAAAACTAGTATTTAAATACTAGTATTGAAATTAAATTAATTAAATCTATAAATACTGTAAATATAGCACAAAATATATGAACAATAGAACAGTTCAAAACAAAAATCCTGTAGAGATTTTTAAGATAAAGGATTTTCTGGCTCCTGATGTCCTTGTTCGCATGAGTCATCGAGGTGCGTGCGCACCCACGTGCACACACACAAACACATGTGACCGATGCGATGAGGTAATGCTGTAAGTCATCCATCGGCTGCTCAAAGTCCAATTACCAGCTTAATGGGAATGAGAGAAGTGAGCTGAGCGTCATGGAGGCTGTTTATCATTCCACCAACGCACACAGTGACCACAGACTAACACACACACACACACACACACACACACACACACACACACACACACACACACACACACACACACACACACATATGAATGTCAATCACCTGCAGCTCTGACATGTTCAACTTTAAAAGCCTCTTTTCATGTCGGAGTTTCTTAAAAGAGAGAGATCCATCAGCCGTCGGGCGGCGGTGCCACTGGGCTCCGTGAGTAAAGGTTAGTCCTGACAGAGACGGATTCACTGCCAGAGGCTGTTATGTACATTCTTTAATTTTCACAGAATATCTTCTTCTCCTCTCCGTGTGATTCATCTTGTCTCTCATGGCTCCGAGCAGCCGGAGCCTTTATTAAAATAAAGCTCCTGTTCAGTGTGGGATGCAGCCGAGGTCGAATCCCCGGGATGAATAACACAAAGAAGGCAGACAAAGGCTAATTAGAACACGGCTATATTTCTGCTATAATGGGAAATAAAAATGGGCTCGTGGCAATCCCTGCAAAAAACGTCTCCGTCATTATTCTGAGAAATGACCTTGGAGATGAGGAGAAAGTTGAGGGAGAGTTCTGCTGTTTTCGTTTGGAGCCGCGAGTTAAAAGTTAGAGGTGTGAGAACGACTGGAAATATTTATGAAATGCAAGAGAAAATGTGTTTGAGCCACAGGGAGTTTTATAAAATGGATAATTAAAACAACGGTGGAGCGCAGGTTCCGTTCTCTTCAGCTAAGTGATGAGGTCACATGTGACAAAAGGCTCTGAGAAGGCAAACCAGCTCATTGGTGGAGAGGGTAACTGAAGTAAATCAGACGAGACAGTCAATCAGATGGTGACGCTGAGGCACGAGGGGAGGGAGGGAGGGTGTGTAAAAAACAACACTGACGCTTCACAACTGAGGTGGGCGACGCCAGAAATGAGATGTAATTGACCGTGACAGAGAGCCAGAGGAACGGGGGGGGGGGAGATGTGTGTGTGTGTGTGTGTGTGTGTCAGTCATAGGAGACCTCAGGGGACACGTTTCAGACTAAACCAGTTAATTAGGGACAACTTGAATGGTCATTGAGGAATAATCTGACTTCCAGGTCAGAGGTCAAGATCAGAGTTAAGTCTCCAAGTCGAAGTAAACGTGTGTGTGACGAGTCCTCAGTGTCTCTGTGAAACAATAATTATCGTATTTGTACGATAATTTTAGCCTCTGTATGATCAGAAATGACAAAATGTCCATAATGTCCGATTATTTGATCATTTTGAGACACTTTGTATTATCAGTTGTAATCTGGACAATAACAATAAAAGCAAGGACATGAGG
Source organism: Verasper variegatus (assembly GCA_026259375.1). Taxonomy (NCBI): domain Eukaryota; kingdom Metazoa; phylum Chordata; class Actinopteri; order Pleuronectiformes; family Pleuronectidae; genus Verasper; species Verasper variegatus. The sequence continues at coordinate 24,922,436 of CM048046.1, forward strand.
ACATCAAACTATTTCAATTATAATTTTAATGTTTAAAATATTAGCTGCTTGGCTAAATTCTGAAAGAAATGTCAAAATATCCTGGATGAATTTTAAAAGTGACATGAAATTGTGAAACGCTCCTGATCCTGTGGCAGAACGACGAGTTGAGGAAAACGTTTGTTTCATGTCTCGTGTGCAGACGAGGACAGATTCATTCCACACATTTCAGTCCTCGCGTCACACACATGTGAGATATGTGCTTCTGCAGACATGAAGTCAATGAGGTGTCTGAACTCCATCCATCAGCGTCTGTACAGAGTGTAAAACGTGTATGATGGATGGACGAGGCGGACGCTGGACGCAGCCACAGAAGGGAAACGGTGAAACAACTGCACACAACCAGCAGATCGAGGAAGAAGAGACTCAGACGAGGAAAGAATGGAAATCAGAGACGAACAAAGAGGCTGTTAAACGACAAAAATATGAAGACTCATCAGTCACAGGAGAGTCGTAAAAATTAGCATATAATTGTCGTCAGCGCCTCATTTTCATTTGTTCACTCGCTCACGTACACACATGCTCCTCCTCCTGGGCCTGATCATCTCATCACTCACTTCCCTTCTGTCTCTGCTCCATACTGCCTCACAGTCTGAACTCTGTTCTTTATCTGCAGCCTGTAGATTCCTCGTCGGTGGAGTTTTAACGACACTCGCTGCTGATGTCAGACTCTCCGCTGAGGCTCACTCACCCTCAGACTGTCGGCCTCAGCTTCTCAAAGTCACCTCCGTGACACTTCATCTGTATCGTGACATCACTTTGCTTTTAGAAGCTGGAACAGTTTATTTACAATGTGAAACTAACAGATCAAATGAAACTGGATCAAACACATGAAGCTTCAGACTCCTCAAAGTCGAGTTTAATGAATCTCATTCTTCCTGTTTTAACTATTTCTATATGAAGAAGAAATCACTGTTCCACTTGCTATGCTTTCTTTCTAGTTCTATGTGATCTTCCAGAGATGAAGACACCGGGTGGTGGTGGATCATGTGAGAGTGAACTGCTTCACACACACACACACACACTATCAACAAGCACAGTGTGAAGCTAATCAAATACACAACATGAGTCTCTTTCATGTCGGAGCTGAGAAAATTCAATATGTGTCCATGAGGAAACAGAACAGAGGTGAAGAAAAGCAAACTGCTGCTGAGACACAAGATGGAGGTGAAACTATAGAATAATCTGAAGCAGGAGCCAAGGGAGTGAGAGGAGGGATCTGGATCTAACAGAACCATCCAGAGTCCAAACCACATCTCTCAGTGGCCTCCTGAACAGATTCTCCTCAGCTGGTCACAGTCTGTGTTCAGCTTCTCACCACAGCTACACAGGAAACCTTCAGTTCACAGACTACCTGCAGGGGTTTTCTAGAATAAGTGGAGGAGAGTTTAACATGTAGTTCAACAAACCTTCCACCTCGGCTTGAACAGTCGGAGGCTCAGGGGCTGAGTGATTTCACAGAAGGTTCCTGTGGGTGTTTGCAAAGTCAGATGATCATTTTGAAAGTTTCCGAGCTCCTACCTGAGGCTCCGGGACCGCGGCCTCATGAGGGGGGAGTGGCGTCCCTCCTCGTCCGTGATGCTCTCGGAGCTGAAGTGTTTGGTGAGGAAGTGCAGCTCGTCCGGTGTGGGCTGGAAGGGCAGCTGGTGCAGCTTCTCCTGAGATGAACAGGAGGACTGTGAGAGGAGGAGCACAGAGGGAGCACAGATTACAACCAGCACTGGAGCTACAGCGGGGTGAGGGGGGAGCGAGGCCGGACGAGAGAGGACCAGGTCTGTCTTCAGAGCGACGGGTTGGTGGTTAAAGGAAGAGAAGACATGGAGAGCAGGTTAACTGGGACGTCATTGGTTTGTGTCCAGCGCCATCTTGGTCTTTTGAAACCAGAAGGGTTCATATTTGGAGGAACGGAGGGTGGAGCCTGACTGAGAGCTGGAAGACACGCCCACCTACACCTGCCACCTGCACCCATTGGACGGTACTAGGTCTATTTGACTCTAATTGATCATAATTGACTAAATGAACATCAGCTGTACTGAAGAAGACTTGAAACTTGAGACTGAGACATAAACTCCTGAATGTTTACTGACGTTATAAAGTGAGAAGTAGAGTCACTTTCTCAACTTTTACACGTGAGGTAATATTCATATCTGGGTCCAAACCCTCAGGTTGAAAACAAAGACAGAACCTGTGAATATATTTATCATCATCGTTTGTAGTTAGACATCGAGGAGCAGCACTGACTCATTAGATCAAAAGGTTCTCTCACTTCCGTGCTGCACAGCTATGTCCAGCTAGCTCAGTAAGCTAAGAGCTAACTCAGCTCACTGCCTCTGAAACATGCTGGGTCTTATTCTGCAGGCGGCTGCTCCAGAGAAACTGCTCACTAGGGTTTAAAGAAGGGAGATGAAGGAACAGCAGGAGGAGGAGGAGACCAGAGGGACCGTTGATACGTCCCAGGGAACGAGGGAAAGAAAGGAGGAGAAACATAACAGGAAGCAGAAGTACACTTGAGGGCATCAGAGGGGAGGAAGCAACGAGAGAAACGGGGAAGAACAATGTTTTGGATCGCAGCTGAGGGAGCTTTTGAGAGCTTGTTGCTTTGCAGTAAAGTCGGAAGGAGCAGAAAGCGCTTATCTCTGGGTTTCTGGGTCCACAGATCATTATAAAATACAAAGTGCACAAACAAACACAGAGAGAGAGAGAGAGAGAGAGATTTACCGAGACAGTGGAGCTGGGAGTGTTGGTGCCATAGCCAGAGGACGGCAGCGAGGCCAGAGACCAGCGTCTTCCATCCGTCCTGCAGGAGAGGAGAAGGATTCATTAAAGACACACAACACAAAAAAGATAACACACAACCACTGAGCAGACGCAGCATCATCACATACAGCATATAACATCAATCTTCTGAAGGAGGGAAATGCAAACAGGAGGATAACAGTGGCAGACAAAGCCATGAGCAGGATCCACATCGAGGGAAGCATGAGAGAAGCAACTCTACACTGGATCATACTCAGGACGAGACGATGTTATTCTATATGTTTCTATATAAAACCCACGACACTGACTTCTCTGCGCTGAGCTCACTGGTTCCAGCTGAAGATGTAAATCACTTCCATTAGAAGAGGCTCAGTAACATGAGGCTGAGTCACAGCTGATCAGGAGCAAGCTGTGTTTGATGGGGACTATTTTCAGCGGCGGATTAATTCACATTTGATGCTCTAATGCAGAGAGATGATGGAGATGATGGAGCTCTACGGCTCAGAGGAATCAGATAAATCATGTCAGATACATTTATCAGGACTCGTTTCTGGTTTGCACACAGGAAACTTCAGCTGCTTCATCACATCACAAAGATTCTCATGACTCGGGTTTCTGGAAAATGGTCTTGTGCTCTAAGTGTGTGAGCAGCGGGAGGGGCTGTTCCTCCAGAGTGTTCAGCAGCAGCAGAGAGGAGGAAGAGGACGAGGAAGAGGAGGGGGACCCTGCAGGGTCGTCTCTGATGTCACTCAGAGTGTGTGCGCTCAGCCATGCAGGACGGAGGGCAGGAAGAAAGAGGGGGGGAAAGGACTGAGGTCAAAAACTCAAGAAGTTACCTGTCAGCCCTGTGTCCGTGACTGCGAGGGAGACAAGACAATGGTTCTTTAGAGCTGTTAGCAGCCGTCACTCACACAGTACACACAAACGTGTAAAAACACAAACACACACTTTCTGCACGTCTGCATCTTCTAAGAATAACAAAGAGCCCATAAGTCTAGACAGATGCTTTTTAAATCAAACAGGATATTAAATATTATTTAGTTTGAGGTGTTGTATCAGACTCCACCACACGGTGTCGCTGCAGCTCCACGGTCAGCAGCAGAACACGGATCTACTTCAAAGCTCTCTGGCTGCGGCACCGTGTTCGATGATGATGTCATGGAAACAGCCTGAGGGCCGGGGGTGGGCCGGTAAAGGTGTGTTACCATGGAAACCTAATCTCTCTGATGAAGATTCAAGAGGTAGGGTCGCTGAGAAGTTCCACATCATCAAACTTCTTTATGAGCTTGAGACACTTTCTTATCTTGACGTGGATTTAACACACACACACACACACACACACACACACACACACACACACACACACACACACACACACACACACACACACACACACACACACACACACACACACACACACACAGCTCACCCCCCCTCTCAGTAATTACTATCTGTGCCCAGAGAGATAAGAGGTTTATTAATCCTGGTTTGAGTGACAGGCTCAGGATGATCATCTCCTGCCTCATCAGCTCCCTCGCTCTCAGCAGCAGCTCGGATCCAAAGATCCCGACGCCACTGAACCGTTTCACAGTGTTTCACAGGACACGAGGACGGGTCTGTAGCAGCTCGAGGCATCGAGCAGTGAGGTGGTAGATTTCAGCCAAATAAACCACCCCTCACTTTGTGTCAGAGAACCTCCGGCAGCTTTCAGGTAACATAGAAATGCAAAAGGTCGTCTCCAGAGACAGTCTTTGTTTTGTCTTGGGGCGACTGTAGAAACATGGTGACTCTATCATCCCAACCTTCATGACAGTGACGTTTCCACATGGTTGTGTACGTGTGTGTGTTTGTGTTTGTGTGTCTCACCTGCGTGCAGGGACGAAGGAGAAGTGTGCCGCTGTGTTGGGGGAGAAGTTGCGAGGACTGTCCAGTGGGCTGGTTCCTGGAAGAAGATACAGAAGGATTTATTTCATTTATTCATTTATGTACGTTCGCAGCTGAAACGATGATATATTCAATATGATCTAATACTGTAACTACTCACAAAGCAGAGTGGCTTCGTGTTAGAGGAACAACACAGACAATGAGATCAAATCAATTACATCATGAACAACATGAGAGCTGATGGGTCAATAACACAATCTTTACTTTCACAGGTTTTAAACGGTCTGAGTTTCCCTGAACGCATCATCTGTGAAGTAAAATAAAGTTAACACTGCGATATTTCATCAACAGCGGTTTATTCTGCACTTCTCATTTTTAGGTTTTTTCTCCTGGAGCTTCTTTGTCCAATGAACCTGATTCTAGCAGATAAATCTGTCTGGTGGAAAGAAAACACTACGATATTAATCAGAGACAGAAACAGGGACCTTCTCAGATGCAACTCATAATAAAATAATGTGATCTGCTGTAGAAGTGACACCAGAAAATGGATGAGCCTCCTCTGAATAAACCTGAGATCATTTATTAACTGACACGTCCACATGTTCAGGCAGTAAAGGATCTGAATATTCAAGGACAGCCTAAGATACACAGCTGAGTGTCAGAGTGTAACTAATAATTCACCACACACACACACACACACACAGAGAGAGATAAATGGGAGACGAGAGGCTGGCAGCCTTTGGAAACAGGAGGAGAGATTAAGTGGTCGGACATTTCCACATCAATTATGTATTTTGCTCAGCGGGGGTCTGGACAGAGCTGCAGCTCAAATATTAAAACCTGAATTGTCCGTCTCTGTAACAGAACACGTCCACGCACAAGCACACTCCAGTGCACACGCGTGTCTTTAGTCAAACACGCGCTTGTTAGTGTCCGTTGTGCTTCTGCACGATCTTGTTCCTGTGTGGATGTTACAGGACACATTGGTCTGACTGCACCGTCACACATGGTCATGTGTGTGTGTGTGTGTGTGTGTGTGTGTGTGTGTGTGTGTGTGTGTGTGTGTGTGTGTGTGTGTGTGTGTGTGTGTGTGTGTGTGTGTGTGTGTGTGTGTGTGTGTGTGTGTGTGTCTGTGTGTGTGTGTGTGTGTGTGTGTGTGTGTGTGTGTGTGTGTGTGTGTGTGTGTGTATGCATGTGGACCATTAGTCAGTTTAAAGCATGTTCACAGACAGGAATCCATCTCTCTGTGTAAATGAAAATCACTGTGTGTGTTTGTGTGAGTTCTGTTTCTATGACAATCTGATCACGTCTAACTGACCTCGCCCGTTTTATTATTTTGCACATGAAAGATAAATTGTGATGACAATAATCTGCAGTTGCAGCAGTTCTGAGTTGTTTTGGGGGCAGATGCCTCAAACTACTTGAGATATGTTCAAGAGGCAAAAACGTATTTTGTGAGGTAACCACGACCTTGAGATTCGACCTCCAAATTCAAATCAGTTCATCTGTGAGTCTGAAGAAATTCCCTTTTGGCGTTCTGTAGATATTGTGTTAAAAAAACCTGAATGAATAAAACACTGGGTTTTACCAACGCAGACATAAAAACAACCAAATTTATAAAACTTGTATTAACTTGTATTCCACATTGTTTATTCAGTCAAATAAAAGTTTTCTTATCAACATAAAAGATAAACGCAGACACTCAGGTCTGTGGAAGATTCTGATCTTTTATCAGAGACGTTGGTCGTGTCCTAATCCAGAGTGACTTTCAAATCTGATTGGTTAATATAAAACATTTGCATAACAGTTTCCATGTTTGGTGGACTGTATGTCTGGACTGAATAATGAATGTGAGTGTAACTTACAGCTCACTGAACCTGTCTCATCCCTACAGGTAACGAAGCTGCTTCACTGTCACGTTTTCAGAAGCTGCTCTGCAGCAAACTGCAGTGACACTGACCTACTTTAGCAAGAAAGATACTCCGGCATGAGAAACATGCAAATGTAATATCTGCTTTGTGCCTCTTCAGTCCCGCTCGCTGACTCTCCAGGGAGCGAGTGGCTGGGATAACAAAATACTGCTATAATTGGGAAGGGGCGGAAAGACAGGAAGAGGAAGAGGAAAAAGAAAACTGTCAACATTTTCTTGTGAGTGTTTGACAAGAGAGTGAACAAGAGAGAAGCTTGATTCTTTCTTTCTGTCCTTCGTTAAGACGAGTTTGACAGAATTCATCAGAAGTCCGAGCACAAAGAGCTGTCAATCACACACTGACCTTTACCCGACAACCACCAGAGGAAAGTTCAGAGTGAGTGAACAGGAAGAGGAGGAGAAGGAAGGTTTACATTACAGTGTCATGGAGAGGGGAAGAACGAGAAGAAGAAGAAAGACACGGCAGAAGTGGCAACACGAGCGGAAACAAGGAATTTATGCAGAATGTGAACATTTAATAAAAGTCATTTCTGGAGAAGATTGGTTCTCATCAGCCCCTCAGGATATTAGACTGTGAGGAATCTCCTTGTGATGAGCAGTAAATTGAATGATTGAAACCATGATGAGGGGCCGGAGCGATAGACGGAGAGAAAGAAGAGGAAGATAGAAGCAATCACCTGCGAATAAAACCGCTCTGTGGAATGAAGAGAAGGTTTAATGGTCTCCAGTGGTGCATATTAATCAGTACCTGCCCACAATGAGATCTCACAGCTCTGCTTTCACAGATAAAGGTTTGTGTTGAAGCTGAAACTGTATTTAAGCTTCAATTCAAACATCTAAACATGAACAGAAGGAAAAGATGTTGTACTTTCCCTGAAGCAACAAGAGAGAACATGAAAACTGAGAAGCAGTGACATTAATTAATGATATTTAATTAGTGGTATTTGTTTCCTCGGCAGAGAGAGACAGAAGAGACGGGAGTGAGAGGACGACTGAAGACCGGTGGCTGTGTTACCATGGAGACGCAGCAGCCACAGCAGTCTGGAGGATGAAGATGGAGACGACGAGGAAAACAGGAAGAGATAAAACGAAGGAGGATTCTGGACCAGCATGACCAGAACAACACCACAAACCTGAACTCAGTCTTTTTCCATCTGCAACTAACAACAATACTGATTATTGATTTCTACAAAACCATGTGTCCCTCAGGTTCATAATGTTTTGACCAGTCAGTCAAGCTGATTTCATGAAATAGCATCAGGACGTTGTGTAGTTAGTGTTTGTGAAGCAGCAGCAGCAGGTTGTCGGGTCCGACTCGTTCACACCAACAGGAACATGTGGGAACATCCAGGCGAGGGGCGGAGCCTGTAGAGCAGCAGGAACCTGCTCCTCTTTCCAAGTTGACGTCTTCTACGTGTACGGCTCCTCTTCTTCATCCTGAGATGTTTGTGTTCTTCCAGTTTCACGTCCGTCACGTGTTATAAACCTCATCAACACGTCCACTCGCTCACTGGGAAGCTTCCACACATTTTACTGGGAGGCTGCAGGAGAAGTTCCAGACTTCAGTTCAGGTCTGAAAACAGCTTTCGAGTCTCACTGATGTTTTTGTGTTTGTGCTGAAACAAACTCGTGTGGATGTGACAATGTGAGTTCTTCACATGTTCTGACTTCCTGGCTCCACCACTATTCATCTGCCTCTCAAAGTCTATTATTAGCTCCGTCATAGAGATGATGTTCAACTTTCCTTTTAAATGTCGTCGTAAACTTTTTATGGCTCTTTGTTTGACATCAGCTTGTATCTGAACTGACTGTTCTTATTTATCTGATCTGGTTTTATTATTTTTATTTCCTCGTGTCTCAGTTTGATTGTTTCGTCTGGTTTTTGATTTTGTTATGCAGAGGATAAATGCACAGAACATTGACTTTGATTGACAGTTGGCTGTATAGTGTTTAAACCCAATTTAAATCTGCCCTTGAATTAGGGTTCAAAACTTGACCACATGAAAGTTCAGGTGAAAATGCACCAAATAAAATTTGATTGATTGATAAAAGTTCTACTTCTAATCATCTGAACATGACAACAAAACAAAGTGTGTGTGTGTGTGTGTTTGTGTGTGACTGACAGTTTTGCAACTTCTATTACTTCCTCAGCAGGAAATGAAACGTGTGCGACTCTGTCAACTGAGCGTGGACGTGCACAAACACAGTTAATGAGGATCTCTGTCTCTCTCTCTCTCTCTCTCTCCACAGTCAGATTGAATCTCCGTCTTTCTGTCCTCTGTCCAATCCATTTTTATTCTGTCCTTCCGATCTTTATTTCGACTCTTGCTCATTTTTCTTCAGTCACCATCGATCAACGTGACAGTTGTTCATCTCTCTCTCTTTATATTTGAAGAGCAGACGGGGGAGTTGGGATGCTGGTGGTACATTCTACAGTTCTACATGCTGTCAGGCGTGTTCAACAGACATCCTGTCAGTGTACGTTTCATTGGCCCCTTCAAGGTGAACACAGCGGAGATGAACGAACGGTTTCCAGGAAAGTGGCAGGAAATCGATTTCATGTCGCATTGTCGGATACGAGCAGGTTCTGCTTTAATCCAGAGCATCACATATCTGCCTGAGCTGAAGTCTGAGGTGTTAATTGAGGTGTGATAGTAAACAACACAACTCCTGGTAACACACCTCACACACTAGTGTTGGTTCACTCACACACACACTCTTTAAAAAGAAAAGGAAATACATATTCAATTTGTCCCCATTCAGTTCTTAAAAAGGCAACAGAAATCAAAATTAAAGTAGATTTTTATGTAGGAAAATAAATATAGTTTATGTTAAGGTCAGTGGGAAAGTTTGGCCCTTTAAAAAACACATCTTATGATTTGAAGAGGTCAACAGTCGGGGGTGTATCCAGTAAATGTTTGTTACCTGTGTGTCCATGCAGAGGCGAGTGTGGTCGGGGGAGGGTGGGGGAGGTGCTGGACGTCACAATCAGGCTCTTCCTGTTGCTCGTCCGACAGCTGAGGACAGAAACCAGACCCGTTAAGTGATTTCAGTCAAAGTGAGGATTTCACATTAAAAGTCCACATTACAACCACTGATAAAACCTGGACTTTAAAGGAGCTTTGCAATGAACCAGAAAGATACCAGAGTTACAGTTTCCCAGAGTCGTTACTCAGACACACATTCACCTCACACGCTGTCAGGAACGTAAAAGTCAGTCATTAGTTACACACAGCTCCGTGTTAACACAAGCAGGTGTCCGCTCACTGTCCAACACATGATCGCAGACGGCACATCTGTGCACTCGCTGCCGACGGGCGCACAGATGTTAGAGCTTCACTCAGGCGAGAGCGGGTCTGCACGTAGCGTCCTTCACACCAGAGGACGGCGATGAAACACAAAGACAATGGACAAAATCACAGCTGCCATCATGCAACACACAACTGTCACAACCACTGACCGACAAACAGCATTGACTCTAGTTTCCCCTTCAGTCACCAGAACACGATTCTGTTCGTCCTACATTTACTTTAAGGTTTAGTACAGACATGTGTGTTTGCTCTAATGTCACGAAACAACTAAATATGCTGAAGCCATTTGTCTCCATCAGTTTCTAACAGGTCGAGTCATCACAGCGCCGCGACTACAGATTGTGCTTTGGTGATGAGAAGTATCACACTGTACCACACAAATACACTGAACAGGTAATAGTACACATGCTAAAAAACCAAGGGGCAGTAAAACTTTCTTGTCCAACTGCAGCTCTGTTGCTAGGCGACAGCAGTAAGGGCGGGGCCTCCAGACTGTCTCATTTCGTGGTCTATGAAGAACACGTCCTGGCCCCTGAACTCGGACACAGCTACAGATCCTCAAGTGCAGACAACAGCATTTATTCCAAAGTACCTTTAAAAAACTGCCAGATCTCTACTGCAAAACATGAATATGCATTAATATGTTAAGTCAACTAAATGATTTTAATCCGCTTTGGAAACCCGAAGAATCTTTATTAACTCCACTAAGGAGATTATCTTTTCCTCAGCAGTTTTTTTTTTTTTTTGTAGGATTAATGCTAATCACTGATTACTGAACCAATTTCCGTAAAATGTGGTGAAGGGCTGGAGCGTGACCCAAGGTCAAATGGACGGATGCAGGAATTTAAAAAATAAAAGTCTTTACCTTGGTAGATAGGTTGTTTGCCTTGATGAAGGTTTGTGCTCTGAGTTTCCTGGTTTCTCAAAGGTACGTGATGCACCGGGACGGTTTATATGTTCGATCTGCTCTTGTTGGTTTTTATCAATCCGTCATGGCAGAATATGTCAATTCAGGCTCCTTCTCTAATGGCTGAAGAGTCATTACGAGGTGGATCCTGCAGTGGAATGGTTTGAGTTCAGATCCCCACTGAGCTGAGATGACTGTGTTGTGTGTGTGTGTGTGTGTCTGTGTGTGTGTGTACACGCTGCTGCACAAAAGAAGCTTGCAGAGAAAAGAACAATCTGCTTTAAGCTGTGACATCCGTCCCCAGACAGAAGAGAGGAGGAAATGAAGTGACAGTCTTCACACCGAACGGCTTCAAACATCCACAGGTCGAGCTCACAGCATTTTTCCTCTTTGTCAGTTGCTCTGAAGCGAGCGTGTGCGTAATGACGGGAGGCGAAGCAAGGCTCGTTACACTCTGAGGAAATTACAGCTGGGACAGGCGCTGTGATGAGGCTCCGGCTTCACACCGATGATGTGTTTCTAAAGTAACACGTCTGACAATAAAACACTCGGCAGAATATGGTGCCAGTTGAGAAAGATGCCATCGTTATTTTTAATGGAGTTCCTCAGGGATCTATTGTGGGTCCTCTCCTGTTCACAGTTTAACACACCACTGACGTCTGTGCTGATGATGACACAGTTTTATAATCTGCAGGCGGCTCTGTTGTCTCCCTCTGAGAAAGAAATGTAATCGAGGTTTTATATTTTACAGTTTAATCCTAACATTTATATAAAAAATTATAAATAAATAGAGTTTTAATATCAAGAAAGATCCACGTAGATTTAATATGTCTCTGAAAGGATCATATCAGATTAAATCAGTGGAGCTCTCAGCACTAACATTATTAAACTGCAGAGGCCCTGATACAAACCAATGTCTTCTTCTATGAAACATATTTCCTGACTTAACATTTTGAGGGTTTGAAATTTCTGACAGGCTCTGGCAGCGCTGGCAGGTGTGTGTGTGTGTGTGTGTGTGTGTGTGTGTGTGTGTGTGTGTGTGTATATGTGTGTGTGTGTGGTTGTGTGTTAATTAGCTCATCACATATGCTGGCTGTAATTAAGTTTTTCCGAAAGGCTGAACCCGTCTGGATCCTGGATGAGTGACTAAAAATACGATTTGCGACGGTAAAATGACGAGTGTTGCGTCTTTCATCTCATTGGTTAATTTTCTGCTATTTCTATCTTTGTGAGGACCAGTTGTCGCCTTGAGACATTGAGTTTGAGGGCTTTTCTTTCAAAGACATTTTCAAAACAGTTGTTTAAGAAGCTCAGAGGAAAGAACATTACAGCAAAAACCTGTTAGAGATTATTGGGAGTTTGATATATTGGCAGCTTGTTTCAAACCCATTTGATGAATAATTAGTGCATGTAGATATGACATGCTGTGTGTGTGTCTCCTGCCATCTGTTGAGATGTGCAGCATCAGCAGTTTGAGCACAGCATGTGGTCAACACACACACACACACACACATCTGTGTGAAGGATGAGCTGCCATGTGGGATATGCAGCGATGTGTGCTCACGAAATTTATTCAACTTACGCACACACACAGACACACACAGTCTCACCCACACATCACACACACATATACGGACCCACACATTCTAGTGCCATTTCGGCTTTTCTCAATTTTCCAGGGAAGTGTGATGGAATTGTGCACTTTGTGTGAACTCAAAAAGCTGCACACACACATACGCAAACACATGAAGAGGTGCATTATGGGAATAGTAAACTCTGAAGAGACAAAAACACAGAAGTGTGAGTGTGTGTCTGCAGGTGTGTTTCTCTGCTGGTAGCGACAGACACACTATTTGTTGCTTTAGAGTAAAGGTCAGTGGCTCGTTCAGATCTAAAGGGTGCATCCTCGGTGGAGCAGTAAATGTCACATACGCTGTGTGACCAGATGATCTGAGTGAAAAAAGGTAAAGGGTTCTTCCTCTGGGGAGCAGGAGCATGAATGGGAAGTTAAGTAGAAATCTGCTGTCAGGTAAAAGCTCAGAGAACGGTTCTGCTCAGTTTCATTTCTTTCTCTAACAGAAGCTGTTTTTTAAGAAATGTAATTTCCTTCCTGTTCCCGAGCAGCAAAGGATCCAAAAGGAGGAGGAGGAGGAGGAGGAGGATTCATTGTGCACTGATGATGAAGATGACAAGCTAGCTATCTGGATGGCTGAACTACAGTGAGTGCAGCCGCTCAGATGACGCAACAGTAGAGCAAGACAGGAAATCGTCCTCAGACCGTCTCTTTTCAGTCCGGCTCATGAAGACGTCTCCAGAATCAGGACGGAGCTAAGATGTGTTGACTAACGACTTGGACCGAGCCACGCTAGCTGTTTCCCCCCGTTTCCACTCTTAATGCTAAGCTAGGCTAACAAGTCCTACAACTCCAGCTTTAACAAAAGTGTTTCCCTTAATGTTGAACTATTTAAATACAATAATAATAATAATATAATGTAATCATCGACTGTTACTGAAATCATAATGTGATGAGACAATATTATTTTGTGTTATTGTTTTAGTGTAAATAAAAACAGCTTCATGTGCTTTTTCTTGTTATTATTATTGATAATAATCATCATTATTATTGCAGTGAAGGATACAGTGGGACTGGTCGGCCGGTCGGAGTCAAACCAGGGACCTGCTGCGATGAGCTTTATTGTTTGTGTACAGTTTCTAATATTTGCCACAGTGATACAGACGTGAGCCACATCACAGAGCTGTTGTGTTGTGCAGTATTAAGAGTTAACACAGTGACACTGCCATGTGAAGTGTTTTAAACACTTAGAGATTTACGTGCAGTAACCTGGAGAAACCGTGTGTCATCCTGTTGTTGAACTGAAGGTCGGCTGTGTTTCACTTTTTGAACGTGCGTATTTACTTGTGTTTTAACTCTAATATGAAAAACTGTATAAACTCAGAATGCAATGAGTTAGTGATGTAACTCTCATCAGAGAAAGATGTTGACTCTGACGGACCCGACAGCAGCGATAAAGACAGATGAGCAAACAGATGTGTGGGCGTTCAGCTAAACACACTGAAACACACACACATGCACAAACACACACGCACACATCAGACAGCAGGTGAGCATACGTGGATAAGATCTACAGCTAAACTCATTTCCTAAAGTCCATTCAATAATGTTGTACTGCAGGTTAAAGTCTGGACAGGAAATCAATGTGACAACAGTGTGTGTGTGTGTGTGTGTGTGTGTGTGTGTGTGTGTGTGTGTGTGTGTGTGTGTGTGTGTGTGTGTGTGTGTGTGTGGGTGTGGGTGTGGGTGTGGGTGTGTGTGTGTGAGAACGTCTGCTCTCAGAAGTCTGTCCAAACTCCCCAACCAGAAGAAGCCAGGTGGAGAGTTGACAGGTGACAAAATAAATTAATATATACATTTTCCATCAATCAAATCAAACTCTTGTCCGTCAGACAGTGGCATTGTGTCTTCATCTAAATAAAGGTCAGTGCATGTGATGCTGTGACCTTGTCTTTTACAACAGGGAAGACAGAACAATAACAAAACACACAATATATATAAATATATATACTTTGCACAAGAAAAGCTTGAAGGGTCGAAAGTCAAAAACTATGTCTGACATTTGTTGATTCAGAAAAGGATCATCAGGATGATGAAGGATTTATCTGTGTTGGTATCTTGTGTTAAAAAGAAAGAACTGACTCTTCAGGGTCTTTGTGTGCGAGCGATGAATCGGTCAAGTCTCAGTTCCGGCTCCACACGAGCTGCAGACTTCATCCAAACCAAAAAGTGTCCGAGCCTGTTGCTATGCAGGCGTCGCTCCTGTCTCACTTCACAAGCCCCTCTTAAAAACACTGCAGAGACAATCACACACAACAGGGGGCGGTGGCACGGCGCACAGAAGTGTGTCCTTGAGTGTGTGTGTGTGTGTGTGTGTGACAGCTACTGTTATTACAGGGAGGAGGAGGAAGAAAATTGCTGCTTCAAAGTGAGAAGTACAGCTCTGCCTCTTCCTCCCTTTCATGGAGGAGAAGCTACTTCGGGCTGGACAGAGAGGAGAGAGAGGGGAGGAAGGGGAGAAGAAGAGGAGAGGAAGAGGAGAGAAAGAGGAGAGGAGGAGGAGGAGAGGGAGAGGAGAGGTCAACTGTGGGAATGACAGGAGAGAGAGACACAGAAATGAGGACAAACGGTGATGTCTGCTTGGACGTCAGATTTCCCTTGAAAGCTGCACTTGCATCACAAAGACGCAGATAATACGCAGACTGAAATCTAATAAAGAAAGAACAGACATCCCAGCAGTGCTGCACATGACAGCTACACACACAATGAACTGTTTATCCATCAACAGACAAATCTAGTTCGATGACCTTCATGAGAAATTCCTGCTGAGCATCAACAACATGCAGAAAGGAGGAGGAGGAGGAGAAAAGAGGAAGGAAGATATGTGTCGCAGTGAAAGAAAGAACTAAAGTCAGGAAAAGGAAAGTGCAGAGGAAGGCAGGTGAGCAGAGGGATGATGACGAAGTGAGAGAATGTGGAGGAGTCGTTACCTCTTGGAGCGACGCAGCATGTTTCTCTCAGGAAGCGAGAAATTGGAGAGCACCGTCCAGAAGGAGTCAGACATGCTAACGCTCACGCACACGCTCGACCATCGCTCTGACGCGGCAGCGCTCAACAAACACAGACGCCGGCTGTCACATCGGCAACAGAGTGTGTGTGTGTGATCTCTCTCTCTCTCTCTCTCTCTCTCTCTCTCTCTCTCTCTCTCTCTCTCTCTCTCTCTCTCTCTCTCTCTCTCTCTCTCTCTCTCTCTCTCTCTCTCTCTCTCTCTCTCTCTCTCTCTCATCGTATCAATGATTTCCTCAGCACACCCGGCTGCTGGTTTCTTTCCTCAGATACATGATTTAACATTTCACAGGAATCTTTCAGGATCTTCACTCACAGCTTGAGCAGATGAGTCAGGCTCTAAATTTAGGTCTGAGTACAATTAGGATGTAAAACAGTGAAAAATGACCCATATCATGATGTACCTGTCCCAGAAGTCTCTGTCAGAGTCTCACACAGAATCAGCTTCACTCGTGTGAATTGTTAAGAGTTTCTGACAAACATGGAGCCGGTGGAGGAAGTTGTGATCATGTTCCTCTTGAATGGAAGTCTCTCCTCAAAAACTGTTGAAATTTCTGTCTCAGTCGTTTCGCTTGAGCTATTTACTACACTGCCCCCCCCCGATTTCTGATGGTACTGCTTCTTTGTGTTTGCTTCATCAGTATCCGCAGCTTTCAGAAGACACACAACAAACACAGACAACAGACAGAGGGCGCCGTCAGTTTCTGTGTGTTTATCTAAGGCTGAACATAAATGAGCTCTAAGGCAAATCGTTTCCTTAGCAAAGGGAACAAGTTGCAAAAGAAACTTAAAGCAGCCGGAACAGGTCAGTCGTCTCTTTTTAGTTTCATCAGACAAACAAAGCTCATTAGTTCTGTTTGCTGCTTCGTCCAACTGAGGAATGTTCTACTTCACACAAACGCTAGAAAACAGAGGGTCGGGAAAGTGGCTAATGGAGGCAAACACACAACAACACACAACCACACACAAGCAGACAGGTTTGTTATCAGAGGTGGGGGGGTGCTCTCACACAGCCAGAGCCTTACCTCCAGAGGAAGGGGTTTCCTCGCTGGTGAACAGGGGCTGACAGAGGGCCGTCAGAGGAACAGAGGGAGGGAGAGGAGGAGGAGAAAGAGGAGGGAGAGAGGGTGATGACGGGCGCCTGAGCGGCAGAGGGATGAAAGGAAGTGGGGGACAGCAGGTGCTGGAGGAGGCTGCTGTTGCTGTGGCAACGCAGCTGAGCCGGCGACCAGATTCTGCCAACAGAGGAGGGAGAGGAGGGGAGAGGAAGAAAGGATGAAGAGCAAAGGGGTGAGGATAGAGGGATGTGTGACGAGAACTGTGCAAACATATGTGTGTGTGTGTGTGTGTGTGTGTGTGTGTGTGTGTGTGTGTGTGTGTGTGTGTGTGTGCAGTGCTCGACTCTATTTAAATAAAAACTGTTGTTAAACTTTCCTCCAGTGTTTTTCTTCTCAGCCTCAGGTCAGAAAAAACACATATACAATATAATACATATAAGAATAATATTAAAATCACACATTTGCGTTTTCATGCACATGTTTAACAGTTTAAGTTAAATAATTTGGTAAATAAATACCTTAGTGAATATATTTGAATTATCAAACCTAAGAGATCTTCAGTCACAACGTTTTAGTTTAGAACACAAGCTTTCAATAAAACCTTTGTGGTCATTGTGATGTTTCTATTTAGTTATTAGAGCCTTGGAAACACAGATTTCACATTGTGTCTTTAAAAAGTTACTGAATCTCTTATTAGGAGAATTTGAACTTTCCTCACTGAGTAACCTCGACTACTCTGATAAAGAAAAAGAGGCTTTAACTCCATCTTTAAAAAGCTTCAGTGAAGTCGTGAGTTCATTTAACTGTTGAACAGTTGTCTGTTAAGCTCCGGCTCTCAGTGCCAGACTCAACCCCCCCCCCCCCACCGCGCCATCAATCATCACGACTGGACGGAACGTACTGGACCAGCTTCACAGAGATGGCAGCACGACCAAAGAATTCCAGTCATATGGACCCTGAAGGGATCGGATTCAAACAATAACAAGGGGGCGGTCGGGTGGTGGTCTCCGTGTCCCCTCTCCCCGCTGGGTGGGACAGAATGGGTGAGACCCCCCGCTGGGAGGACGAGAGCTACATGTTCAGTATGTGAAGTGTTTCCAGGACGAGCAGCACACAGGCCCGTCTGGGGCCATTTAGCTTCTTCACCAAATACTGAACGAAACGATTTCAACGAGTTAAATCTGAGAGACGTTTAATTTCGACTGATAAGAAGGAATGTAAAAACATAAGTCATGAAGAATTGATACAAATGACATCTCAAGACTTTTAAAGGTTTTTAAACTGCAGAATAAAGTGTTAAGATCGTCCCAGTTAACAAAGAGTGAATGAATAAAGAGGAGTGAAATAGATCAGAGCCATTAGAGCAAAGTTCTGCTGAATCACATCAGTCCCATGCAGCTGAACCTGCCTGAGACGGAACTTATTCACTTCCTGTGTCAGAGGAAGTGAATACATGATGTTTCTGTTTCTCTCTGCTCTCAGTCATCGTCTGTTCTTCACACTCAAACCCTCAACTCACTGATTCTCTGTAAACCAACAGCAGGTGGCAGCAGCAGCTAGAAGGGCAACGCTGCACTTTCTCTTCTTCTTTGTTTGTGTAACTCAGGATGTTTGAAGTTGTTGTTATAGGATCAGTCATGTAAAGATACTGTAGAAAGACAAATACACAACTGGCTCATCGTGATATAAATCTGATCTACTGCATCTCACACAAACACACACACAGTCTCTTACTGGAGGCGGAGGTGTGGGGCTCCTGCTCTCTCCTTCCTCCTCTTCATCGTGTGTCCCGGGACAAAAGGCTCAGCTGTAATCTTTAATAATCCACCACTCTGCATCGGGTGTCCGTCAAACACATGCTGAAGCTGCTCCACACGACCACAACGCTGAGCTCAGTCCTCCACTGACAACACTTTTAAATATACAGGAATGACCAGAGCGTGAGCGTATGTGTGTGTGTGTGTGTGTGTGTGTGTGTGTGTGTGTGTGTGTGTGTGTGTGTGTGTTAGGTCAGCACCTTCCTTATCTCCACACCCACCCACCCACACCCACACATACACACACACACACCCACACACACACCCACACCCACACACACACACTCACACACTCAGTAATGTGAGGTATCTGGGGTAGAGTGTTCCTTCACCAGCAAGCAGCCACTTGCTGAGTCACAAACTAACACATGCACACTCTTGGGATTCCCTCCTCCTCAGTTCGTCTTCCTTGGAATAATCCAAAAGGTTCAAAATCAAAAATGTTAAATCCTTCAGAATCCCCAAAAAAACCCAACTCCGAGAAGACGTTGAGTTCTGAGCTGTTTCATGGAGTCACAAACTGAGACTGAGGGTTCGCTTCACACACTCCTCTCACATCGACCAGAGGGACACTCCCACCTGCATGTGCCCAGGAGCAGAGAGCCGTCCCTGGGTACAGTCTGCCAGTTAATCCCCTTCAGCTCGTGGAAGTGGGCTGTGATCGCTGTGGACGGGACGAGAGACTGAGTCCTCCACGAGCTCAGAGGGTCGTCACAGTGAGACTGAGGTTCTCTAAGTTTCTCACTGTATCATCTCTTATTATGGTTTTTACAAAGTCAAAGAGTAGCTGTCGTATGACTGTAGATCTTCATCATTATCAGCTTTAATTAAAATCAAGAGAAAAGTTGATTTCAAAGTTTGATTAAACTTTCTTCTCATCTTTCTGTTTATTCTTTTTATCTATTTTGATTATATTTATTTAGTCTAAGCTTTTTATGAATTATTTATTTTTTCAACTTACCTTGATAACTTAAAATTAGTTTTATCTATTTGCACATTTGTATGACGTTTGTTTGCTTTTTTAAAATATAAATCTTTTTATCCTTCATGAATTTGTAAAACTACTTGAATCCTTTCTTGTTTTACGAGATTTGACATAAAATTACTTTTTTTGAACTATTTCAATAACTTCTTAAACATTTTACTCACCTCTTATTTTTAAAACACAAATTTATTTCCTTTAAAGTAGTTTTTTATTCCTCAAAGTGGGCAGTTAATAATCGTGCTTGAGATACGGCTGCAGCAGGAAACATGAAACCTGACGCTGAAACTAAAAATACAGGTGATAAACAGTTTACTCCTCGTCCAGATTTCATTTCTTTGAAATGTTCGAGCGTTGATGGAACATTAAAACCATAAAGATAAAAGCCCTCAGTCTCTGTGGGACACGGGACATGATTGTCCTCATGTTACGAGACAGAGCAGGAAGTACAGCTGTCCTCTCTCTGTTCTCGTCTTCCCAGAAGACCGGAGAACACCGCTGACCCCGATGGGCTAAATGCAGCTCACATGCCTGATCGCTAATTCATAACCAATGTCCAAGATCACACACAATGCTCTGTGATACAGACACACACAACCACACACAGTTAATTTGGAGTGATTACTGGAGTGACGCAGGAGCAGCCACAAGACACGAGATGTCATTAGGCATCTATCTGGATCTGTGTGTGTCTGTGTGTGTGCGTGTGTGTTTTAACCCTAAAATCTTTTTACCCTAACAAATTGTGTCTCACATCGGAGCCGTAAGGGCATGAACACACACACACACACACACACACACACACACACACACACACACACACACACACACACACACACACACACACACACACACACACACACACACACACACACACACACAGTCTTCAAACAGAAACCAGGGGATTTGGGAGATATAAAACTTTTTATTGGCCGTTTGCAGCTACACAGCCACAAATTCTTACTTTTATTGTTTATTTTTATTTTCTATTTTTATGTCTGTGATTCTCCAGCGATTTAAGATTCTGAAGAAGTTCAGACTAACAATAAAAAAACTGCTGATTTTCAGTGAAACTTTGTGAAACAACATTTCACATCATTATTCTACATTAAAAATCATGTTTATATCATCAAATAACTAATTAAAACCAAACTTGAACAAACATCAGTGAGATCAGAACGACCTGAAATGACAGAAACCATCCAGTCCCAACTGCTAACATGGAGGAGGAGGAGTTTATGACCTCTACTGCAGCCAGCCACCACATCCAGATGTTTAAGCTGATGTTTTTAGGAGCTGTCATGTCGTCTATTTTTATATTCGTGTCATTTGGGTTCAAGTAAAAATTGTAAATCTGGATATGATCAAAACAAGAAAAACATTGGATTTGATCCACATGGTTTCTGCTCCATGAAAAGTTGTCAAGGTGAAATTAATCTGTATGATATTTGAAACCTGTGGTGTGTGTGTGTGTGTGTGTGTGTGTGTGTGTGTGTGTGTGTGTGTGTGTGTGTGTGTGTGTGTGTGTGTGTGTGTGTGTCTGCTGGTGCAGCGCCCTGCACCTCATGTGACCCCTGAAGGTCCCGTTCAGGGGAACACGGAGCCGATCCCACCACGATGACCAAACTTTAGACTTTCACCAACCGGTCAGACGTGCAGCACCGAGACTTCGGTTTCCAAACATCCTGAACGTTTGGAGCGACACAATAAATCAGCTGCCAGGAGCCGAACACGCCGTTAAAAATAGACCTGCGTCCATCAACAGTGGGATGCTCAGCTGTTCTGAGACACACACACACACACACACACACACACACACACACACACACACACACACACACACACACACACACACACACACACACACACACACACACACAGTGGCCTATAAACTTTGTCCTTTAACTGGAAGCTTTTTACATTACGTCATATTTACAGCCCCCCCCCCCCCCCCCACACACACACACACACACACACACACACACACACACACTTTACCTCTTGCTATAATCTGCACACCACACAAAGAACCACACACCAGAAGCTTCCACCTCTTGTATTCGACCTCATGCTGATTGTGTTTCTCTGTTCGGTTCATTGCAGGTCACCTTTAAAACGTTCCAGGTACAAGTTGAAACTGAACAGGAAGTGAGAGAGGACGGTACTTACAAGCTGCCTCTTCTGGGAAGACTCAGCTCCTTCTGGAAGAGACAAGAAAGAAAAGGTTTCATTAATATTACAATAACACTTTATTAAGATTTCTTATTGTGTGTTCAGGAGCCAGTAGAGTCTCAGTGATGTGTAAGTTCAGTTTCCTCTGATCAGGCTCTAATATTATTACTATTAATGAGCAGTTTGTGGAAACTGGATCATGACTGAGTAAAATTAATCTATAAAGAAATGAGCATGTTTTAAACAAGCACATCACTCGTGACACTAATTTAATTAATGTCACAACCTTCACAGATCCTCAGTTCGAGTCTCATTTGCACACGATGAGCTGAAACAAGCCCAGGGACCTGAACGTGAGTCTGTGACGGACGTGAACACAGCGTCTGAACTCCTTCCCTCTGAATTCAAACCGACGTCATCAGACAACGAACCGTGTATGAAAACATGATGTTTCTTTGTGCCCCGAAGCCGCACCTCCTACGAGCCGCCACAGAGGGGCAGTGGAGAGTCACTGATCGTCATGAGCTTCTCCTCACGTCAACACTGAGCTCAGTGATTTACAGACTCATTAATTAACAGAAGCTAAAGACTAATGAGAAGAAACCAACACTTTTCACATTCAATGTGTGAACCAGCTTTTCAGGGAACTTTAAGCTGCTTTTATTTTGAAATTCTAAAATGTTATAACCACAGGCTTCATATCTGTGACCCCCCCCAGCTCTGACAGGAAAACAGACCACTGACATTACAACCTGCCTGGAGAGCCCCATCTGGCCAATAGTACTAATCAGTGTGTGTGTGTGTGTGTGTGTGTGTGTGTGTGTATACAGTAGGTGGATGCTGAAACCTTCTGTTGCCAGGATCCCAAAGTAGGTCAACAGCTGGTTTTACTTTGAAAAACATCATTAACACCTTCATCAGTGTCCATCAGAGAGAACACACACACACACACCCACAAAAACACATGACAAACACACACACACCCTCTGTCATGAACTACTCAGTGTATCTCTGTAGTGTGTCACAGAGTTGTGTTCGACTTCTCTAATCAGCTGTTGGTGAAAACAGCATCTATCAGAACTCAAAGACTTGGTCACACATGATGGATCATAATGGTTCATGTAGTTCGATGTGTATGAACACACTGTGTGTGTGTGTGTGTGTGTGTGTGTGTGTGTGTGTGTGTGTGTGTGTGTGTGTGTGTGTGTGTGTGTGAGTGTGTGTGCCTGTTTCAGTTTAAAGGAACAGCAGATACATGACAGATGAGCCTGATATTAATTGAACTTAATTAGTTATTTGATGATATAAGAACAGACTGAGACGTCATGATTGACAGCTGAGACTGACAGCTGATTGGTCGAGCACGTGACGTCTCATAGGGGCTCTTGATTCATATTTGTTTTTGTTTGTCTAAACTCTTCAAGAATATAAGTTAAATGGGATTTTAAGTGTTATTAACAAGGTCAATGAGCTCTTTTTGTTTCCTGGGGTAAATCTTTACAGATTCTATAACATCCATAATAAAAGACTATTGAAAGTAAAAGTTCATCCAATGAGAAGAAAAATCAACAGGCTCTTTAAACTGTCTCCTGATCTTCACCACTCTCACCAACCTCTTCACCTTTGACCTATGACCTTGTCTCCCCCCCCTCTCCCCCTCAGGGTGACTCACCCGTCTGGCTGTCTGTCAGAAACAGACAGAACTGAGAGGAGGTCTGTCAGTGTGTTTAAGCACTTTATGCTCTTATCTATTCGCCCACACACGCTCATCTGACTCTTTATTACATTACACTGAGTGTGTGTGTGTGTGTGTGTGTGTGTGTGTGTGTGTGTGTGTGTTACAGCTGTGATCTGAGTCCTCAGGGAGGATGTTCACCCCACAGCCACCCTGCAAAAATTACCCAAGAGGGGGAGAAAAATAAAACAGCAATGGCTAATAAACACACACCCACACAGCCCCCCCCCCCCCCCCACACACACACACGTTAAACAAGACAAACAGGCACAAAGCTACGAGCTATGATGAAATTATCCATGGTGGCGTGAGGAGCAGAACCTGAGGCCTGAAGCGATGCGCTCTCGATGGAAGACAGAAGTAGATAATATGCTTTATGGTGGAGAGAGGCAGAGAGAGAGGGAGGGTAATGTAATTAGAGAGACAGAGAGAGAGAGGAGAGGGTGAGTGGATGTAGACAAAGAGTTAACAGCTCAGAGTAAACCTGAGAAGACGTGATGTGAGGCTGAGGCAGCTCCAGCTGTGACGTGAACCTGAGGTGTGAGAGCAGGTTTCACAGTTGGTTCTTTCTAAGAACCGGTTGTTAGAGAACCACCACAGAACCACATCATAGACGTCACTGTTGTCCCAGCAACACCAGAGCTACCGTCAACAACAATGGACCGACCGCATCCTCCAAACACTTGAGGACATTTACATTTTAAAAAGTTGTTTTTGTTGGTCACAAGATTCTAAACCCGAGAGCCTGAGGTACAGAGCGTCTACTTCCACTGTAAATAAAGATGGACGACGCATCTCCACTTCCAGAAATTAAGTTAAAATATCCCCGATACCATCGATGAGCCGATGTCTGTGCAGGAGTGTTTCTAGATCATCTTTGAGAAACATTTATTTAGTCTACTTTGATGGTTTTAGTTTGTTCCATGTCCCAACTGCTAACACGGAGGAGGTTTATGACCTATACTGCAGCCAGCCACCAGGGGGTGATAGAGATACGTAGGCTATATTTTCAGGAGCCGTTATGTCCACGTTGTGTTATTTACTACAATTACAAGACTTCATGAATCAGAGCTCATCAACACATTAGATTGTGTCTCAGCTCCTCTTGTGTTTCCTGGAGAACGGGTCGGTCTCATAGCACACAGATCATTATTCAATCAATATTTAATATAATATAATTTTACAAATAATATTACAAATCAAAAACCATAGTTTAGGAGGATTATAAACATGTTTATCCACAGACCTTCAGCCGAGAGCGCGGTGCGTGTTCCTCTGAGTGTGTGAGTGTAAAGCGTCTATATGTAAAGTGTGTGCGTGCGGGTGTATTTAGCTGTTCCACCCAGGGGCCCGATCATAATAACATGTTTTAGTTGAGCTAAAAACACGCAATTAACAGAGGACGCAGGGAAGCCGAGCTCCACCGGAGACAATTACAGCTGCAGCAGCCGGCAGCAGGAATTCATTATCAACACTGTGAATATTGATGAGAGCGGTGATAACAAAGAGACTCCACGATGACACACACACAGACAGACACACAAGACGCAGGGCAGAGCCTGCAGAGACTCTCACTAATGAACACTGATGTTTGGTGTGTAAACTGCAGGAACACGTGAACCGAGCAGAGTCTCAAACATGTCACTGCTGCTTTACTCTAATTTAAATCATGAGAAAAGTGAATAAACTTCTGATGACAGCGATCAGTCTGAATCTAATCAGCTCCGGATGATAAACACATCTGGTTCGAGCTCAGAATCCTGAACCACGAGGACCTAAATTCACACAAACAGCAGCTCAACCGGGGAGTATTTCATTTTTAGAAAAGGTTAAAGACTTGTGATGTTCAAGGAATCTGAATGACTCTCAGTGAGATGTATTAACTCAGTGGTGCAGAACAGAGCAACAGCTTAATGTCCACGATAATGAGATTAAACCAGTGAATTAAATAGGACTTAAAAAATCTGTTACTTTAATTAGCTTCTCGGTTTATGCAACATCCAGTTTGATGTGTTATTTAAATATGTATGACAGAAGAATTAAATCTTAAACACTATATTCTTCGTGATATGTGAAAATATAGACTGTAAATGAAGATGGACGCCACGAGTCCACTTCCTCCCACTATCAAGAAATGGAGCTAAGATCCTGGAGGGAGTCATCAAACTGTGTTCAGTGTTTTACAGGAAGAGAAAAGAGCTGGATGTTGGTTTTATACCAAGAGAGAAGTGAACAGTTACCACAGGGACACAAGACTTAACCTGCAACACGGAGCTTTAATGTCGCAGCGGAGCAACAGTCAGTGAAATTATTAATGACACTTTCTGCAGATGATTGAAATCAAACATCTGAGAGTGATTATGCTCATGAAGCAGCTACATGACTGTTAAGAGGAACCATCTGCACAGGAAATGTTCCGTGTCAACGACAGAAGCTGAGCCACAATAAAGAACAAGTGGCGAGGAGAAGCAGCTTCAGCGCCGAGTATGAAACACAGAGGATGTGTTGAGTTTCAATTCAAGTTCACATCTCTGATGGAAAATTAAAAAACACGTCGGAGAACTAAACTTGTGAAAGTAAAATTAAAGATTTGCCTCCAATTTGAGCCACAATTAAATTTCTGGGTGTTAAAAACACGACAGTTCAATTCAAAATGAAAAATATAAATGTTTATTCACCTTAATGGTGAAGAAACCTCTGATCCAAACCATTAGCAGCAACATGATGAACAGCACCAATCATTTCAGAGATCGTCGTGAGCAGCAACATAAAGACGCGTTAAGTGAATGAGCTAATTGTCTGCTGGCGTTTCTGTGGACACGAGCAGCGTCCTAATGAAAGCTCCTCTGGCGTTTAACGGGCGCCACAAGAGACGCCGAGGCACAGAGAGAGGACCACTGGGACCAGTAAGGCTCTAATGGAGTGTGTGTGTGTGGTTAATGGTGCACAACATGGGTGGGTGTGTGTGTCTGTGTCCCAGTAAAACACACTTTACCATCACAGACACATTTCACCTTGGCCACACACTGACACATTAACACAACTAATCTCCATTAGAGTGTGTGTGTGTCTGTGTGTTGTGTCACTGGGGGACAACATCCATTAGTTTATCTTTTAATCTTCTAAATGGGCAGATATAACTCTTCTTCCTCTAATGCCACTAACAGACAATTATTGTGTTCACTCAGTAGAATATGTTTGTTTGTGGGTCACAGTCTAAGTGAAGGAAGACGACCAGTCATAATGAATATTATATAATCTATTAATGTGTAATATTAAAGGCAGATGACGTCTTATAATTCAAACTGAAGGAAGATGTGTTGTTTCAGAGCTAAAGCCACTGAAACCTTCACTACATGAACACTGACCAGAGGAAAACACATTTGATTTGATTTTAGAGAAACAACAGGAGCTGCCTCGTCTCATTTAATAATTAATAATATTTAGACAATGAGGTGATTTACAGAAATATAATATCTAACAAACTTTAATTCTTGATCCAGTAAAAGAGATCAAATGTAATGGAAGCTGCTTTCTGTTGCTCATCTTGGCAACTTTCAGGTTTTCTGGCTGTAATTTATTAAATAGATCTAAATAAAACCTGAATTACAACTTTATAAAAGACGATTTTATTAGAAACCATCATCTCAACAACAGCTTTGTGGCAAATCCAAAAATTCTGAGTCCGTTTATGTAAGTTCAGATGAGTGTTGGTTTACAAGCTGCTCACTGCTGCATTGTTTTTATAGAAATGTCTCTATATCTATTGTTTCTACACATTTACACTTTTCATTTGTCAGAGCGACACACACTCACACACTTCCTGTGCACTGCAGGACATCTTACATGCAGCTGTGGGGTCTATCAAACACACAAACGGATTTCTAGAAGTGGACAATTATCCAGGCAGCGTCTCGGTGCCTGTCCCCTCCAACGCACAGGAAACCTGCTAATTAGCTTCAGCTACGAGCAACACACACACACACACACACACACACACACACACACACACACACACACACACACACACACACACACACACACACACACACACACACACACACACACACTCCAGTAGGACGACACTTCCTCTAGCGAGATGCTAACGCTGCTATCAGCGTCGCCAGAGAAAAACACACTAATCCTAATTGGAATTTACTCATTCAAGTGAAAAACTGCGACGCATCTCTGAAAGGGTTTTATCTGCAGATAGTACAGTCAGGGAGCGGCTCTGTGTGTGTGTGTGTGTGTGTGTGTGTGTGTGTGTGTGTGTGTGTGTGTGTGTGTGTGTGTGTGACAAAAAGATGCACAATATTTCAAAGTCTATCAATATCCATTAACCAATCACTTAAGGTTGTGTGACACAACCATGAGTTTTCGTTCTGAAGCCTGGAGTTTGACATGCGGTCCGGCGCCATCTTGGTTTCCTGAAACCAGAAGTAACTAATGCACATTAGCGAGTAAAGCATTGTGGGTAAATCTCTCCAGATCAAAATGAAATGTCACAGAGGACGTTTGTGAGGACAGTCGCTGCAGGGAGTGAAAATTAGAGCAGGTGATTTAATGAAAATGAAAATGACTAATAAGACGACTTGATTAGATGGTTCAGCCTGGAGGCGGCAGCCCCGAGCCGCGGCGTCGTGTTAACACCGACTCGCTCTCACGGCCTGATGGGATTTTTTCCTGAGTGACAGAGGTGGGACCCCCCCCCCCCCCCCGCAGCAGCTCATCTGAGAGCGGAACACACCAACATGTGTGCTCAGGCTCAGGCTGCTGTTTTCATACCAAACCAAAGAGTGTTTTTTAAAAAGAGGAGAAGCTGCCGTCGTGACGAGTGTGACCCAGATACAGACGCTGACGTCTCTGCTCTAATGAAGTCATGAAGTCAGGAGTGTTACAGAAACAGACTGATCTATACGTATGGAGAAGAATCAAGTCGTTTTCTCTTCATCCCTCTGGACTGCCCCCCCCTCGCTCCTGCACTCTCAGTTTCTTATCAGACGAGCTGCACCGCTCCGCCTGTCAACTCTGCTTCATTCAGCCGAAAACTGCTTCAATTTGCACCTTTCTGCTGTAAAGTGTGTGTGTGTGTGTGTGTGTGTGTGTGTGTGTGTGTGTGTGTGTGTGTGTGTGTGTGTGTGTGTGTGTGTGTGTGTGTGTGTGTCTGTGTGTTGGATCTAACAGAGACAATACGAGCGGTTTCTCTCCCGCTGAGAGGATTCACACCAACATCGACCCAAACATGAAGAAACCCAAACGACCTCACAGTGAGAGCTACAGCGAATCACATTTCTTCTTTCCATCACTTCACCTGAGGTGTAACTCCCGTCTTCAGGTTCATCACAGCATATAACAGAAGAGGTCTCACTGGTATCAGAGTTCATATTCTATCAAAATGCTCAAATAAACCAACAACTGATTTGAACGCAAAGGAAACTAATTAGAAACACAGCTGTGACATATCAAGCAGTTGTTAAAGGTGCCTTGCTGTCTGAGGCTCAAGATGACAGCGTCAGCGTCTGACAGATTTCAGCTTCATTTCTGGAGAATCGATGTCCAGCCTTAGAAACAGGCCAAGTTTCAACCCAACTTCTACTTTACAAATCAAAAGTTTGAACAGTGAGAGATGGAAGAGGGAAAGATGATGTTGAAATACTGAAGCCAGAAAAAAACCCCTCAAAGGATCCCAATCACATTAGATTCTATCTCTTAGTAATGAGATTAATCAGACTGGAGGAGAACAAGGGTGAGCGGAGGAGGAGGAGGAGGAGGAAGACTCATAATTAGATGGCAGGAGGAGAGTGAAAAAGAGGGAGGAAATGAGACAAAGGAGTTTGATCGACAGTTAAAGAGGGAGGTGGTTCCCTGGAGGGGAAGCGGCGAGGAGAACGAGTGACATGTGATCCGCGTGGATGCGAGCGCTCTTTCATTCTCTCGCCCTCGCCCTCTCCTCCCCCTCCTGCTCACTGCGGGTGAGGGTTCAGTGACGGGTGGGTAGCCTCGAAAATTACAGATGAGGGGGGAAGATAAAAGAGAGCAGGAGAATCTGGGTTGGAGGAGGAGCGAGCGTCGCTCCACACTCCAGAGGAGAGCGGGCGGCCACCGAGGACTTGAGTAATTATCATCATCACTTTGACAAAACGCTCTGATTTTAGTTCTCATTTTAATCAGGGCAGTTCGCTCACATGTGGGAGTAGAAATCCAATTAACATGTTCTCTGGTTGCCGGAGGAGACGGGACTCCAGCTGGCTCTCGGCCATTTGATTTCTCCCCGAGCTTCTCGAGGCGATCCACTCATCCACCGTAACGTCGCCGTGCTCACGAGCAGAGGAGACGATCTCTGCAGGGAAACTGAGGAAAGTCTGCGGCCGAGATTATTTCACTTCAAGGGAAACAACACGATACTTTGAGCTAAAGGTCAACTTTGTCAAATCTGTGCCGTTTATCACATCAAGTGTCTCGACAGTTTTGACCTTTGAGGGAACAGAGAACTATGAAGACACCAAAGTGGAGAAAGTTACTGGATCAACAAACTATAAAAATGTTCTTATGTAAAATAGCCAGAGGCCCCTGTTACATTATATACAGTATTATAGTATCGGTAAATCATTTATGTAAGTTGAATGTGACTTTACCTTTAAATTCACATTGACACTCATACATATCCTTTTAAAACCAAGTGTGTCTTAGCTCAGAATCAGTATTAACACGTCACATGACCATTCACGTCGCCGACGGGGTGGAACTGTAACCGACAGGAAGTGTTAGCGACGCTTTGTGTTCACCGCTGGTAGTCGAGTCATGTGACTGATGAGAACCAATCAGGAAGAGAACGTCTGCATCATCGTTTACAAAAGTCTCTGTTTCTGTTCGGACTAAAACACAAACCCAGAGTTTTCAAACTAAAACAAGACCAGTTTACACAAGCCTCTGATTAAAAGGATGGAAAACCAGACTCAATTCTATTCATGTGGATGGAGTTTTCATGCTGCGTTAATTGAATTTAAGTACTTAAGGGTTAACAATCTGAGATATTATGATGTGCTGTAAATCATCTGTGGAGCTGCAGAGCTGCTCAATGAGCATAACATTACATCAGAGGATATTTCATACATCGTTAATATTTTAAATATTGATTAGTGACGTTTTCACTGTGACTTCTTCCAAATGTGATGAATAAGAAAATGTAAATGTTTGTGAAAAAGCAGTAATAGATTTATATTTGTAAAGAAATGAGGACGATGCAGCTGGTGTCAAACATCAAGGTTTGAAATCAAACCATCAAAAAGGTTTTTATGTTTCTCCCTCATATCAAATCAATAAATAACAAGCTGCTCTCAAACAAACAGACGGGTTTATGTTTGTTGTTGTTGACTAGAAAGAGAAAAGACAGAGACCAGAGGCAAAAGAAGCCCTGTGTGTGTGTGTGTGTGTGTGCGTGTGCGTGTGCGTGTGCGCGTGTGCGTGTGTGTGTGTGTGTGTGTGTGTGTGTGTGTGTGTGTGTGTGTGTGTGTCTGTGTGTGTGTGTGTGTGTGTGTGTGTGTGTGTGTGTGTGTGTGTGTGTGTGTGTGTGTGTGTGTGTGTGTGTGTGTGTGTGTGTGTGTGTGTGTGTGTGTGTGTGTGTGTGTGTGTGTGTGTGTGTGTCTGTGTGTAGTCTAGACATTCAATTTCACACTCTTTGAAGTTTGCTGCCCGCTGGCCTAATGCAGCCATGTGGATGAACCCGACATGAAGAGACAACAAGGAGGAGGAGGAGGAGGAGGAGGAGGAGGAATGTTACATTTTGCCTTTTACATCTTTTATCATATGAGAATGGAGGGGGGTGCTGTGGGGTTGGTGGGGGGATCTCTTGTGTGATATGAGCTGGTTGCATGATGGGGAGTCAGGATCCCGGTTTGTGTACAGTGTGTGTATGTTTATGTAATTCCAGGCCCTGTATGTATGTATGTATGTATGTATGTATGTATGTATGTGTGTGTGTGTGTATATATATATATATAAAATATATATATATATATATTATAAGAGTAAGTGTGACTTTTAATGATTACACAGAGATAGGTTTTTTTTTAAAGAAGCAAAATATTTTTTAAATATTCATTACACATAAAATATTGTTTCTTGACCGTCTTTTTTTAACTTTTGCACACTTTGATATTTCAATATGAATAATTTGGAAGTGCTCTACTTCTCTGTCCTAGTACTTCTACCATGTTATATATATACATATCGAAGTCCGTCCGACTCTTTAAAACCCGACTCACTGAGGTCACTCTCTGCGCCTCTCGTGCTCTTTTCAGAGGATGAGCTCATGCTATTCTCTGTGGTCGCCGTGGCTACCGGATGAGCTCATAGCTTGTTTCTAATTGGCTGATCCAGACTGCTGGCGGGAGAGCGACATTCAAGATGAGAGTGACTTAAACAAAAGAGAGAAAGGGAAGAAGAAAAGCAGCAGCAGGAAGAGAGAGATGAAGAGAAAGTGAGTGAAGAGTTTGTAGAGGGACAGAAAACAAACAAGTGAACCTCTGTTCCCACTCTCCTTCCCTCTGCTCATTCCTTCTCTCCTTCCCTCTCTTCTTTCTAGAACAAACAACAAGCAGCCAGCAGCCAAAGTCCAGCTAAACTCTCTGAGCCGTGTTTAACCTGCTGAGGCTGAACGAGGCTTTTCAGAATCTAAACCGGCTCCGACCTCGAGAGGAGACGGATTCATCGAACCTCAGAAAACCTCCAGACAGTTTCAGCTCTGACTCCAGGGATCGTTGTCCTCTGAGGTTACAGATGAGCACTGAGCACTTGATCCCACTGGATAAGATAAGGACAACTAATCATTTCTTTATTTTATTACCGGTTCATCTCTGGAATGTTCGGCTCAATTTGTTATTTGGTAAATAGAAATTTAAGTTGATTAAAAACAACAAATCTTCACATTTAAGAAGCAGCAACTCGAGGCCGACGGGTGTTTGGAGTCAATTGATTGTTTCAATTCGATTTGAACTGATTTCTCTTTACCACTGAAGACGTACTTTAAACTAACTTAGCTTCACGATTCACTGTCAGTCAGACCTTTGGGTGAATATTTTGTTAAATCAGTTCTGTGTCGTCCCTTCTGGCAGTGACGTTCATTAAAGGTTTAACAGAGCGGACCCGACTTCAGGTGTGTGTGTGATGCTGAAGTGGACTGATGACTGTTCAGTTCAGACACCGTGTTCTCGTTCTGTCCGTCCGACTCAGTTTATCGCTGCTTACGACCGACTCTGTGTCCTCTATGTGTCAGAGGAGGGGACGTCCAAGTCTCATACAGGAGGAGGAGCTGGAGTTTGTCAGTTCTGTAGTGGAGGTTTATGTGTGGAATGTCTCAGGGACAAGTCTGATGTGGACTCAGATCTGCTGCAGTGAAGCCTGTTGTGTATTTCTGTCTCTTCAGGCTTCACTGCATCACATCTGGAAGGAAGACGATGATCAACAGCAGCAAGGCCGTTAAAGAAGACACAACACGGAGGTTTCTGATGAAAATGGATCTAACAAAGACACAAACCTCCAACCATTCTCATTCCCCCAGCCACCCCCCCACCCACCCACACACACTCTGAGAGCAGCCCTCTTGTATGAATCCTAAATCCACCGTCAGTGGAGAAGAAAGACATGTCTGGAGATGTTTACACTGAGAAACTTCCAGATCAGATATATGTAAGTCAGGAAATGTCCCCCCCCCCCCCACGAGCTGCCGATGTCGTTCCAGCTGCATCATTCACCACAATCTTTCATCCTGATTGGCCACAAACACTGGCTGCTCTCACATCCCCCGAGACGGAGCCGGGGTACATCTGTGGAGCTCACTCAATGCACCATGGGTAATTAATTACCAGATTTGTGGTGCATTCCTAAGCAGAGACGTTAAATAAACAACTGTGGGAAGATAAACTTCGGGGAACAAACTTTTCAAGAAGGTGAAATTGAAAGTATAATTATATTATTTACAGTTCAGGCTATGAAATTACGCCCATCAATCAAAAGGACCAAACATGCATGAAACTAAACAAAGTACTGGATCAAAACGCTGCATGATGACAACAGAGAAACACAGTTTATATTTACCAAGTCATTTACCAAAATAAAATGTATCTATTTCACCCTTTAATGCAGCGTCGTGGCATCAGTTCATCTGAAATAAAGAACGCACCGGCTAACACCAGTCAACCGTGTTGTGGTTTATAGAAACCATCCGTCACAGTCACACTGACCCTCGGCATCACTGAGAGAAACCCCTTCTGTGTCCAGTTAAAACATCCACACAGTTTGCAGGCAAACAGGATTCAGAACAACTGCTTCCACTGTTCACGTTGACGCGACGACCATAAGCTGGGACTAAAGGGTCCAGACATGTTCTGGAGTTCATCACAGTTGTATAAATCCTGCTGTGGACAGATCGGTGTTGTTGTGTACAGCTCATCCACGCCAGCGTCTTTGTGACCAATTGTGCACTTTGTCACGTACAGAGGAATCAAATATTCAGTGAAAACACTGTTTTGGTATCAACACCTGAACATCATATCAGTGTGAAGGCTGAAGAGGCTCTAAAACAATCAATACAAAAACACATTTAAGTTTTCAGTGAGACGAGGTTCACAAACAAAGCAGAGCCGTCTCATTTCTTTTCTCAGCGAGGTTATTGTGGGTGACAACAATAAGTCGAATGTGCATCTCTCTCACTCTCTTCACTTTCCTGAACCCTGCTGGTAGGAGGGCGGCCGGCTTGCCACCCTCTGGGCTTTTGCTTTTATCATGTCGAGAGATGTCTGCCCGCAGGAGGACAGATAAAAGGGAGACTGAAGGGGAAGGGGAGGCGGAGGAGAAGAGAGGAGGAGGAGGGTGAGGAGAAGAAGAAGATGAAGGTTGTGCAGGGAGGGGTCTGAGGGTTAAACTGACAAAAGAAGCTAAGAGAATGACAATAATGTGCATCAGCATTTTAATAAACAGTTTGTGATGGTGTCAGCGGGGGTTAAAATCTCCTGCTGCTCCTGATACATTCTTGTGATCAATTATTGATTGACAAACGAGACGCTGGATGAAATGATTTTCCATTAACAGCCCTGGTGAAAAGCAGCAGCTGCAGCGATTTCAGCAGAGCAGTGAAACCACGTCTCAAGTTATTGCTCCACTTAATAGGAGCAGGATATCGATTCACCACAGAGGGAAAAATCAACAACTGGAGGGAACAAGATGTTTCTCTACTTCTTGTTGCTGAAAATCTTTCCTCTGCCAGATATTCAGTGTAGGAAAGTAACTGTGACTCGCTCCTCTCCTGATTTCATACTATCGTATCTGACAAGTATTCAGATTTCATATCACGATTTATTGTGATTTTTGTTGACACTTTAACACCAAATGTGAAAATGATGAATCACTTCTAGAGACTCTGTTCATCATGAGTCTTATTTTTATATGCTAATTAAATAGTCTTCAAATAAAGTTAAAACAGTTCTTTTACAATCAGCTCATCTAAGTTTCTTTCTCATTGAATGAATCAAACCAGAATCTCTGGTGCTTTTATTCTGTAACATCCAGAATGGAAAAGTTTCAGGTCAGCTGACGGTCGACAGTCAGCGAAAGGTTTTCCTGACCCTGTCAGCCCTGAGCTGTGATTGGATGAAGAGCTGCGTGTTGGAGGCACATGTTCAGTAAATCACTCCACATGTGCTAAATCTTACCTGGAACTCTGAGACCGTCTCATTGGTCTCCTTGATGATGTTTAACCTCAACCCGTACCAGCTGACTGACCGCCTGCAGGCCAGAGACCTGCTGTCCCTGCCAGCGTCTTCATCAGCCTGCAGCACCCGCGGACACGCCATCACCAGCTCAACACACACAGTGTGAGAGCAGCTCACTGAGGACTGAGGTCCGCTCTCAGTGAACCCAGCACTTTAACACTCCTTAATCCATAAAGACGATTTGCTTGTTGCTTTTAATTGGCCGGATTCTGCCGTCAATTAGCCTGATCTGTGTTTTCTCTCTCTCTCTCTCTCTCTCTCTCTCTCTGTGTGGGTTTGTTAAATTCCTCGACCCATTTTACTGTGACACTGTTTTAAGAATTAAAGCCTGAGCTGCTGAGATTTCACAAAGAGCTGCGAGTAGAAGGAGGTTTCAGGGTTAAAGCAGAACTTTATCCTGGGTACCTCAGGGTTTGTCAAGGAAGGAAGGAAGGAGGGAATAGAGGAGGGAAAGAAGAGAATCTCTCCATCATCCTGAGAGTCATCATCCAGAATCTTCTTAAGAGCAAGAGGCTCAGGAATCCTGCCTGTATTCATGAAATCATCCTCATCAGACATGTGACGTCACCTCAGGGAGGAATCGTCTCTAGAATCCACATAACAACAGTTCAGGAGGAAGCAGACGTGAGTCGGGGCTCAGACGAGCTGAGTCAGCACAGGAGCTCCATAAAGATTCTGGATGTAAGACGGAGTCAGGAACAGAGCAGCTTTTGTTCCAGAGAAAGAAAACGCTAATCCTGCTTCTCACACACACACACACACACACACACACACACACACACACACACACACACACACACACACACACACACACACACACACACACACACACACACACACACACACACACACACACACACACACACACACACAGTGAAGTGTTACTCTTTCTCCATTAGCACCTGCATTCACACGTGTTCTGGTAATCAGATTACAATCAGAGTGTGATACTCTGATACTCGACCGTACACAGTTAAGGTGTAAATGCACCGGAGACAGATGGAGGACAGATTGAGATCGTCCAGGTGGTCAGAGAAGCGTCGAGGACACGTTGAAGTGTCATTATAGTCGTGTTGTAAATTCATATGCAACAAATTCATGGGCCGAAATAAAGCAGCAGCTGTGCAGCCAGAATCATTAAACACACAAAGCTGTCCTCAACTATGGACATTACACGAGTCCCATTGAAAAGCAACACAGCTCCACAGATGGCTGCCATCTTCTTCTATTCTTCTTTTGTCTGGTTGTTGCTTCTACAAAACGAGCAGGATGCGACCAATCAGTGGACACTGGAGACATGTTGAGTTCTAGTTTTAGATCTTAAACTATCTCCAGATGAGCTCGTCCGATAACACGTCACATGACCATTCACGTACACTGGTAGTGTGGCGTAAACAGGAAGTAGATGCTTACTCTGCAGCTGATTGCTCATACGATACGACTTCAAATCAATCTCACTATTATTTCAAACCTGGATTACGATTAATGAACGATCACAACCTGGAGTTTTCAAACTAAAATGTATTAATGTGTATTTAAACTGGTTTCAGTCTTTGTCTCAAACATGATGCAGTCATTTGTTTGTTCCTTCACGGTTCCCTTCTAACCCCAACAACCAGGAATAGAAACAACAGGGAACCACAAACACAGCCCCCCCCCCTTCACTCCAGTAGAATGACACAGAGACTATTTGCAGCCACTATCAGTTTGACTCTTTGACCCTGAACACATTAGATCTTCACTGTCTCTAGCTGACGGGGTTGAGTGGAGGCGTTCAGCTCTATGTTTGGTCTTTAAACATGACACCGCCTTGTATCCTCCGTCCTCGTCCGTCCATCAGAGCAGGCTGATGGACTGGTGACCTCTGACCTCAGGCTATGTGCTATCTGACCGGGAGGCTAATAAGAGCCTGTGTGACCCCGAAGGTTTCAAGGACAGACGCTGCTTTAGTGCTTTGTTACAGTGAGGATCATGTTTTGTTGAATATGTTTATACATCTGTCATTTAGAAATAAAGCCAATGATTTATTACTTATCAAACCTCTATTTTACCTAATTAATGAATAACGTGGATTCCAGTTGTGACATTAGACACAACCTGTCGATTCAAAAAGCTTCTACAGATATTTACAGAGTCCAGAAGATGTTGACTGACCATTGGGCCATAATACAGACTTGTGATTTGAAACCTTTTACCTTTGTTTAACAATAAGCAGGATGTGGTTTGTTGGGTCTGGGATGAACTCGGTAGCCTCTAACAGGCTGAGTTTCAGGCTCTTATTCGTGTTTTTAATCCTTCCAGCCGGCTGTGTTGGGCATGCAGCCACTAAAACAGATTTACAGCTACAAAATGTGCCAGAGGACGTCCACTCCCAGCAAACACAGACACGCTGAGCCCAGACAGAACCGCTGTGTGCACACAAACAAATGAGCAGTTGTCATCAGTGTCTCAGTTTGTCTACTCAGCAAAGGGATCATTCAGGGACTAACAGAAACACACAACATCCACACTAAACTCTGTGTTTCAGTTATGGTGATAATGTTATTCTTGGTTCTAGTTTCAGAGACAGAACCATGGTTCAGTTTGATCCAGACCCAAGACACCTCTTCTGCTCTGAGGAACCTTTCACACCTGATGTTTAGGTTCAGTCTGAAGCTCTGCAGCCAACAAGGTGTGAACGAGTCCTAAAGGTCACCTCTGGGCCTATTTAACTATATTTAACTCTCTGTTGGTCACATAACAAGGAGCAGTGATGTCTCTGCTGTTGCCCTGGTGATTCCACTTCCATTAAAGATTGCTTTGAGGCCATTACTGTAAAAGCCAGATGTCTCACTTGTTATGAGCTGTTAGTTATATTTACTGTGAAAGCAGTAGCATGACTCTCACTGTAAAATAAGTCAAATAAAGCCTGGGACAGAACAGGTGCAGGAATCTAAACTTGAGCTCAGCAGATACAGGTCGTCCCCCCCCCCCTCGCTGTCCCCATTCGAGGTGCACTTCCTCAAAGCTATTTAAACCCTGAACACAGCTGAGGCAGAGCAGTGTTTCACCGTCTCACATCCTGATTCCTCCTGGCAGCCTTGGATTGAGAGGGAAGAAGCAACGGCTGAAAAATGGTCTCAATCATGCATGTCTCTCTACACCCCCGCTCTCCAGGGCGGATCAGGGGGTGTAGATGGAGGGAGGGGGGGTAGACAAGCGTTTGCTGACTCAACATCACAGAGGCCGCTCCATCACTAAACCTGAAGCCCTGAGAGCATGAAGCTGGGATGACAGCATCTGATGTGTATGTGCAGCAGCGATGGAATAAGAACATTCAATAAATGTACTGCTGGGATTTTTCTTTTCAGATTTAAAAAGGGCCAGTTTAGATTTCATACGCAGCTGAATACTAGAATAATCTATGATCTGGAAACATTTAGGAGATGAGACTTCACTCGTATCATTTGTTAATTAATTGTGAAACGTTAACATTTATCTGTACAGTGCATTTCACCCTGTTTATAGAAAATATCACAACGTATCCTGGTCAAATGTTCCTGTAAAATATGACCTGTGCTCTAAAGCTTCGTGGAAACAACTGTTTCAACCAGATGTGGATGAGTTGTATTTTTCATACGGTGACAGGTTGTTCTTCTTCTTCTTCTGTTTTAAAATGTGACAAATTGCTGTTGTTCACTGGGCTGTGGCGTCATTTACTGACCACCACTGGAGAGAAACACTATACGTGTGTGTGTGTGTGTGTGTGTGTGTGTGTGTGTGTGTGTGTGTGTGTGTGTGTGTGTGTGTGTGAGATGCTCTCCTTCCTGAAAGCTTGAAATGTGATACGGCCAATGACTGCAAATCTTCGACTGTGTGACTGAACAATGACAGAAGTCTAAGTAAGAAGAATCTCAGAGCTTCTTCTCCTTTAACCCTTCGACAAGTCAGTCTCAGATTCTCAGTGTGTGACCTCTGACCCCTGCAAACAGCAGAGGAATCTGAGCTCAACAAACAGATTCTTACCTGGAGTCCTCGGCGCCTTAAAATACTTGAGTCGTCCATGATTCAGCTCCAGTGGATTTATTTGCTTTTTGGTTTTTCGTTAACAAAGCTACAAAGTTCAGGCACTTTCCAGGAAATTCGACCACGTGGAGGAAGTTACATCACAGCCTCCTCGCTCTCGCTCTTCCTTTGTCGATCAACTGATGCCAACAACTCAACGGACTGTTTGAAAGAGTGTCCTCTTCTATTAGGAATCCTCTCTGAGCGTTTTCCAGGTCTATAAAAAGCTCTGTCGTGTTGTTTCTTTGACAAATCTTCACGTGAGCTGAAAAAACCTGGTTTGGTTCTTTGAAGATGATTCAAACTCCTGAAGGTTCAGAGAGAAGAAGAGAATCTGTGACAAGTCACTTTCTTACTAAGGTGGATACAAACATAGAATCCCAGGCTTCAGGGAGATTCCTTCCACAGACGTTCAGAGACAAACACAGAGATGGAAAAACTAAGAGTGGTGCAGTCTTCTGTCTTCTCTTCCTTTATCTGGTGTGATTCCAGCCCGGTGCAGAGGAAGGTGTGGTCTGGATGTGGAGATCATCTTCTCCCGTGCGTCCTGGTTGGAGCACGTGTCGATCCTGAGCTCAGCCTCTGTTTGGCTGCTGCTCCGCTCAGCGCTGGACACACCCCTCCACCTCCCTCTAGTACAGAGCTCCACTCCGCCGCTCGCCTCTTCTTATTCGTTTCTCTATCACGCTGCTCTCCGTCCGCCTCCCACCCTCAAGGCACTAGTCCAGAGCAGACTCCGCTCCCTCCATTATTCAAGGGCGGCTCGCAGCAGAACTTAATGATGACAATGGGGCCTCGGGGGATGGAGGGTGGGAGGGAAGGCACCAGCTTGCTGCCCTCTGGCTTAATTAGAGTCAAGATGTAAGAAGGTCCCGAGATCGCTGCAAAAACACATGGAGGGAGCCGGCGTCAAGAATCTCTCTACAGGGTGGCGGACAGATGGTGTGTGTCTGTCTGTGTGTGTGTAGTCTACAGAGTTTAGAAAAAGGCCTCTCAGGAACTTTCTCTAGAAAAGTGGCCAAACACGGCCTACGCGTGAAGCTGCTGGACTCACCGGGCGACACCGAGAGCTGCCTGAACACAAGAGGCCGTTTGTTTGCTAGCAGCGGTCCACCGAGCGAGGGGGCACCTCGCATCCATCTCCATGCCAACCAGCCGGTTCCATGTGGTTCAGGACAGCTGGAGCTCAGGGACTCCCACGCACACACTCGTCCACACACCACGACTCTATCATCTCTTCATCTCCGCTCTCCTCTCCTGCATCTCTCCGTCTGCGGCATGTCCTCCAAACAGGCTGCAGGACGGAGGAGGTCTGGCTCAGCTGAGAGGGACGAATCAAGAGGAACGAGGGAGGAAGGATGAGAGAAGAGACCGTTTCCCTCCCTCCGAGAGAAGAGCACACTCTTTCTTTCCTCTTCTCCTTTCTCCTGCTCTTCCAATCTCTCCGTCTCTTCTGTTGTTGCTTTCTTTTCTCTGATGTGTCAGTATGTTCACATGCTCCAACTCCTCCCCTCCTCTTTCATCACACGCTCCCCCTCTTGCTCTACCCCTCTCTCTCTCTCTGTGGAGGTGGCCAATCAGGCGCAAGCAGGAGACAGAGACTTCGCTCACGATGAATGGAGTGGAGGACGAGTGCCCCGCCTCCCCCTCCCTGCCTTCACTCCTGCGCACAGCGCTCACGCTTATCAAAACAAGAGGGTGTGTTCACAGCACACAGCACACGCACACGCACGCACACACGCACACGCACACGCACACACACACGCACACTTCATGTTTTATGATTGTGTTTAGATTAATTAACCATGAGAGCGATGATCAGAGGCTTTGGATCATTACTTATTCAAAACTGATGAATTCAACACAGGCTGGTTCCATCTACTGGAGAACGGACTCACAAACATGTTATTACCAAACCAACTGGTCTGGGTTTAGTGGTTTCCTGATGAAGTCCATGACGTTTGGAGACGAGGTCGGACTCAGTCCACATTTCGCTTCATACCAGTCGTGTTGAATGGGACATGGAGACAACTCACGTCCTTCATCACCAAAACGAGGAGAGCATGTATTTATGAATCAGTTTGGATCAGGAAACTGCGATGGATATTTACTTAATTCATATATATCCTACTGAACATGAAGTGATACTGAGAGTTATCGTTAATGGAAACAAAGGGACGGATGCAGGAGAACAAATCAGGGCTCTTGATGAAAATAATTAGAATTACATAAAGAACTGATATATGAGTGTGATTTATGGCAGCTGGATATAATTTGTGAGACTATTAGACCTTGGTGGAGTTATTCAAATGCATAATTTTGCCATTGATTAATGCTGCTGCCTGATGAACACACAACGACAATGAGCTAATGTGCTCTGAAAACCAGGACAGCATCTTTATCTGGTAAACCTCTTCTGCAATAAACAGACTGAGGGAAGGGACAGAACCAAGGGAGAATAAAAACAGATGAAAGGGGGAATGTAGGCAGCGATACCGAGGAGGAGAGGAAGAGTGACCTCCTCCTGCTTCACACAGAGCGATGACTCACACAGACATGAGAGACTGTTAATGAGGATGGGTTGAATAACCAAGAAAAATCACACCAGGCTGCATGAACATACAGGGATGTACAGCGGGAACTGAACATATGGACACATCAGCTGGGTCAGAACCTGACCGCCCTCTGTGACACAGAGAAACCAGACCCAGGGTAATGCTGTGAGACAGGTTGGGGCCCCTCCCTGTTCTGCTCGGGGCCCCCATCAGCTTCTGGTCAGACCGTCTGTGTTAATGAGAGCAAAGGCCAAAAGGGGCCAAAGGGGCCAAAGGGGCCAAAGGGAGGAATGTTCACACGACGACACCGGCTGACTGGCTGACTGCTTTCTGAGTGTCTGACGATAAGAATAGAAAAACCTGTTCACACTGATGATGTGAGGTCTTAAAAACACAAACGTAACATTTCTGTTCTCACAAGTAGAAATCTCAGAGATAGAAAGTTGATTTCTTACTTATCAGCAGCAGATGAATCCACGTTAGTGTCTCTGCTGAGTATTGGAAGCAGC
Organism: Verasper variegatus; assembly: GCA_026259375.1. Taxonomy (NCBI): domain Eukaryota; kingdom Metazoa; phylum Chordata; class Actinopteri; order Pleuronectiformes; family Pleuronectidae; genus Verasper; species Verasper variegatus. Next base: position 24,964,543 of record CM048046.1, read on the forward strand.
AGGATGGTGTTTGGGGGAATTGGGTCGAAAGTGTGAACCGAACATCAGACACATAATGTGATGTGTAATATAGACCCGTGCCATAGACGCTGCTATAGAGTCGTCCTTCATGCGGTGCTCGTGGACAACAGCAGCACTTTACACTTGCAAAGACAGCAAATTGCTCCTTTAAGGTCGTTTGACTTCACGGCTGCAACTTGGTTAAGATCCAAAATAATCCCCAAAGTGGTTTTCTCTTCTTTTTCACAACAAGCTCTTCCATGATTATGTTTGCTGAAAATTGTACTTCTGCTTCGTCATCTTCATTCGTATGTGATGATAAAATGATCTTTTTTCAGCCAGTGCTGAGGAACTCGCCCGTGCACAGCTTCACTTTCAGCAGCTGAACACATGATGATGATGGTCAGTGCCTGAACAGAGGAGCAGCTGGGTGCTGTTACTCTTACCTGAAGCTACAGATACTGTAGAAACACAAGATGCTCAGCAGAGAGCAGAGAGCGGAGGAGAAGGAAAGTAAAGGGATGATGAACGAGGGAGAGAAACAAGAGGTAGAGCTGTGTTTTCCTCTGCTCTCTGTCTGACTAATTAAAGCAGCAGCTTGGTCCTGCTCGGTTTTATGCCTCTGCAGTGTTGGAGGTTAATAAAAGCTGTGGCCCCGACTGTCCCCATCGATGATGAAGATCCAAGAGCAGCATTTCATTTCACTTATTTCCCATATACACACACACACATATATATATATCTTATATGTGTGTGAGCTGCATCCTTCATCGGCTGCGTAGACCGGGTCAGCCGAACTGAAATGATACAGAGTCCCCAGAGTCTGAGTGTCTCTGGTAAGAAACATTAATAAGACACATATAAGACGTGTATGTATAAGAAACTCTCTGCTGCCCTGTATTACTTAACAACCATACCGACGTTAACAGACGGTTACATCATCTGAAACTGGAGGCATCTCTTTTAGAGGATAAATGATCGACAGATATATAATAAAACATTTAAATAATAATTTAATTGCATTGACAACTTGTTATTTCTGCAAATGTCATTTCAGCCTTTGAATGTTTCAATGAGCCTCAACAAATCTCCAGCTCCAGTCTTCAGTGTTTCTGCAGCTTTGCTGGAAACACTGTGAAGAGGATCGAACTTCATTATAACAATTATATCACATGAAAACTGTGAACTCGTAAAACTTGACGAGCCCTAAGACAGCAGCTCTTTGCTGTGTTTACATATTTTCTCCAATAAACTGAATGTTTTATTAAGTTTCTCCTTTGAGTATTTGCGTGCTCATTATTTTAATGTGTACTTGAATCTGCAAAAGCACTTTGAAGAAGAGACAAATTGATCAGCTGATCAATAGAAGAATATAAATAACTATTCAAGTATTTTTCTTTAACATGAGTGTTTCTGTTTCACGACTTCATGGATCTTCATGACCTCAGACGTGTTTATGGGACTGTGAGTGAGTGTGTGGACTTTAGATCCAATTAGCCTGTTGGCCCTCGTGGAGGTTTGTGCTCTGACTGAGTGACACTCTAGTTAAAATGTGTGATCTACATTGCAGCTGCAGTCCATGTGTACGAGTATTGACCTGGATGCTTTTAGTGACAGTGGGGAGACTCATTTGAAACCTGTATGAATATAGATGAAGAATTAGTATGTGACCCTTTATTATTTTTCTGTGCGGCTCTACATCCTCTGAGGGTTGTAAACATTCTTTATGGAGCCCACCTGTTATTTACAGCTTGGTTAGTTCATTGGAGACCATTGACCTAGACCCAAAACACTGACGTGCACGCTCACATGCACGCGAGCTCGCTGCAGACAGTTCCTGGCCTAGTTGCACATGCGAACCCACACAGAGGAAGAGGACATGAATAGGTTGCATGGTGCCAGACGAGCTTGTCATCTTGGTTGTGTAATTAAAGAGGAGATAAAGAGCTCCTGTTTGTGTCACTTCATTCATCAGCTTGATGAGCTGCTTTGCTGCTCCAGTCCATGACCATCCTGCAGCTGGCCGTCTGCCTGGACACCGGCCGGGTGATCATTCAGCTCAGAGAATTACACTTGGGCTGGTGACAATAGAAGTGCGAGCAGAGGCAGCGGCGGTCACAGAAACACACAACTGATCGGTGCCAAGTTTATCCACAAAGACGAAGACAGAAGTGGTGAGAAAACGAAAAGAGGAGGAACACGGCAACAAGACCTGAGCTACAATCCAGTGAGACTGAAAAACACGAGGCCTGAGTGGTGAGAATGCAGCTGTGTGTGTGTGTGTCTGTGTGTGTGCATAATGCTGACAGGTTGCGTGCTGCTCTGTCTGCATATTGTGCTGACGCGGTGTTTGGATGTGTGCGTCAGCCTCCTCTCACAGGAGAGGCTGATTAAATTAAACATGACGGTGTTTGTTACAGAGCTTTGATGGGACGGCCGTGTTCTTCAAGTCCGTCCGTGACAGCAGAGGAAGGATTTTCAGGAGGGGAGAAATGAGCGTCTCTATTAAACACAGACACACACAGACACACACTCAGACAGACACACACACTAGAAAGAGCTTTGACCTCACGTAATCTCAAACCTTGAAAAGCAGTTCCCAGCCTCGCTGCCTCCTCTCAGCATGACGCTCCTTTATCATCCAGGCAGTAACGGCTGCTCTGCTCACCTTAATAAGGCCGGTTTGTGCAGAGGAGGAGGAGGAAGATATTTTAATACCGATGTAAGAAGCAGCATCGTGGGGATTTTAAATTATTATGGAAGATTTCACACTGCTGGTAAAATCTAAACTAGGTCGACTGAGTAAGTTCGAGTGAACCATTGATTTCTGTACAGTGGAAAATCTGTGAATTCTTAAACATCCTTTCCACCGACTCCAGAACAAACCAGTGCCTCTTCTAAAACCAGTTCCATGCATTTCCACTTAATGAAGTGAAAAAGCTAGCAGTAGCACGTGGCTATGGGAGGGGCTAGTGCAAGAAAATCTCCATTTTGAGAAAACGGAAGCAAACGCAGAAGTTAGATTCTTTCCTTCAAACGTGAAATGTGAGGACTTTGACAAAGAATCACTCAAACATCCAGATACTAAAACAACATTTCACAGCTTTCTGTCTTATTATTTAGAGCCATTTTCAGACATGAACTCTAGAGGATGTTCGCACAGTTGGCTCGGGACTTTCAGAGTTTGTCTTTTAAATATGAACAACACAACAGGAGATTCTCCGCTCAGACGCATTCACAACAAGCACAGAAATCTCCAGGTGGTTCAGTTGAGGGGCGGAGCAGCAGGCGGAGACAGGGCGTGATGTATGAAGTTCACGTCTCGCTTGATGTCTTCATCAATGTCTTCTACTTGAACAGCACTGCGTCTTCATCCTGAGATATCTTAGAAACTGTCAGAAACGTCCTTAAGGAGTCAGGATCTCCTGCTTTATGCTCACATGCGGTCACTCAGACAGTTTATTAAGGGGCTGGCAGGAGAAACTCTGGAGAAGGTGCGGAGCCTCTGACTCGGTCATATGACTTCTCACATACGGCCCCTCCGGAGAATGTGAGGAGATTAAATTCAATCCCAAACACATTACTGATGCAACCTGTTCCAAGCCTCTGCTCACTTTTCTAATCTTCTGATTGGCCTCTTTAAAAGACGTCTCATCACAGATCCAACCCCCCCAAACAAACCCTCAGGCTCTGCTGCTAAAAGCCATGTGAACGAATGTGCTACCATTTTCAGTATCGTGGATATCGAGTCTGTGATGAAGCTCAGATGAGTTCAAAGCTGAAGAAGAGGGAGAGGGGGGAATAGTAAATGAGAGGAAGGAGAAAGGAGGGAAAGAAAAGGACACAGCGTTGCATAAAGCTTTTCCCCATCGGAGGAAGGGGGTGATAAGAAAATGCTGAGTCAGCCTGGACCAGCTTCACCCAGTGATGGGAGAGAGGACAGATAAAAGAGAAACAGAAGGGGAGAGATGGGGAGACGGACAGAGAGAGGACTGATAAATGTCCTGTCTCGCTTCTCCTCATCCTCAGCTGCTTCTCGAATGTAAATATGTCCTTAAGCTAAAGTGATATTCACCTAAGTCCTGAGGTCTGCAGGGTTTAAAAAGCTCTTTTCATTTTACATCTGACCTCAGGGTCACTGAGATCTGAGGTCAGTCATATCATCACCTCTAAACAATGTTTGCTCTGTTTTAATGAGCAAACTTCTCATTTTTGGCCAGAATCAAATACAATCGTCAGATTTCGTGCAAGTGACTCAACATTTTGAAAGGGCTCTGCACTAACTGTTTAAAATATATTTCACAGGCAAAAGCAGATTAGGAACCACATTATAGTTCAGGTAAACTGGTCATTAACCCGAACCACAGCTACTCACCAGCTCCTACAGAGGATGAACCAGGACGACCTGGTAAACCTGGATGTAAATACACAAGTGTCTCTTCTGTGTCTGACCACTGAGAAGAATCTGTTATCACACAGAGTCACACACACTCACACACACACACTCACACTCACACACACACACACACACACACACACACACACACACACACACACACACACACACACACACACACACACACACACACACACACACACACACACACACACACACACACAGCTCTCTTAAAACGGCTGCTGCTGTTGGAGGCTGTTTTATCAGCTTCCGGCTAAAGTCAGATCTTCTCTCCGCTGCTTGAGCCGATCTGTCCTGTACAACGTGTCTTGGATTTGCTGTTTAACCAGCAGCTGGAGAAGTTCACACTGCTAAAGTGTAAAGTGTGTGTGTGTGTGTGTGTGTGTCACCGCAGGGTTCAGACTTAGTTCAAAACCTTGCTGTCGACACACTGGAGACTTTTCAGTGGCAACAACAAACAAAGCAGACAGACGGACTGTTGTCTTTCTGTCCTCGTTCCTTCCTCAGCACAAACAGAAAGCTTGATTTCACAGATCCGGGGAACACACGAGAATCGACAGAGCAGAGAGAGCTTGACAGACGGACTGGAAACAGATAAATGCTTTATGCACGGACCAATGAGAGAGCAGTTCTGTTCCTTTTCACTTGAACTTCAAACATGGGGGGGGGGGGGGGGGCAGGCATCCGAGAAGCAGCAACGTGTGTAAATATTTTGAGTTCAACATCGGAGAAGATAAAGTAACGTAAAACAAGATGAGGCTGTTTGTCTTTGTATCACGAAACTGACTCTTCAGTGACAACAAATCTGCAGCTCACTTGTTCCACAAACTGTGAGAGAATCCACAGACCTCGACTCGCCCGTCTGTGGCTGAACCACCAAAGGAACTTACGTTTAGAGTGAGTCCAGAAAGCTTTATGAAGAGAAGTGAGTCAAACCACAGCTGCTTCACTCAACAGGACTAAAAACCTGGAGAAACCCATCACTTCTCTGAGAAGAATCAAGCTCAAGCGTGGCCTTGACTTCTGGCAACACAGCTAGAGAGCGATCGACATAATGCAGGTTGATGCAAGATGCACTGATTATGTGAGACTGTAAACACAACCTGGGTAACAAACACACAAATCAAACCACACACTGTTATTATCTCTTCTCTGAGTCTTCTCCTTGACATTATCATGTTTTCATGATATTAACAACAACTGTGCTGTGCTCTCAGGGATCAGTGTTGTCCAACGTGTCACACATCTCACACCATCAGACCTTGTACTCGCTGTAATGATGTGGCCGTCAAACAACACTGAGAGTAAACAGAGAAATCCGAGTGCAAACGGAGCGCACGTTTTCAGAAGGATGATTTTCTGTGACTAACAGACATGAAGAGGAAACGTCGAGGAGAGAGATTTGAAACAACACAGATAGAGACAGAAGAGGAGGAGGAGGAGGAGGAGGGCGTGTGCCAGATGGAAAGACAATTGAATTTCCTCTCCGTCATCAGAGATGGCAGATACGGTCAAAACTGGATTAGCTCATCCTCAACAGACCAGGACCGGGTTTCAATGTCTGTGTGTGCATGTGAGTCAGGTGCAGGAAGAATTCACCAGTGAAGCCGGTTTGTGTTTAACTACGAACACACAGGAGTCTGAGGATCTGACTGACACATACAGTTCATTATGTTATTTGCAGGTCTTTTCTTTTTCAGTTTTTTGGTTTTGTGACACACTTCCTGTCCGGTTGACTCTAAGTGTTTCCAGCCACTTTGTTTTTAGTCCTTTATGCTGTTAAATTTAAAGTTCAACATCTTTGTGAACCTTGGAATAATAACCAGAAACTGAACACAGCCTCTAGCCAATCAGAGTCTAGTATTCTCAGAGGATATACTATTAGATCAACTGTGCAGCTGCACCATCCTTCCTCCAAATTTCACAGAAATTCATTCAGTGGTTTTTGCGTAATCCCCGGAGACAAACTAGCAAACCAACAAAAAGTCAAACCTCACTCAGCCGAGCAAATTCCTCCACCAAGGCCCAACAGACCCTTAGATTCATTCAAGCTCCACCACTAGTCCTGGAATAACACGAATCCAGAGCCACACCGAACTTTAATGGACTCTTGCCTGACCACCACACCAGATTGTTCTACCGAGTTTTGTGGAAATCTTTTCTTTGTTATTTTGTATAATCTTGCTTACGAACAAACCAGACAACAAAACAAACGGACAGAGGTGAAAACGTGAGATGAATCAGAGCTGTGACTTGACTTGAGGAGCGAGGACTCAGCCTGGAGCAGAGCTTTGTATTGATGAGCTCAATCAATGGATTCATTTCCCTCAGTGGGTTTAAGGAACAAACAACACGAACGACCTGCTCAGGAACAATCGCTCTGCTCTGCACTTTATTCTTTACTCTGTGAACATGATCCTGTGAAAGCTGGCCGCCACGTTCCTGCTGCTGCCAAAGCATCTTTCATTTCTGATCATTATTTCTCTTTGTTGCCGAAGCTCTGTGAAGAATCCAGTTTCATTAAAAAACCTTTAGAAACGTCTCTGGTCCTAATCAAAGCCTAATGAGAGACTTAATGGTGTTTGCCATCCAGCTGCCAAAGCACACATTTGTTTGAGGCTTACACTTTATATTTCCACCCTCTATTTATACTGTGTGGCTTGTGAAGCCAACAAAAGCTGCTGGTGAATGGTGAAAAATGTTTTTAGGAACGAAGCGAGTGAGGAAAACCGACATAAAGAGGATTGAATACTCTTTGAATTGCAGGCAAAGGAAGATTTGAATTGCTTTATGTTCTGCAGCGTCTGAACCTGGCCGACGATTCAAGGTTTTCTATTGTAACAAATACAGTTTAAACTAAATGGAAACAGGAGAAGGTGTACAATAATGGTTTGTAATGCTTTTTAATCTTAACCTTCAGTTTTGGAGTTTTCTTGTTATTCAGCTGTTTAAAATGCACAAGACATATGTAGGATTAAAGAGCCAATCACATGTCTGTATACGTGGCTATCAGCGAACATGGAGCACAAATGGGCCCTGAATTGAAATAAGCCTGTGTATTGAACCTGAATACTTCCTGGTACACTTTACTCTGGTGACTCTGTTACTCAGGTTGTCCTTGAATGCTTGGAACTGATCCACATATACTTGACTGTAGGTCACTATTGATGAGGAGAAGGGGGGATTGATGCTGAAGGGAGAACTCCAGGGAGACAACACACACTGCACGAGCTACAGTGACAACACAACATTAGCACAGTGTAGCTGTGGTTCAGGCACAACACAGCTCTCTTAGATACAGATATTAACACAACATGCACACTACAGCTCAGTGAATCCTCTGGACTTTCAGCATTCAATGAACTAAACAACTTGTCCAGGACGTTTCCGTCTCCAACTTGAGGGTCAGAGGTCAGTTCTCACAGCATATTCACTGTTATCACTCTGAAGTGCCACACATCTCCTCACACAGAGTTCAGGAAACACTGATGCTCCCTGGTGGTTCACAACATCTGTGGCATCAGGACGTTTCACAACATTTGACATCTTGTCGTTCTCTTTTATTGTGACAAGCATCTGTGCAGTAATCCTGCTGTGTGATCAGCATCTGTCAGGTGGACGGAGCATCTGGGCTCAGAAGGTCTCACTAACACTTGTGAAATTTGCCTTTTGAAAAACAATTAGACTTTTTCAAGCTCCTTCATTTTGTCACAGATCCTGTAACACATCTAAACCTCAAGCTGCAGCATCTTTATTCTGCAGCTGCCCAAGACACCACAAGATGTTCTTTTAAAGCCAGGAGACTCAGTGTCCTCCAAGCGTCCTTTAGATCTCTACTTGAGGATTCAGGACAGCGTGTGGTGTCTGCTGTGAGGTTGAGTTTGGGCAGGAAGCATCCGCTCAGAGTGGAACATGAAAACCAGCTGAGAAGGAGTCGTTTCTCTTTGTGTGACCTTATTTTACACCTGGTGTCAACCTCTGCAGCCTGAATCAGGATCTGTCATCGTCTGATGCTTTGGACGAGCATCAGACAAACACGTCCATAAGTCCAAACCAACTTGCTATTTAGTGGTTAACACAATATTCAATACATCTGAGACTGTCGTAAAGAATGTGAATGTCATAGTATTTATAGGGAAATGTTGAAAACACTGAAATGTCACGACAACAATAAGAGAAACTAAAGTACAACATGAGCCTTAACGGACATATATATTTTTTTTTAACATACTATTTATTTTCCAATAAATCGTTATCAGAAATGTTTCATTTCCTAATATTTGTTTCTGCCCCAAAACTCTGTATCAGTCGGGCTGTAAACTACTGAACCTGATCATCAACTGCTGCATACGTGAAACTTGTAATGTTCAGTTGTTTGATTCAACTTTAGAGATATTTCTGTAGCTGCGGTAAAAGAAGCATGCACACACGTACGCACGCACGCACGCACACGCACGCACGCACGCACACACACACACACACACACGCACGCACGCACGCACGCACACGCAGCCTCAGGAGCGAGTGCCTCCTTCTCATAATTGAGGCCTTAAGTACAGATCAATACATTTGCAGTGTGATGGATGGATGGCAACATAAAAGCTACATTTACAGAGAGGGGGAGGAAGAGGGAGGAAGAGGGGGAGGAAGAGGGAGAAAAAGACGCAGTAACTGGATCTTCTTCCAAACTAATGTGTTCGATAGAGATCACGTATCTGCTGCATCTGCTGAGCCACATCTGGAAAGCAGGGCTGCAGTCAGAGCGTCTGAAGGCCTCGGGTGGATTGACGTGAACGACAGGGTTCATGGAGGACGACGAACCAAAGAGAGAAAGACAAAGAGGAGGGAGCAGGAGGAAACAGAGGCCATGGAGTGTGTGCAAGTGCTGTAACCCTGTTTGTGTGATTGATGTCGGACATTAGGATTTGGACCAGAGGACACTTGTGGGTCGGCTCAGACCAAACACCATACATCACCGCAACACAGAACGACCCTGCCCCGCTCCATTAGAGACGCAATAGCTCACTCTGCTAATTAACAACCATTCATTTGTTTGTGTGTGTGTGTGTGTGTGTGTGTGTGTGTGTGTGTGTGTGTGTGTGTGTGTGTGTGTGTGTGTGTGTGTGTGTGTGTGTGTGTGTGTGTGTTTAGAGGGAGCTAATAAAACTAAGTAAAGCTGGTTTCCAAATAAGTTACTGAGCTGTAATCAATAATCCTCCTGGTGTGTGTTTCAGCTCACCGCACACGTGCTGAAGCATGCACACACACACACACACACACACACACACACACACACACACACACACACACACAGTGTTTACATGTGTTCATACTCGGATGATAAAATTATCACAACAATACAAATGAAACAATAATTTAATCCTTGTTGAGATATTGATGAATTTCCAAAGAGGAGGATTAATATTTGTACTCAGATTAATTCAATGTTTCTCATTCAAAATTTTAAATCACAATTAACTCTCTGGTTTCTTTAACTTTCCCCAGGAGAGAAATTCAACCTGATTTGAGGCTGAATGTCAGATATGAACGATATAATAATAATAATATTTCAAAGTGCGAATGAGAAAAAACGCACAGCCTCGAAACATCATTAACCAGAGCTCCACACACACACACACACACACACACACACACACACACACACACACACACACACACACACACACACACACACACACACACACACACACACACACACACACACACACACACACACACACACACACACGATGGTAAAAGCCAATGAAACGCCTCTTTAATTAGATCAGACATGTTCAGTTTCCTGTTTTGATTGAATGACAGGAGGAAGTTCCACCTCACTAGACCTCACTAATCAATCCCTGCACACAATCATTCCACCTGTCAATCAATGGCTCAGCCACAGTGCCAGATCCGAGACGCACAGTGGGGGGGTGAGTGTGTGTGTCCTACACAGTCCAATAAATAAAACAGTAACCACTGAGAGCTGTCTGAGTGAGTCCAGGTTGAAGGACAGACATGAGTGAGATCAATAAGAAGTGTGTCTTTTGTAAGTGTGTGTGTCTGTGTGTGTGTGTTCATCTCTGGTTCCTCTGTATAAACTGAAAACATCTTTTCTCTGGACATGTCACTGTTTTAAATCTTTATTATTATAATATTAACATTATAACAGTGCAGAGTACTGTACATTTTGTACGTATCTTCTGCTATAATTAAAGTAGGTATTCAAACGCAGCAGAAGAATGGCGGCTGCAGCGCCACCATGGTCATTATTGGTCCGGGTGTGTTAACATTAGCCTTCTAGCTAACAGGACATTAGCACTCAGACTGCCCCCACCACAGGGCTCAGAGCACTGGACCACGTCGGCCACAGACTGGATGTTGTGGTCTATATATCATATTTGAACTTCATGTTACAGCTCTAAAGTACAAACAGTCATGATTCATAATAATTCTACAGGTAATTAATAATCAGCTCAGGCCGCCACACGTACGGCGAAGACTCGACACCGTGGATTAATAGATTATTTCATCAAGAGAACATTAACCAACGACATTTTTATGAATCGATAAATTGTTTCAGTGGATAAATCAAGAAAATATGACAAATATTCTCACGTCTCAGCTTCTCACCTTAGACTCAAAGACTCAAAGAAGACGGAGTGAATATCTTCTGACTTTAGGAGGAAACCGTGTTCCACTCCACTATTCTCTGACATGTCACAGACCGAACATCTCATCAGGTAATTGAGCTGAATATCTCATCTGATAATAGAACCTCAGATATCCATCATGGCTGCTGTCGGACTACGACACGTTACTCATCCAGGTTGGTTGGAGACTGGAAACTAAAATGTTCCAACAAAATGAAACTCGAAACAGAGTGTGTGTGTGTGTGTGTGTGTGTGTGTGTGTAAACATGTGTGTTCATGTGTGCTCCCTCTTCTTGTTTGCAGTTGGAGGGAACAGAGGCCTGTGGGGACCCAGAGACACATTTCATCTCCACTCCTTTTATCTGCAGCATGAGAGCAAACAAAACCTGAGATACTTCTCGCAGGACACCCCCCCCCCCCCCCAGTCATTCTTCAGGGTGAAGCTAAGCTCGTCTTGTTGAGCCGGGCAGGATGAAGCCTTGGATCTGCACAGGAGACTCAGTCAGAGCTGAACACAACAGGAGGAAAGAGGTGAGTGAATCATCTCACAGCGAGACATTCACAACATCTCTGAACTTGTAACAGTTGCCAAGGGGACGAGGACAGTGTGTGTGTCTTCTGTTCCTCAATCTCAAATAACCCAGAGAAAACCACCTCATGTTTTAAATGCATACAGTATGTTTGCTCTGCTCAACTGTCAGAAGACATCAATAAAAAGACAAACTGGCTCCTCCATCACTTTCCATCGCTGCAGCTCCTCTGTTCAGCCTCTGTCTGAAACACTTGGTTTCAGCTCCTGTCTCTTTAAGGCCCCCCCTCCCACCTGATAAAGCCCAGTCTGCTCTGATTGGTCAACAGCTTCCAGCGCATGTAGGAAATGTCGGCCTTTGCTCTCGCTTCACCTGGCTTTGTAAGGGGGGGGGGGGGGGGGGGGGTCAGAGTAGCTGCTAACACTGAGGCATCTGAAATGGTCATGACATCAAAACATAGACACGGTACACACGGTACACACGGTACACACAGACGCACACTTAATGTTTCTTCTATCCGTACAGAAAAAGTTCTAGATTTCCTATCTCACTTCCCCAAACTGTCTCATCTCATCTCCAGATATTCACAACAAGCAGGAGAAATAAAACAGACGTGGAGGAGTGGATCCATTTCACGAGGTTATCTCCTGAGGGTCTGGTTCAGCTTAGTGGGAAGTTAAGAGCACTGATACCTTAAAATAGACACAACCTCTTCACAGACTGATTCAATGGTTCAGAGTCGAGATAGAGACGTGAAGACAGACAGGATCCAGAGGCTGAACGAGAAAGACAGAATGAGACAGAGAGAAAGACAGAAGTCGACTTTCCATTTCATATTCTGTTCTTATACATAAAGGAGCAAGACTTTCAACAATATGAATTCTCAACCAAAAAACAGCGTTTAAATAATAGATCTATTCTAAACTTCAAAATTCAGAGGGAAGAGAAAATAGAATAAGTTTAATTTCCACTTGAAAGAAGTTTCTTCGTCCTCCGAGCCGTGAAGAACGTCTGAAAACAAAACCTCTTCATGTCGACTAATTACTGCAGAGAAATGATTTGCTGATGTTGTCGTTTGTTTCCTGTGTTTGAACTGTGCACTGATCGCATGCACACACTTTTCATGGTCTGTCCCTAATTGCTGCTTGCCATGGGAGGTGACATTTAGCATGAGAACGTGTGTGTGTGTGTGTGTGTGTGTGTGTGTGTGTGTGTGTGTGTGTGTGTGTGTGTGTGTGTGTGTGTGTCTTCTCTGTGGCTGAATGTTACACAAATGCAGGAGGCAACAAATCAAGCGCAGACAAAGCAACAGAGACAAACTGAACACACAATCTTTCCTATTAGCTGCAATGTCGTGGAATGTCTGCAGATCTGGAGTCAGGTTAATATTTCATTAACATGGACGAGCACACACACCACACCACTTTTCTGGCTGGAGACTCAACCGCCCTTTGCTGCTAATAAGGTAGGAGGTGAAAGTGAGACGAGAGTCAATGAGGTAAAGACCAAGAAAACAGTTGATGCAGTTGAAGAGAAAGGTGGAGAAGATGAATAAGGCAGGTGAGGACCAGTGGTAATTACAGGTCCAGCAGCAGCTGACCAGTGACTCGAGGGCCTCTGTTGAACTCTCTCCTCACATCTTCACCCAATTAAAGTCCGTCCCCGTGAGCAGAGATTGTAAAGGTTGCACCGATGACAAATGAGGAGCAGCAGACAGAGCCCGGGGCAGCGGAGTTAACGGGACACAGAGCGTAATTCTGCAAAATGGAAGTGTTTGTTATGAAATCAATCCCCTGGACCCCCTGGTGTGGAGTTTAAAGAGCTTCTATAATGTGAGACCTGTCACATGCTTCAATTATTTAGCAGCCCATTTAAATCTTGTAATTAAGGACGACATTAGAAGTAAGATCATAAAAGAGAAAATTAGGTTTTATAGCTGCTTCCACTCTGCACGGACAGAAGTTTGAAAGTGAAAATACGCTGCAGTAAAAAGTTCCAGAGAAACTTTTTTATACCAGTGATTGATCACACTGATTTCTCACTAATAGACTCAGAGCAAACTTTAGTCAAAACGCCCTCGGCACACGGGTTCAGGTGGATAAGGTGCAACAGGGGCACACGTCAGCACTTAATGAGCCATACAGCGTTTAATAAAGCTGCTTTCAGACATGCACCAGAAATTCTGCTGGAATTTTCCAAAGCAGCCGCATTTGAGGACAAATGTCTGAGTCAGTGTCTCTGGACATGTTCTGGATCTTCTCCTGCAGCCTCCTGGTAAAATGTCCATGTGAGGAAACAGCAGGACAACGTGTGGAAGCTTCCCAGTGAGCGAGTGGACGTGTGGATGAGGTTTCTAACACGTGACGGACGTGAAACTGGAAGAACACAAATATCTCAGGATGAAGAAGAGGAGCCGTACACGTAGAAGACGAAGACGTCAACTTGGAAACACGAGGAGGTTCCAGATCTTTTGGTGATGAGGGCCGACGCCGGTGTGGATGAGCTGGAAACAACAACACTGATCTTTCCTCAGCAGAGTTTATACGTCATGTCCTGCCTCCTGCATGCAGAGTGGATTAGCTGCTCCATCTATGCAATACCAGCTAAACAAGCTACACCAACAACTTCATGATCTGCATGTGATCAAACAGCATCTCACATAAACTGACCCAACAGAACAAGTCATATTAAAGCTCATCTTAGGAGGAGGAGGCTACAACAAATTAAATTTAAGACTGAAAATGCAAAGGCATATACACAGTAAAAGTAAAAATATTCTCGGTCCAAGTAAACATAATTCTCACTTGGACATTTGGGTTCACACATGCACGTCCTCCGGTGAAAACACGATCAGATATTTGAAGGCTTTTTAAGAAGTCTTACATATGCTAATCCAGTATTTTAAAGAAATGTTGCACTGGATCCAAACATACAACCACAGGCGGCTGTTTAAAGTGAAGCAGAAAATACTACAGCTTAAAATATGCAAGAAAAACATGTTGGCGCGTCCTGTTTTTCCTCCATTTAACCGTGAATGTTTTTACTCCTGCTTCCATCATCTGACGGAGCAGACAGGAGGCGCACAAGGCCAGACAAGGACTCCTCGCTTCACCTCCATCTCTAATCCATCCATCTCCCCTCCACCCCTCGCTCACCTCCTCTACCCCCTCTGTTATTACACTGTGGCTTGATTTATTTATTCTGTCCATCACAGCGTTGCTCTTTTCCACTCCCCCCCCCCCCCCTCCTGCATAACATTTTCCATCTCATCACGGGACGCTCCGCTGCAGTTGTCGAATCTCTCATCTGCTGAGTTGTGAGACAGAACCCGAGACGCTCCCGGCTTCGACTCTGCCCTTCACATTTGACAAACAAAACAAACCCTGCTCATTTCCATTCTTGTGTGTATCATGGCTCCACTGTCAATAGTGTATAATGTATTTTGTAGATCCAGTTCTCACTGTATCACTCACAGTGTGTCAGTCAATGTCACAATTCAAGTGTCAGTCCTTCATTCTTATCTTCACACCTTAAAAACAAACAGCTGTCTCTCTGGTGAAGTGTTTGCTTGGTTTTATTCTTTCCTTTAATAACGTTCTTGTTAGTTCACGTGATTTACTGACACAAACACTTCATACCGATGCCGGAGTTCCTCAAGGAAGCATTCTGGGTCCTCTTATATTTCGTGCTACAGTGCAGCATCACCAGAGAAACCGGAGCTGAGCTCATCAGGACGGCCGAGAGAAACCAGTCACAATCCCTGATGATGTCACAGTCACTGGCCGACGGGAAAAGTCCCAAAACACTGGGCTGGACAACTAGTGGCCACATTGAAGACATCGACGTTAACGAATAGCAAGTGTAAGAGTTATGTTATGATAAGGAGCCAGTCAGATTATATCATGATTATTACCCCGACTTCTCCTCAAAGATTAAACCAGTGAGAACACACAAAGTCGCTCATTAGTAAAACGCTCTCTGCTGCGTCGCTCCTCACGGAGCAGAAGTTCAAACAAGGACGCTGCAGTCGCGTGGAGCCGAGCAGACTCGTCTCTCACCTGAACCTCAGCCACTCGGCTCTTTCCTCCGTCAACACGACAAGAGACTCGTCTTAGGTTTAAGCCTCTCGTTCGTCAACTTAAAGAGGATCAAGACATGAAAGCAAAGAGAGAAGGAAAGAAAGAGAGTGACGGGGAGACGACGACAGATCCACAGTGGGAATTAAGAAAAATGGCAGCAACAATACGCAGATACCAAGAAATTGAAACAAAGAATTAAGAGCAGAAGAGAACATGAAGAGAACAGAAGGTTTGGATGGAACACGTCGACTTCAGGTCATTTTAGGTAGAAATGTTTATGAATTTTTGAAGCCTTGTCTTCTGACTCAGGAGATTATATAAGAAAGTGAAACGTCTCATCATCCATGAGGGGAAGAGGTTTCTCTGTTTCATAGATTAATGGATTCGACACACGCTCTCTACCTCAATCTGAGCATGAAGGACGGAGGGAGCTTAGCGACAATCATACACCAGGCATGTCTGCAAGCTGCACTGGAGAAGATACAGAGATCTGGCTCTGATTGAAACGAACAGATTTCATTATGACGACAGCTGAGTCCACACACAAACTGATTTAAGCCGACGTCTGGTTCTGGACGTCTTCAATCTCCTATTTGTTCAAATAGATCGCAACGGGAATTAAAAGAATTCCTACATTTAAATCTATTTCATTTTAAGACACCGTTTAAGTTCTGAAGAATTTGGCTTTTGTTGATGATAATAAAAGCTTTTTATAAGTCAAATGACTTCTGAAGCAAGATACATCCAACAGCAGTGTTTGTATGTGTATATATAGGCAGTGTGTGTGTGTGTGTGTGTGTGTGTGTGTGTGTGTGTGTGTGTGTGTGTGTGTGTGTGTGTGTGTGTGTGTGTGTGTGTCAGCGTCTCTCAGCAGGTGAAGTCAGAACAGAACAGTTTCCTCATTTAGCAATGAATCATCTGATGACAAGGACAACTGACAGCCTGCAGCAAGATGGAGGTGTGTGTGTGTGTGTGTGTGTGTGTGTGTGTGTGTGTGTGTGTGTGTGTGTGTGTGTGTGTGTGTGTGTGTGTGTGTGTGTGTGTGGAATATGTAAATAAGCAGCATGGGAGACATCATGTCGGCAGGAAGGAGAAGCTGAACAAAACACACACACACTTTGTTCTGTACACCGTGTCCTCTGAGTGAGTCCAACCTTCAACATGAGTCACCACCTCAGTTTCATCCACCCTCAGAAAACTTCACCGTCTTAAACCTGGAGAAATAAAAGATATCTCACGTTTCCTGGTTTCATTTGGATCAGTTTCCTCCAGAAATAAAAACTGACTGAAACAACTGGAACCAATTATCACAGACGATATCGTTTAATGTCTCCAACTACACTTTAAATGAAGACAGAGGACACATCTCCACTTCCTCCTGCTATACGAAAATCAAGCTACAATATCCGGGATACAGGCTTTTTTTTTTTAATGTCATACTGCAGCCAGCCACCAGGGGATGATCCAGATGACTAAGTTGCCGTGACTCTAGAAATGACTCTGTGCGACCGATGTATATATAAATCTCTAAATGTTGTGATATCAAAGAATAAGGAGCCATAAGCCGGTCGTCTCCGTCGTTGTCTCCGTCGTCACAGCGGAGGAGCTGAGGTAAGGGCCCAGTAATTATTCAACATGTTCTCATGTATATTTAAATGCCGTGTCAGCCGGCTCCAGCACCGCAGCACGGAGGGTGAGGTCACCGCGGCCTGACGTCTGCACACCAACGCCGTTCTGCAGATTGTTTTGTGTTTCTCAGATGAAAAGTAGTGAAACAACATTCAGAGACGAATGAAGAATAAAGAGAAAGAAGAAGTAAAGTAAGATCTCAAACAAATAGAATTACATCCACTCATGACCTGTTTAAAGAACGTCTGAAATGTGACCAGCTCCATAAATAATGAGGCTCCTCACGTCTGCAACAAAGTGTGTGAAGCGACTGCTACTCAGTGTGAAACACCACAGGGTCCTTTCCAGAGGTAAACCCCACAACAAGCCGAGTCTGTGATCTGCTGCGTCCAGACTCCTGTGAATCCTCGACCATCTCATGAAGACATGAAACACACCGACTGCAGCAACACAGCAGTTCTCCACTTTCATGCTCAGCCCTGGTTTCCCTCTATTCCAGCTCAGTCTCTCATTTCTTCTTCCCTCCACACACATGCTAATAAATATGCTAATCTGAGTGTGTGTTATTTGTAGGTTTCACTCCTTCAGTGATCGATGCCTCGCAGTGAAAGAGCCGAGCTCCAGAACAGACAAAAACTAATTTAAATGTTCTTTCTCTTGAAATACTCAGTGTGTCCGGTGCAGAGCACTTAGCTGTAATTGTACTGCAAACACAAAGGCTGCACACACACACAGACACACACACACAGCTGGCACTTGTAGGAGTTACCAGGCGATACTTGGTTGTTGCCTGAGGAAAACGCACACATGCACTTCAACAGCAGAGCGAGGAGGCAGGAGCGAGCAGACCCTCGGCCATTAGTCGAGAGGTAAACACCATCTGGACGTTCACAAATCCCGAAACACACACGTACACACACACACACACGTACACACACACACACACGTACACACACACACGCACACACGTACACGTACACGTACACGTACACACGTACACGTACACACGTACACGTACACACGCACACGTACACACACACACACACACACACACACACACACACACACACACACACACACACACACACACACACAGTCCATGAGCTCCATTCATTTCATCTAATATTCACACAAAGACACACACTGACCACGAGGGAGGGTGTTTTCTGTCCATTAGTTTCCAGATGTGGACAGAAACACTTTTAATTCCCCGACACCGACGTTCTTCATCATTAATCCTCCAACAACAGCAGCGTTCAGTCATATCAACTCACACAAACAAATACATATATATATTTACTTTTTACCATCATATCAGTATATTACTAAGACAGTGATTAGTATCAGCAGGACCTGGATATTGCGGCTCCACTCTACGATAGATTTGACTAAAAATACAAAAAATTATTTCAAGATAAAATAAGAGACCTTGTATAAATCTGTACAAAATATGCATTGATATATTTATATAAGATAAAATGTGAGTATGAGAGCAGGAAGCGGAGCAGAGACGTGACGGTGAGTCCGAGGGGCTCAGCTGTTCCTCCTGACTCCTAATGTGAGTCAATTTGAAGCATGAGATGGAGCTTGAAGGCCTGAAATGTAAAAACTCTGACAGCCGAGACCCTGAGCAACAACATGATGTGCATGAGAAGCTGTTTACTGAGAAACAGGACGAGAGCCGCTGACGGAGGCTCGGAGAGATAGAGAGAGAGAATGTGCAGAGAAAAGGAAAACATTAATAAACCTGCCCTTGAGAAACAGAATAACCTTCCAGTACAATCTCAACTAGAGAAACTCTGCTTGAAAATCCAGGCCACAACTTCCTGCATCGACCGATTCGCCTCCGAGGAAGAGAGAGGAAGTGAAAACTAATCATGGTCATTCAAACCCGCCAAAATAAACTGAGCTACGCTGGTTTGTTAACCAGCTCGAGCAGACGCAGAGAAACTGGTTTATGTTTTTACACTGACACAATATGTGTGGATCATATGTGAAGAGTCCGTGAAGATTTTTATGTTTTATTGAGTTAATGAGTCCAAACTCATGAAGGAACTCATGAAATACACACACACCCACACAAAGAGACACACACACACACACACACACACACACACACACACACACACACACACACACACAGGAGGTGATGCTCTTTACATTAAACACAGCTGCCATCTGCTGGTGACTTTCGGTTTAACATCTGACTCCAGATTAGAATCCAGATTTTGTTTTGATGCTTGAAACGTTTTTACCAAAGTGCCTGGTTTACAGAGGAAGTGGAATGTATTAATAAATTAGAGGATAAAATAGACATTTTGAGTTGAATGACTTCCAAATACATATCAAGCTCCATGTTTCCTCCTGCACGTCCACCAGGATGAACTATTGCACTAAAGACACTTTACTTCAGTAGAACTGAAAATAAAATATAAAACTTTTTAAATGTAAAGATTTCATTTCTTTATTCCTTCATTTTTTTCGATATGTGTTATTGTTAGTGAGTAATTTGAAGAGCACATTTTACAAACACATTTGTTTATTACAGATTAAATGAGAGCAGAAAATTACTGCAGCAACAGTAACTGCTTTAAACTCTCGTCCCCTCTACAACCAGCAGGAGGCAGAGTGGAGCTAAGAGACAAAGACCTGCAGTCAGGCTGCAGCAGTTCAGTCACGTGAGGTCAGTGCTGCATTGTGTGCGTGTGTGTGTGTGTGTGTGTGTGTGCGCGCGTGTGTGTGTGTGCGTGCATGAGAGAGCCTGAGTCATCCTCAGTCCAGCTGCAGAGGTTCAGTCTAACACAAAGATGCATATGGAGCAACACTCACTCATTCACAGTGAGGCTGCAGAAATCACCTGGGACCACATTACGTCAGAGTTACTGCGCCACACCAAGAAATTGGATTTTGTTTTTGGAAGAGTTGGAAATTAGAAGTTGCCACACACCAACACAGTCTACACAAACCACTGCTTGTGTGTGTCACGGTACAACAACTCACATCTCACTGCGACTCAAACACAAGTAGTTTGCTGGGTCAACATCCTGGTTCTGACACGGAGCAGGTAAAACTCTTGTCCACAGATCTTGTTGCTGTGTGTTTATTTTATGTGTAAGTTCTGGTCCGGCCTAAGAACGTCCTCTTAGCTGTAAACCACGTGTTCTGCTTTAATCTTCATCCTCCATGATGATGATGATGATGTTGTGCTGGACTGAACCAAAACACAAAACTCACCAGTACAACATCTCACCTGAATATTCTTTGTTTGAGAAAGTCTTCAAATGTAAATGAGAGGAAATGACTTGTGGAGTTGATGGAGTTGTTGTCAGTGTGAATGTGTGTGTGTGTTTGTGTACTGACCAGTCCGGTGAGGGACGGAGCAGACTGTCCCAGGGTCTGACTCCTCATGCGGACCAGGTTGTTGACCTCCTGCTCCTCCTGCAGGAGCTCCACCTACGGCCCCTCCGCAGGCTCCAGACGGCCCCTGCCAGGCCAGCTGACTCACTCCGGCATGAAGACTGTTGGACAGAGGCAGCAACTGCTTACCTGTGGGGGGGGGGGGGGCAGACAGAGGGTGCGTTTGAATCGTGCAACTTCACCTGTAATCACGTGAATCAGAATCAAATCCAGAAATATGTTTTATATAAACATGAATCTTTCCCTCTGCAGCTAAACTGCATAAATCAAGATGAACACATCTCCACTGAGGGTGTGACGGGTTCCACGTGACACATTCACACCATGTTGAGGTCAAAGACTCTTTGTTTACATCCTACATTTACATTTTTGTATTTAGTGTTGTGTTATTTTGTCTTTGTCAGGCGTGTGTTTAGTTACACGTATGTGAGTAGCACGTGCACGTGTTACCGGTCATGGCCATGCTGCTGCGTCGGGCCCGACTCTCGTCCTGGCTGAGCTGTCGGTACAGTTTGGATTTCGTAGCAGCCGTTGCCGCCGGCGACAGGTCGGGATTGCTCAGCTTCCTGAAGAGGAGCGGAGGGGGGGGCGCAAACTCCTTCTGGAGAGAGAGAGAGAGAGCGAGAGCGAGAGCGAGAGCGAGAGCGAGAGAGAGAGAGAGAGCGAGAGAGAGAGCGAGAGAGAGCGAGAGAGAACTCTTCAGTCACATTCTGTTTTTTTATACATTTGTCTTTACTTAAAATATAATAAATAAAAGTTAGTTAGTTAAACTAAACACACAGAGTCCCCCTGACAGTATGAAAGAAGAGCTAGTATATATGAAGATGGTTTCCAGCAGAAAGGTGTGAGCAGCTGCAGTGGGACTGTGTGATCGGGCCCAGAGCCAAAACAAAGTCTTAAAACACAACGCTAACCACTCGCTGACACCACACCTCCTCATGTGGCCACAACACACACACTGGTCTGAACAGTGAAACACACACACTGGTCTGAACAGTGAAACACACACACTGGTTTCCAGTTTGCAAGTGGAGGTTCTCTGCCCGGTGACGGCAGCTCACTCGTCATGAACCCAACACTTTAGGCCTCTCCTCCAAAAAGCTGCAGAGCGAGTGCATGATTCAGTTTGTCAGTGAGTGAAGGAAACACTCACTTCCTCCACATCCACAGAGGTTCCTAAGACTTAGACACACACACACACACACACACACACACACACACACACACACACACACACACACACACACACACACACACACACACACACACACACACACACACACACACACACACACACACACACACACACACACACACTTAATGTTCCTCTGTTACTGGTCCCATTAGTCGACGACCGCTCCCACATTCAGACTCTGTTGTTCCTCATACAACCTGAAATATTAAAGTTCTTCCTTTCTGCTGGAAAGAGGCGTAACATAAGCTCCTGACTGGCAGCAGCTTGAACATGAAACCACCAACGGACACAATCAATTCAAAAATATATGTTTTTTAATGTGCTGCTGTTTTCAGGGACCATGAAAAGGGAATGTTTGAATCTACTGGAAGACATTTGGAAATGATCAAGTTAGTGGGAGTCAGAGTTTAAACTAATACAAACCTAACACCACTTTGTTTCTCCTCCACCAACACACTGATTATC
The DNA here is from genome assembly GCA_026259375.1 of Verasper variegatus. Taxonomy (NCBI): domain Eukaryota; kingdom Metazoa; phylum Chordata; class Actinopteri; order Pleuronectiformes; family Pleuronectidae; genus Verasper; species Verasper variegatus. Next base: position 24,986,928 of record CM048046.1, read on the forward strand.
ATGAAGAATTGTTGAGTGACCCGAGTCGAAGCAGCTAATTATGGGATGTTGCAGCTCCACGTTTCACCAGCAGGTGGCAGACAGATAATAATCTTGTGTGTGATTGTAAGTAACCTGCAAATGTACTAGTGTGTGTGTGTGTCGCTATCGACACACTGCACAATAAGCATGAAGCTGAGAACACACACACACACACACACACACACACACACACACACACACACACACACACACACACACACACACACACACACACACACACACACACACACACACACACACACACACACACACACACACACAAGGTAGAAAGATGCACTAACTCAGATTGTGAGTTGTGAGGCTTCCTGAGGACGGACAAGCACACACACGCCTGGTGACCATCAAAGTGAACAACACACTGTTTACACCAGTTTCTGATTCATTAACAACAAATCTTTACTCCAGCAGTAAAAATGACTTACGGCCTGTGTCAACTCGTAAAGTTAGAGTTCTCCTTCACTGTTTGTCGAGCTGCAGACGCACAACATCAGCTAGTAACTGACGAGGCCTCGTCCTGAGTCACTGGTGGCGTCTGCCAAACGTAACGAGACAAGTGACATAAAACATGACAACCACAAGTTCTGGAATACAATAAGTAAAAACTTGACTCAAAACATGATCATGTGTAGACATTCCACTTTCTTCTATGTATTTGAGTTTACATGCACATCTAATGGATTGTCTATATAATGGTTTTGTTTGGTTAGTTTTTGATTGAGTGTAGTGTTTAATCATGGGTTTGCAGTACGGTACGTGTGAATGGTGAAGATAGTACTGCACAGGTTCTACCCACAGATATTTGTAATTATATATAATTACCCATTGTATTATATTTCAGGTTTCCTTTGTAGAACTGGCAAAGGACATCAGAATAAAATGAGACAATATGGGTAACTCTGGACCGTCTCTATCAAATTAAATATAATATTACAAATAATACTAATAATATTAACAATACTAATAGTAATACTTTTTTTAACTGGGACTGAGATTAAACTCTCAACATGTTAAGTTTTCTGATCCAAATCCTTTAAATGAATCTGAATTAAAACAAATGAACAGATCAGGCGATAACAAGAACAACAACAGGAACCACGAGTTAAATTAAGAGGGAAGTAAAACCAGGTTTTCGTAATCTATCACCCCCCCCCCACCCCCCACCCCCCGTTTCCCTCTGCTGCATCACATTTGGGCCACCATTCATCTTTTGTCTCGTCCCGTGGAGAGTCGCGTCACACTTTAATGTACCGTGCACGTCTCCAATCGATCACACGTGTCACAGCACGGAGCTGAAACCCAGCTGAGCTCAGTCCTCATGTTCTCTGCTCGTCAGCAAAGAGGCACGATCTTATAATTTCACCTCCTCTCAGGCCCAGAGCAAGAAAAGAGCCTCCGTCAATCGAGTGGATTGTTTTTCTGGCAGCGCACGAGGCCCGAGGATCCAAAACCAGATTTAAAAACCCTCTTGGCTGAGCAGAGCGACGGTCCAACGAGCTGACGGCTGCAGAAGTGAAGCCGCCTCCCTCCCTGGCCTGAGAGGGAGATTTAATGCAGATGCACAGTAAAGGCAGATAAATGCTTCATTACTCAGCAGAGAGAAGAGGTTTGAGGACGTTTTGTTCTGGGAGCTGATTCAAAGAGGCAACAGTCTGAATATAAAGAGGTGTCTCAATCAGCCCAGGGTGGCTGCAGTTTAAGTCATAAACCCCACCTCCTCCATGTTTGCAGATGGGACATGAATGACATCTGTTTTGAAGCGCTCGGATCTGTGGGCACGTTCCTGTTTGAAACACGGTGTGACGATCAGGCAACGTGAGCTCAGAGACGAACACGAGTCTGAACCCGAGTCTCTGCTTCTGGAGGTCGTGTGACGCTGTTGGCGCTGAACAGGTTAACGGTTACATCATGAGATTCATCACGTGTGTCTGAGCAGGATTACGTTGCATCATACCTGCTTCCTCTCTGTCAGTGGGGGCTGGAGCGCCGCGTCAGAGCTGTGTGTGTGTGTGCGTGTGCTGATACATGTGCAGATGTGTTCCAGCTGTGTTCAAGCTGGAACAAGGTGTTAAGGGGGAGGGAGAAATGTGACGGAGAGAAAATGGTAAGAAACATGTGAATGATGAAGTGAATGCAGGGGGGTGTATGTACACTGTGGCCTCGCTCACCACAATGACTTTTAAATGAACTGAACAAACACATTAAATGGTTTTATAAACAAGAGCTGTCAGTTTTTATTCTGAATTCAAACATTCATTTGAACACAGGGAAACGTTCAGTGTAGAGCAGCATCCGACCGTCTGAAGGAGTTTAGATGAGGCTGCTTGTCCACTTTGTTCAAAGCAGCTAACTTGTCCCTCACGTGAGGAAGAGGAGGAGGCAACGAGCAGAGCGACTCATAACACAACTAACCTCCAGCTAATCCATGTTTAATTGTTTCATTTTGCTTATAAAAATATACAACAAACAAACAAAGGGGTGATCAAATAACTAGTTACTAATAACTAATCCCGAGTTGGTACAACAATAGATATTGAGTTGGACGTGATGTCATTTGCCTGAGTTTTCTTAACTCTTCCTGATTTCCAGTGAAACGATTCCAGGACCAATCCTGAGCCGTGGTTAGTGGGAAACTGTCGTGGACTTAAACACTAGAGACAAAATGTCCACAGAAAGTCCTAAATACAACAGCCCTGGATGTTTGGCTCCTTTAGCTAATATAAGCAAGGGTTTTTTCTTAATGACACTTTAAGTGGGAGAAACGTTCCTTCAGATTCCTTCAAGAGCATTTCTATGATCTCAGCACACACACACTCCATTATACACAGAACCCTCACGCAGCTCGGTTACATCGAAAGTCTTCCAGCTTTATAGACGTATTCTTTTTCCTGTAAGTGACTTGGATCTGAAGCGGCTCCTCGAGGCAGGTTTATGGTTTGTGTGTTCGCGGGCAGATTGTTATCTGTACGATGGAACGGTGTTTTATGGTTAATAAGTAACGGCGTCTCCGCGGCTTCTCGGCTCTGTTGTTAATAGTAACCGAACCAACACTGTAAAAGCCGACCATGTTAAAACCTCTGCGTTTACTGCTGGTTCGGCCACACCTCAGAGAGCGGGGAGCTCTTCTTACGGAGAGTTTCAGACGGTCGGACAGTGGAACCATTCACTGGACACAGTTCGATCCAGACCAACAGTGTGTCAGCCAACTGGGAACTTTACAGGTCATGACCTCCGCAGAGGCCACTGGGAAAGCCTTTAAACCAGACTGTAAACAAAGATGGACGACATGACAGCTCCCAAAAAGAAGAGCCGAATCATCTGGATTGCCCTGGCTGCAGTCATAAGCTCCGCCTCCTCCATGTTAGCCGATTGGACCAAATGTTTCTCAAAGATCGTTTCTGTCATTTTAGGTGGTTATGATTGACAGCTGAGACTGACTCGTGATTGGTTGAAACTGTGTGTGGGCAGGACCTTGATACCAAGGTGGTACATTTGCGTCAAACTGTGTTTATGTACATGTACAATAAAAGTAACAGCACCATAAATTCTGATTGTATTCTAAACCGGGACAGAGGAAGAAGAAAGCTGCTCAAAGGCTGGAACAGACTCCATGTGCATCGAACTGCAGGAACCAGCATCTTCTTCTTCTGCTGTAGACAAAACACCCACGACATGATGTCACTGTTTGGATTCAGCGGTTACACAAGCAGTTACATAGCTTCACTGGTTCAAGCCCTGCTGCTGCTGGTCACACCCCCCCTATCACAAAATAACAGTGGAGTCATCCCTTTGCTGCAGAGGAGCACGGAGGAGGTCAGAAGTCTCCACTTCTTTTTTCAACTTTTTGAAATTTGATTTCACATCTTAATGAGCAGTTTGCAAACTATGAGTTTGAAGTTTTTATATGATTAAATTAATTGCTGCATCAAATGAGAAATGACTTCATTAAATTAAACAAGCCTCCATTACTCTACATCTACATGGCCCATTTCCAAATTCTTAATAAACTGGTTTGCCCAATGGGTCCACTGGCTGTGAGGTGCTAAATGAACACCATGACCTTGCTGTTAATGTGCTTTCTGTTTTTCAGTGGCTTCACTGCAGCTTGTATCTGTGTGCAGCAGCTGTAGGAGCAGAGATCATATTGTGGACGGTAGCAATGTCATCTTCAAACTAAAAGCCTGAGGTTGAAGCACCGAGGCAGCAGGCGAGCACCCCACCACCTCCACGGTCTGTCAGTTCTTCACAAAGTGCTCTGTGGCTTTTCTTTTAAAAATCCAGTAAACTATCAAACAGCTACAGAAAATAGCTAGAAATTAAAATTGTCAGGGCAGAGATACGCCCACAGTCAGTCCACACCAAGGCTGACAGAGATAAGAGACACCACGGGGTCACCATGAGGTCACGTAGGCCGTCCTGCCCCGATCAGGGAGGGGGGGTGAGCACAGAAGACAAGAGGCGGCTGTTAGCAGGATTTGTCAAATGATCATTTTCAGCTGCAAAATGCAAATTCCAACCTCAAACTTTCCATATCCACTGTCATCCAATGGGGCCCTGCTACCTGACCACAGCGACGAGCCGAGGGGCCCGGCTCCACCGCGGCGTCCAACACAATGGATCAACATCTGCCACTGCAGCTTTGCACTGCTTTTGTCCTCACTGCATTCTTCTCATTCTCCTGAAACCATCAATATTTAACCAAAACAACCACTGCTGACATATTTATACAGATTAAGCAGATTGTGTGTAAATCCATAAGAAGAAAGGAGACGAGAGCCCGACCGACATACAGGCTCGATACTGATATTATAAATATATATATGTGATTAAATGATTTCTTTATCAAACTTTTATGATAAATAAATGTAATTGAGGTTTGATATTTGAAGTTTAAAGTATAACGATTAACCTAACATTAAATAAATATTAAATTCAAACATATTCAACTATATAGAACTTGAATCAAGAGTATGAACAATTTCTAACATAAATACACATTTTCTACAAAGTCTGTAAAATAAACATTTTCATATCAGTAAAATACTAAAACTGAGTATTATCTGTGATGCTGATGAATTGATATAGATGGAGGATGAGGACAGAAGTAAAACTAACAAGAGAAGATACAGCAGGTTTCCTCCAGCATGTCTCCTGTAGCGCCTCCTCTCCCAGTGACCTTTACTGGTCAGCACAGTCCCACCGGGGGACCGAGGTAAATAAACCAGCCGCTGAGCCACGGGCCGGATAACAACATGGTTGCTGTGGATCTCTTCATTAAAAACAGAACAGTGTGTTGACCACAGAAACAAATGTCACTGCTGCTTGGTGAACGGTGGGTCGACTGAGAAAAGGGAGAGGTTCCAAACCACGACAGCTTCTTCTTATAATTATTCTTGTTTTTCTGCTTTGAAGCTTTGTGTTTTCTCCCTGTCTCCACCTCCACCTCCACCTCAGTGCACCGTCTCCTGCTCCATCTTGCCGCTGCACACTTCCTCCGCCCGACTCAGCTCCTGCTCGTCTCGGGTGAACGCACAGTACCTACATTAGCATTCAGACGAGTCTTTGCAAGACCTCGAGAATAATAAGGTGGGTTGTGAAGTTAAATGGCGTTTCATAAAGCTGCTCTGCCACAGAGATAAAGCTGATTAAATGTCTCAGCTTCTCTAAACAGGAGACAGAGGGTGGAGCGAGGGGGTGAGGAAAGTCCCACCTGTTTATCTGCTGATATTAGTCTGTCAATAATCAATGAAGAAAAGACGTTAAGTTACATAAAAAACAAACTGTCTTCAGCTTTTCCAAAAATGTCCCACTGATCAGACAAATAGTGTAGATCCTAAATTACCAAATCAGCTTTTTTTTTTTACTTTAATGGTTCAATTTATTACTCTCACTCTGCCCATAATCATAAAAACACACTAAAATATCTTTTTAATAAAGATCCAGTGACTGTGTTTGAGGAAAGTGCTTTGGTTGTTGCGTCTATAATGAATCCAGAATGACATAAACACTGCGTTCAGGAAAAGCTGTGAACTGGTGGAGGTATTGGAAGAATTGTGGCAGAAAGCAGATGTGAGGAGGAGACAAGCGATTTGTGTTAAGTTAACGACCAACGTGCTTCAATCAATCCACGGCTCTGCCTTAGAATATAATAATTATAATGGTTTAACCCAGGATGTCTTCTGTACTTATCCCATTTACAGATGTTCCTTAAATGCATCGCCTGAAGCTATTGGCAGGTGATGTTTTAAAAAGTGAACTCAGAGGTCAGAAGTGTTCGAGCAGGAGAGACGACAGGAAGCTGCAGCAGCTCGGACGACAGCCAATTCAGAGCCGAGTTCCAACTCATACGTTTTCATTTGCCCGGACTCTGTGGATTACACAGCATTATATAGGTCAACGTCAACTCTCTGGATTAACAGGTCACACAGGCCGGAGGGGCGGGGGGGTTCTCTGGTGGTATGAGTCCGTATCAAACTCTGCTGCACATGAACCTAAACCTTCACCTGGAGCTGGACCTGAACCGCCAACTTCACCTGGACCTGAACCTGAACCTGATATGTCCCAGCAGATAAAGAGAGGACAAAGCAAAACAGATCCATTCATGATGAGATCAGTGAGCACATGTTTTAATCATCTCTCTCTCTCTCTCTCTCTCTCTCTCTCTCTCTCTCTCTCCCCCTCTCTCCCCCCCCACCCCCCACCCACAGGAACAACAATCAAGTGCATTCATAAAAAACTCCACTCCTGCATCCAACCCAGTGCTGGAAATGGAATCCATCTTCATAATTCTCCGTGGCAAGCCATTACTTTTCCAGAGCACAGTCTGAGGCTACGTAATACAAAGCTAGCCTGCTGCATTATTCCTGTGGGGGTCCTCCTGCGCCGACTGCCAGGATAAATGTGTGGTTTGGCCGCTGGGTTAGCGCGGTTAACCAAGCGCTCTCTGTTTTCGTTCTTGGCGCAGGCCGTCTGTCAAACATCAGCGAGTATGGGGACTAATAGAGTGTTTTCACAGGTCACCCCACCCCCTCAGCCTCCAGGTCATAGTTAGACTTCAATATCATTAAGATATCATCCTTATTTAACTTTACTTTATCCTGACTTTTCCTTTTATTTCTTACTGGAAACTGTGGTACCAATAAATACATTCTGGTTCAATTCTAATTTTGCCAAGTTTTAAATAGTTTTAAATATTTGAGTCTGTACTTTTCTTCCTGTCAATGAATCCCACAAAAAGACGAAAGAAAACTGAACACTGGTCTGACTGGTAGAGCAGCTGACGGATCATGTTCCTTTGAGCCATAGAGCTCCATTGTTGAGCAGGAACTATTAAAACACATTGAAGCCCACATCCTGCTGCACTGACTTCTCCTTGGATCCAAAAATGTGGATTGATCTGCCTCTGAAGATCGTCCCCAGCATATTTATTAATTCCATCTCTTTTCAGAGCCACCAGCTGTGACCAGGAAGTTACAGAGCTTTTTAAAAACCTGCCTGTGAGGTGTTTTATGAGATTTATGTTCTCAGGGACCAGCGGATGTGGATCCACTGACAGAACAGTGAAATCTTCAGAGACGCCTTTTTGCGTCTGAAGGTGCTGATGCTGGTACAGATACCATCATGATGCTACCATGGCAACCAAATTCATTAAATTTCTCCATTCAAAACAGAAAGACTACTCCCCCCCCCCCCAAACTGGCAACACACCAACGTTTTACGACAGGACGTACGTTTGTCAAACTAAACTCTTTAGTCGCTCTCTCACACACACACACACACACACACACACACACACACACACACACACACACACACACACACACACACACACACACACACACACACACACACACACACACACACACACACACACACACACACACACTTTGGCAGCTTGAAATCAACTCTGCTGTGACTCAGGAAAAACAGATGGAAAAAGAGAAATGAGACAAACACGGAGAAGGAGGGATGGTGAGGAGGAGGAGGAGGAGGAGGAGGAGGAGAGCCAGCAAAACGATAGAGAGCAAACCCAGAACACAAACATGAAGGTTATTACTATAAACTGTAACTGTACCAGCAGAGTGTCGATCAGTCTGAAAACAAACACACCAAAACACACAATGTACAAATAACAGAGCTGCTGTAATTCAGGTCTAATAAAAACAATGACTCCTTCTAGATCCTAGAAGATGTGCGATGCTGCTGCAATGTGTTCACATGCGAAGATTTTTAAAAAATAAATCAATATACAAGATATTAGGTGTTTCAAGTTAGGGAAGCTCAATGTATTTTGTATGTTACGGTTTTATAATTGACACAGGACAGACACACAAATGTCTGCTGGGACTGCATCACTTTTGTTTGTGTAGCAGCTCGACATCCGTCTTCATTAACGACCCAACCCAGTAATATTCTGCCTCATTGCTCTGCTCAGCTCCTCCTCGCTCCTCCTGCATGCAGGAGGAGCGAGGAGGAGCGACCAGTGGACATAAAGGTTTATACGCAGCTTGATATTTCCTCCAAAACAGGATGTTCTGATCATGTTCCCAACGGTGTCCTTTAATAGTGATTATCTGCTTCACAGTCTGATCCCATATTTATTTCTCTTATTTAACACACACACACACACACACACACACACACACACACACACACACACACACACACACACACACACACACACACACACACACACACACACACACACACACACACACACACACACAGTAATGTCATTACTTGTCTACAGTATAATCCCACCTGAGCAGCTCTGCCAAAACCACCACCTGAGTCCTGGGACGACCTCCAAAACTGTGTGCTGCATTCCTTTGTGCATGTGCATACGTGTGTGTGTGTGTGTGTGTGTGTGTGTGTGTGTGTGTGTGTGTGTGTGTGTGTGTGTGTGTGTGTGTGGACCCATTGTGTGATGTGGGTTCATCACATGTGGCTGTGTGTAACAGTACTTCAGTGTCTGAACGCTCTGATGTACAAAAAATGAATTTACTTCAGTTGGGATCTTCCACCTTCGAGTCAACGCTCTCGGCTGCAGCCTCTGAAACGATTCCATTTTTATGAGGTAATTCCAGTAAATCAATAAAACAATAGACATCGTGGAGGAGTGCCAGTGTTTTATTGCCTTGGCCCAAACGTTAACAACCTGCAGCACAGACCGGAGATGTAAAGACCAACACACACCAGCTGCACAGAGCAAACTGCAACACACGTTGTTCTTCTCCGTAGATATGAAGCCACCAGGAAACACCACAGTGTTCAAGCACGTCACCATGTCTGTTGGTTCTGACTCTACAGCCACACTAATCCGGCTACAGGCTGAATAAGGTCTAAAGAGAACAGTGAGGTAAACCTGCTCCGACCTGTTCACGGGTTGTGTCGGCTCTACCCGCTCTGTGATCCCACTGCAGCTGTTGTCAGGGTTTGACTGACGTCTGCGTGAAGCAGTTACTGTTCCCCTGAATAACAGGTTGTTTTTATGAGCCGCAATCAAAGCATAAATGTTCACGAAGGACACGTTTAACCAGCTGGGACAGGCGTGTTGTTTTAAAACTAAAACAATCTCTATATCGCAAATAATCTCTGTGAACACTAACAAACCTGAAAACACATGTCACATGACTATTCAGGTACACTGGTCATGTGGTGTAAACAGGAAGTAGATTGTCTTAGATGAAACAGCTTCTGGACACGTGAGCTCTTCGCCTAAAGCCACAAACTCTCTCGACACATTAGTCGGTGTCTTCTACGTGTATGACTCAGCTTTTTCACCCAGAGATATTTGATTTATTTCTGTTTCCTTGTTAGAATCAACCCACCCACTCACTCATGGTGAATCCAGTGGGGGGGGGGGTCCTCCTCTGGGTTCACACATCGGATTCTCCTGAATTTCTACGGACTTATACTGGGAGGCTGGGAGGAGATAATCTGGAGCCTCAGAGCTTTGCGTTCACACATGCACCTCCTCCGGAGGTGTTCTGCAGAATTCAGTGCACGTCTGAAAGTAGCTTCAGATGACAATGAAAAACAATTTTTCTTCACACTCTCAATGCTCTCAACATAAAACCACTTCCCTTCTGCAAACACACGTATTTTGTTTCAGCAGCAGCAATCTGGGCCTGCGGATGTGTGATTATGACACAAACTCACACACCCACACAGCAGGAACACACCCGGGATTAAAGCATTCAAGTTCACAAATCAGTTTAATCCACAGGGATTTAGACGGGTGAGCAGTGAAGAGCCGGCCGGCGAGTGCTGGCACCGAGCGCTCAGTGAAACCTGCTACGTGATAAGACCTGCGACCGACATGTTAGCGTGTTGGAGTTTGAGGTGCAGCTGCAGAAATGACTCATGTAAACCAATAAAGACTTAATATGAATCCAAATGTTGAGCTTTTTTATAGACGTGTAAATACATTGAAGTTGCTGAGGGGGAATTTCTCGTTTCTTGGTTTTGCAGGCGGCTGAATAATAAAAAATTCTAAAAATGTGTCAACAGATAAACTTTGGTGGCTGAGGAAGAACTTTGCACATCTCAGTTTGTATGAGTCTGGGACTATTAGTGAGAAGCTGGCTCTGTTAATCACATCGACTGTGACATCGATGTTTATTGACACACTGACAGAAATCTCAACAAAAAGGAAGCTGCCACCTCCGGCCACAACGACACAGAGCTCAAAGTCCAGGCCTCCTCTTTGTCTTTGTCTCCCAGTTAAACCATCACAGAGTTTGAATGATTCTGGATGTTTGATTATAAGAACGATCACAGTTTATCGACCTGTGTGAGATCACATGCTCCTTTCATCAGTGTAAGTAGTCTGTCCTTGAAGGATTGAGGCGGGTCCACGTTGTGTGACTGTTTCTGACTGAGTGGAGACTGTGTGCTCCTATAGTTAGCTGCTGGAGGAAGCAGGATGTTTTGTTGGAAGCTTCTCTGCTGGACACGGCCCAAAGGTTAATAACCCCCAATCAGGACAGGGAGGGACGGCTGTAGTGACTTCAACAAACATGACACATATACACACAGACACACATCTGCTCGCATGTGTTGTGGAGGAAGGAAAGTGAAGGAAGTCAGTCGGGGAGCGAACACCTGCAGAACACTCAGCGGTTTGGACTGAGGCTGCTGATTGGTCGACCTCATTCCACCAAGAGAAGCAGTGAAAGTGTCTCACGGTGGATTTCATCAAACTCGTCTCTTCTTCTATTTGAGCTCCTCGTTCTGTCTGTTCTTTCAGCTGAGTGGAGCTGAAGTGGATTTAAGAGGAACTCTGTCGGCCTATTTACGATAAATTACCTATTTACAATCTTTTCTCTTTTCATGAGCATGAATGTACTGGATTCTTCTCACGACACTAGAACATCCGATATTTTTGGAAAAGATTATCCATCAATTCATCCATCTACTAATCTAATATATCCTCCGAGTCAAAATGAGGCGGGAGTCTATTGCAGCTTGAGGAAGAATATGAAAAAGACTTATGGTGACAACCTGCAGTTTGGAAAGTATTTGGAAAAGTCTCTGTGTTAGTGACTTAAAGCGCTGGTTGTTAAAATACTGTTTTTGTAAAACATCCACATTAGTGTGAACAGGTTCTTAGTTTGTCTCAGCGTGGAGGAGGACAGGTGTTCTTCACCGCTCACTAACTAGATCTGAGCTTCACACAAATTGAATCTCCGTCATGGGGCAGCGGTGATCATCATCAGCTTCCCTGTGAATCTAAACCAAAACAAACATTGAGTTGGTCATGGGGCTTTTAATTTAACTCAGCAGACAATTACCTTTTTCATCCCTGTGCGAGAAGAACCGGCACGATGGAGAACAAACAGCCGGAGGGGATATGAAACAAGATGGAGGGAGGAAGAGAAAAGGTGGAGAGACAGCAGAGAGGGGAACTGTGGCATCAGGCTCAGTGTGAAATCAGACCATCACTCAGACACAACGGGGGGGGGGGGGGCGACTCCAGCGACTCCAGGAGGCGTAATGTGGCACTAAGCAGCCGCAGAGTGATGGAGCTTTTTCATTAAGGCTGTTGTGTTGGACGCTAAAAACCAGACTGAGATTTTCAGACGTATGAACAACGCAGCAGGAGATCGTTCGGGTCAGACGAGTTCACGACAACAGGACAATGTCCGGAAGATTCAGGCGAGGGGTGGAGCCTGGGTGGAGCCTGGGTGGAGCAGCAGGAGGCAGAACACCACGTAGGAATTCTGTCCGAACCTCATACCGGCCCTTCAACTTGGTAAATGGTTTTTATATAGCTCTTTTCTTTTCACACTCAGTGCTTTTCAATATTGTTTTTGGTCATTCCCCCATTCACACACAACAATATGGGGTTCAGACACTTCGGCGGAAGACTGGGATCGAACTGCGGACCTGCTGGTTAAAGGACGACCCGCTCTTCCCCCTGAGCTGCGTGTACAGCTTCTCTTTTTCTTCGGGGATGACTCTACATCTCATTAGTCTAATTTCTCCTTCACTCACTGAGGCTGCACAGTAATAGATGACGTTTTCCATGCATTGATGTATAGGACCCATCTATAATTCAGCTTAATATGAGTTTTATAATTAGGATCATTCACCCTCCTGCATCTGTGCCTGCCCATTAACACCCTCCCGGGCGCCCATTAGCCATGTGGGCTCCATCAATCAGCCCGTTGGCCTGTGCGGTGCCGGGACGACTATCAGCCGGGGGGGGCTCAGAGGTCGTTCTGGCTCAACGCCTCCTCAGGCACACTGATCGCCCATATCAGGCTGAAGAATGGAAAGGAAACCACTCTCCCATATCACTGCAGGGAGGGAGCGGGTTTATTGTTTAACCTAAGAGATGTTTAATGAACAAGAAAGAGCAAAGAGCCAAAGCTACTGAAACCCAACGAGCTGGAGAGCGAGCAGCGAGGGTTCAGTGCTGCGTAACAACAATCTTCATACTATTAACACTATATAATCTAGATCACTCAAATTATGGTTTAAATGACAACGTATTTGTGTATTTATTAGTAGCTTTGTAAATACAAAGCAGCCAGAATCTTATGTCTGATGTTTGATTCCTCATATTCACGTATCTGGTGAAAACACAAAGCTATGGAGGGAACTGTTATTGATATAAATTGGAGTTTACAGCAGCTGATAATGCTGAATGTGCACCACGACCCCACTTACTAATGTAAGTAACAAGCAGTGTTGGTCCTTCGTCGTCTTTCCAAGTTGACGTCTTCGTCTTCTACGTGTACGGCTCCTCTTCTTCATCCTGAGCAACTGACTTTGACATTTGCTTTCTCACAAACAGTCGTGAGGATTTCAGCAACATGTCCGGTCTTCTGACTAAAAACAGCTGTTTGTGAGATTTTCACTGATTTCTCAGAGTAATTCATGGACCTTGATGAAAAGAATCAGGCACAGTTAAAGGACTGATCCATATGAGTGTGTGTAATTAGGTGCAGCGCAGATATGACATTCAACCGCACCACAACATAAATCATGTTTCTGGCCTGAACCCAAATGCTGTCAGTCCTTTTAGTTTCATAACGTGAGGACGATAAACAGAGCGACAGCCCACCCTGTGAGTAATCTGTCAGAACATAACGACGATGACATATCGCTGTGATCAGAAGGGATGAGATTTGTCCCGTGGAACAACCAGACCTGCTGTTGATCTGTTGTGACACGGCCTCTGTTGCGGTTACCTTACCTAACCCCCCCAGCCCTGCCAGGATTTGACAGGAATCCCGTGAATGCCGCCGGGAACATAAACATAAAAGCCAAATAAATGAGAGCGCTGATGTAGAAAATATGAAATGTTTAGATAACACAGTTGAGGCCGGTTGGAGGGTTGACAACCAGGAGTGTTGTCGTCCGACACAACTGAATAACAACACTGCGGCTCTTCATAACTTCTTTCTTAAGAGGTAAATCTGTATTTTTGCTGTTGTCAGAAACTCTCGACCCTGTGGGTGTGTTGCTCAACAGCCATGTCAACTAAAGGACACATGGAAATATGTGGCCACGGACGTTTCCATCTAATCTCTTTTTGTACGTAAAGGAAGCATCAACGATCTTTTAGTTGTTTTGTCCAAGCATCGAAGATTTAAAAATGTTCCATCAACAAAGACATGAAGGAGAAACTGAGGATTTAAAACCATAGATGTTAAACTCCACCGACAGTAGAGTGAGTGGGATTCAGCTGAAACCCACTGAGCTGCATCCAACTTTAAATGACTTAATCCAAACTTGATTAACTTGCTCTTGATAGTTTCATCTTTGCTGTTTGTTTTAGATTTACACTCCATTTTAAATGATTTACTTACAATAAAAAAACGTTTCTGTAAAACTTTAGTCATTAATCTTCTCCTAATTACAACCCGTCAAATCCAAACCCACTCGTCATCCTAACATGTGAACAGACTCCATGCAGCCTGAAGGTTAAATCCTCTGAGTGTTCCCCCCCCCCATTAACACTGTACATTGTTAATCCACTGCAGATTCAGTCGACTTCCACTCTGCCCTAATTAGCCTGACCCGGCTGCACGGGGGTGGGGGTGGGGTGGGGCAACATCATGTTTCCAATGAGATATGAACCCAGCTCATCAACAGCTTCTTTAAATCAATGAACTACTTTCTTCACATTCAGCATCACCACTTCAGCCCAGCTCCGCTCAGCTCGGGGCGAACAGCGGTTGGGACTACGGCAGCTGAGAAGGTCCTTCTTTGAGTTCTTGTCATCAGTAGATGACGTGAGTTTTAAATGTTGAATTGTTCAGAACACACTTGATATCCAGCGTTGACATAAGGACCAGGAGGCGGAGGCTCTTTGTTCACTGCTGCAATAAACCTCAGCCGCTCCTCCACAGGCGTTTGACTGATAGTGTTTACTGTGTGTGGACGTTTACTGCTCCTGTTCCACCATGTCAGGGAACACACGTGAAACAGGGAGGGTCCAGATCAGGGAACTATACAACTCTGAAAACATCCCAGGAGGAGCGGCTCTATCAGCTGATAGGACCTCGCCACGAGACGTTTTTAACTTTCAGGTGGAGAAGAAGTTTTATATGCTAACGATTATTTTATTAGGGAATTTTTATTTTAGAATTTAAAGATGAACTAATTAAAAGTTGGTGGTCAAAGGTCACGGCTCACTGTGACATCACAAAAGAGTCCTTGAACATTTGGCACAAATGTTCGCTTAGACATTAACTGATAAGATTTGTGTGGTCAAAGGTCAACGGTCACGGCAGCCTCACAAAACATAATGTTTTAGTTTTAGCTGAAGCCGGCAACAAAGGGCATTCTAGTCTGAGAACATTAATGAGAAAGTGTCACGCCATTCTTTGTCATGGTTTCCAGAACACACAGGAACCCTGAGCCAGACCCGACTGATTCTAATCACCATAACAAATGAAGCGTACCTGCACCGCTTGTTTCAGTCGGCCGTCAACAGGCTGCACGCAACGATTCTGCAAGCGTCACAAACACAGGTTCCTCGACACCGATGCACGAACGATTCTTTGATTGCAACGGATGTTTGTGTGCGTTTGTGCTTTGTCCCTGGAAACCCATTAACACACACACGTTGAAAGTGACATCATTCATTTCCAACACTGTAACTGTAACCACCTAAAACCAGATGTTCACAGTGACACCGACGGCTGAAACAGAACCTGATCCCTGCAGCGGTTTGTGTCTATTCACAACACGACGGATTCAGATAGACAAAGTTGTGTGTGCCACATGTGTTAGACCAGTCAGACAAGTGTGTGTGTGTGTGTGTGTGTGTGTGTGTGTGTGTGTGTGTGTGTGTGTGTGTGTGTGGTGGAAGTGGAACCAACATAAAAGTCTCATTAGACCACAGACAGGTTCTGATTAAGGAAGTGATTCTACTGCCGTTTCTATCCGTCGCATCCAGAGCTCGACCAACCTTAATACCTTGTTAAATACAAAGACATTTATTTAAGTCTTGATATTTTACAGTTTCACCATAAATATCTACCAATAAAAAGAAAAAAACAATACAACCAAATATTTAGAACTTGAAAATATTTTTATGTAAAATATGAAGCAACTATAAAGACTGATAAAGATTTGTCTCTGAAAGTGAACTGATAAATCCTTCTGGCTCAAGTTCTTTTTAAATTAATAACAGGCTGATTATTGTTTAATTCATCATATTCCAGCTCCTAAGATCTGAGGACAGGTTGTGTCCCTCCAGTTTCTGTCCTCAGTTGGACAAGAGAAGATATTTTCTGAGACAGTTTAATCAAAACCAGAATCAACAGATTAGTGGAGTCACGGTGATACAGGATCCACAGACAAATCAGATGGACAACCTCCCAGCAGCCCCTGGATGAACCACAGCTCCACGACAGAGCCGTGATTCAGTGAAAGGTGGATCAGTCTCACTGGAGGAAAACGCCCCGTCCGTCTCCATTTTATACTGTTTCACACACGAGCACATAAACCAGCAGCAGCACAAAAACATCTGTCTGACGTCCCATGATTCCATAAAACTCAGCACCTCCCTCACAGACTCAGCACCAACACACAGCAAGTGTCCCTCTAAAGTGGATTTGAGGACAAAGACATAAGGTTCTAAAACACGACAGCTGAGGGGGAGTCTTGTTCATTTCGGTTATTATTCACATCATAACCCGAACAGGAGGGTGGTGCTGTGGTGTCGTATGACAGAGTCAGTCATATCAAGCTTCCAAAGGTCGGAGGAAACATGACTTCATGCCCAAATGTGAATTTATGAGCCCCAGCGATGACTTCATCTTTGGAAGCCCCAAGTCCATTTTACTGCACATGAGACTAATAAAACTAATCTCTGCAGTTACACAGAACTGAAGCACCTCCATAAAACACGAGGGACAAACAATGGTTGTCATGTGCTCGTCTGAGGTTCAGTTTTATTGAGACGGCCACTTCACGACAGCATGAGATTCAAACAACAACAATGACGACAGTTAGTTAAAGACGCTCCGATCCATCAGCAGCGATGTGGAGACCAGCATCATCAGCTCCTCAGTAAAGCTAAAAAACAGAATAATCCTAATAATTCACTTGTGTGTTTCATCTAATGTGTTTCTTTACCCTAGATGGGCTTTTGTATCTAAACACTTTATATTTACATTCTTTAAAACCAGGAGCGGCTCTTCTCTACGGAGGCAGCCATGTTGTTTTACAGTCACCCAGACTGAACTCAACTAAACCTTTTGAGTCTATATGAAAACTGAAGCTGCCACAGGTTCTCTGTCATGTTTGGAAATGGGGGGGGGGGGGGTATTCAGCTGCAACATGACACTTCACCACTAGAGGTCACTAAATTCTACACACTGAACCTTTAAGTACGGAGATGGTTTTTGCTTCCAGTTCTGTGTGAATCCCGCGGTGGATCTCCTGCTGTGTTCACGTGAGCTCCTCTTGAGTTTCTGAGGTCATTAGAGGAGAAAGACGCACCTCCTCCGGAGACGCTTTGGACGAGCTGCAGAGTTCAGTGCAGGTCTGAAGGCAGCTCAGGGATGCAGATGGATGTGTTTGTGAATGTGAAGCACACAGTGAGAAGCTCTGTGCAAAAATACATCAAGAACATAATGTGCTTTTTCACTTTTTTAGACAAATCTGAATGTTTTGTCTAAAAATGTAGAAAAAGACTTTTGACCCTGAAAATGATGACGTGTGTGTGTCAGAGGTTAAACAGCTGATCTGGTATCAGATAGAAACGACACTGAGGTGCCAGGCTGCTCCGGCTCAGGGACTCGAACCTGCCCCGGTGGTCAGTCACTACTCACCGCCTCTTTGTCCTCCTGCTGCTCCATGTTGCACAGTTTCCTCTTGTTCGTGTTCTCGGTCCTCCTCATCCCTCGCTCCGCAGCGGATGACTGGTGGAACTCCTCCCGCCTCCCGCCTCTTCTCCGGTCTCTCTCTATCGGTACCTCCCGCTCGCTGTAGCGGCTCAACGGGTCCTCTGGGCCGGCGTCGACCTCAGTGACACGCCGCTGCCAGAAAGAGAGCCGTTACTCGGGACGGTGTACCGGGCAGCCATTCCGTGTCAGCGGCCGGGGGAGCTCACCTGGAGCCGGGCTCCACCTCCCTCCATCGGGGCGACCCGCCGTGACGAGCTGTCAAACAACGTGTCCGTGAGGCTTGTCTCTAAAGCTCCATGTTGTCCTCTGGACAACTAGTTAGTGGTGGTGAGCTGCTGGTGAGCTGCTGTGTGCGGCCGCAGCTAGCTTCGTGCTGCGGGGCTACCTGCGCTGCTAGCGGGGCTACCTGCCCTGGAGCACCGGGACTCCCATGACAGCTCCGGCTCCCCGGCGGACGGTTCCTGCTGCTTCCCGCCGGATTCAGGAGCGTTTCCTCGGCCTCGGTGAGTCGAGGGGCTGCGGCTCCGCTCCTCACACCGCTCCGTCCAT
Organism: Verasper variegatus; assembly: GCA_026259375.1. Lineage (NCBI taxonomy): Eukaryota > Metazoa > Chordata > Actinopteri > Pleuronectiformes > Pleuronectidae > Verasper > Verasper variegatus. Next base: position 25,005,389 of record CM048046.1, read on the forward strand.
CCTCTCTCTCGGGCCGGGTCCGGGGGCAGCAGGTCCGGGTGGAGCGGCTCAGCACGGTACGACCACAGGGTACAGCCAGGGCACTGCACGGTAACACGGCTCAGCTCAGCACGGCTCAGCTTCCTGACTCTGTCCCCGTCAAGTTACTGACCACCTGCACAGCACGTCCGGTCCGGCGTCAGCACAATAAGAGCATGGTGTCTTCAAAATAAAATAACAGAGCGAGAGAGAGATTGTTGACAGATTAGAATATTTCTTATTCACAAATTCCTTTAGACTAAACTATTCAAAACAAATCTACGGTCTTACCATCACTGTTTATTATTCTGTGACAGTGTTCTTAAATCTGGAGACATATTATGTTTATCTCGTGTATTCTCTTCACCTCTTTCATTGAGCTCGTTTTAAAGCAGAGTCCCTGTGCAGCAGCTGGAGTCTGCCTGTGTGTGGAAGCTGCTGTATAGATACAACTGACTCAAACGATTTAGAAAGTGAACAAACACGTGAACTCTTAATAAATATAAACAATAAACCGATTAAATGTGAGCGAGCAGCTGACACGTGTCACTGAGCGGTGACGATGCTCAGAGATGTTACACTCTGCTGCCCCCTGTCGATGGGCCAGGGTGCTGCTCATTTCTGAATCAGTCTCAGTTGTATTATCTCACTCTGACAGATTTTACTTTAAGATCATCTGAAACACCAACAAGTTATAATGTTAGAGGGATAATACAAAGAGCATGTCATAATAATTCAAGACATGAATTTATTCATATACAGCACAGAATATGTAAATATTTAAACTACTAGCTGTAAACTACACTCACCTAAATGATTTCTTTACTGATCTTTAAAAGGAGCTTTTGAGTCAAACACTAATTCATTTCATGATCACACTCTTATGCTAAAATAATTCAGTGTTTGTTGGAGGCGGTGGTGGAAAGAGTCGTGTTGGTTTATTCTTCTTTACTCCAGAGGGAATTAAGTTGTTTTAATCAAACACACAAACTAGACAGGAGTTGTTTTCGTCTCTTTTAACCACTTTTATTAAAGAGAACATGCATAAAAATACAGCCGGTCTTTACTTAAAGACAATCTCTTCTCTCACAGCAACAAAAAACACACAGCTGCATCGATGTACACACACTTTCATATATACACACACACAGGATGTGGTTCCTAAAACCACAAAGACACTTTCAAATGTGACCTTTGACCTGTGACGAATCACACAAGAGAATATTTAAAACTCTGGTTTCACAAATAAACCACGACACTGTTTTTCTTCTGGTGTTTCTTTGCCTTTTTCATGTTGCAGTTCAATCTAATTCATATCAAAGCAGAAATGTGAGGATCATGAAACTGACTGTTTGTTTGAATCAGTTCAGCTGGAAACAGACGACATGGCACTTTACAAACCAGAAGTAATACAGCAACAAAAAGCAAACACAGAGGCTAATATTGCACAGAAACCCAGAAATTGCATATTTCAGTAAAAGTATTCGAGGGCGGTCAAGCCACAGTTCATGCACAAAAAGAAACCGGTCAGTTCATCTACAGAGAAATCAAATAAGAGAATAAAAAATAAAAATAAACGTTTTAGAAAAAGTGTCAAATACCCAATTTCAGAGAAGTTCAGTTGCACAGTGAGCGTCAGCGTCCCGCACACGTTCGGAAGAAAGAATATTAACAAACCTCAAGATCTATTTGGAAGTGATTGTCATCTAAAAACATACTCACAAATTTAGCACAAATTAAAACTCCTAAAGGCTGATCAAATAAAAAGAGATAACAGCATGGTCCATTTCGAAAAAAGCCATACCGTGTTTTTTGGACCTTGCCCTAAAGATTAGTTTCTCTCTGTGTGCTGCTGATTGTCCGACAGGTCCCTGAAGGCATCGTGCAAACTGCTGAGTCTGCACATGTGCTTGAGTATTTACACTGGTTATTAAAGACGCTGCTCATCAGACACTTCTCTCACCTGCAGCTCCGTGTCTCTGCAGGAACAACTGGGTTGGACCCTTTTTTAAATATATCTTCAGAGAAGTCAACAGTGATTCTCTCCAGTTTGAGGATAACGAGAAATAAAATCTTACTTTTGTTTTATTTGACAGTAAAAGCAAAAAAACTAAATGTCTGCAGGATTTCTGTGTCACTTCTCCTTATATCAGTAGTTTGGCCATTTGATGACATTCTCAGTATGATGAGGACAAAAGAATAACAAAGTATGGCTTAGTTTCCACAAGCTGCTCACAGCACGTGCACGGTTCTACATTGAACACAAGCTTCACCAGAAGCTGAGAGGAAGCACTTTGCAGTTTGGTTGTCTCGACCTCCTGCTGCCGTCAGGTGGAGTTTGTTCAGATTCTGATCGGAAGCTTCGGGTTTGGAAAAACTAGACTTGTTATTTCTAATGATGATTTTTTAACTTCAAGTTCCTGACAGTGTTTCACACATAAGAGCAAACGCACGAGGACTAGACACGAGTCCAGATCAGAACTCAAACACTTCAGTCGACTTTGTCCTCAACAAGTAAAACCCATAATAAAACTACGACGATCATTCACATTCAGAAACTGTCGTCAGAAACCAAACAAACATCCATCAACATGTCGGACATCACGTAACTGAAATGTTCCCCAGTCACTAAGAGACAGAATCTTCTGTGTGAACAGGAAGGAACTCTGGGCTGGTGCACTACAGTAAGGCTGCCTGCAGGGGGCGCTGGTGGGGGGCAGGTCCCAGGACCGCAGAGGAGGAAGAGGAGGAAGCTTGAGACTTCATCATGACGCTGCGACCAGGAGACAGGGCGAGCTCCCAGAAGCCTCGTGTGTTTTCACCTGAAAGACAAAAGAGAATTTATTCACATTTTCAAGTTTTTTAATTTACCTTAAAACTTAAACGTTACAAACTTCATTCCTCTCCAGGTTGTTCATCATAAGAAACAAGACGGGGGATGTGCCCTCGTTAGAACAGCAGAGGACGGTGGTTTGTTAGCAGACGTGTGGAGGAACAAGCTGGCAGATGTGGACAGGTTCATTCTGCTCATTATCCTGAACTGAATGAAGCTGTTTCCAGACCTGGAGTCTGATCCTGAAACGTTCCAGAGGAAAGAAAACGTCCCAGTCAGCTGCTCTGGAACCAGAAGCTTCCTGTCCCTCGTCCACAGACTCTTTATATTCACATGTTCATGGAGATTCTTGTGAAGAACAAACTCCGGCTGAGTTCTTCACATCTCAAAAACAAACTCAGGTCTGAAAACAGCTTCATTATCTCAGATTTGTTTAAAACATATTTGTGTTATTCATCATATTCATGTTAATGGAACACAGCACAGAACACACAGAGCCAGTGGGCCGTACCTTTAACAGGCCAGGGGCGTGAGGAAGAGGAGGAGGAGGAATAAAGGGAGGAAGAGGAGGAAGGAGGAGGAATGGAGGAAGAAATTTGGCGAAGAGAGGAAATCCTGAGCTGGTTCTCCTGAGGAGACTCAGCAGGAGGAGAGAGGGAGTTACAGTGAGATCTTCATCATCTTCATCTTCTTCAGTTTTTAAAGAACTAAAGACTGAGCTTGAGATGAGAAACAGTTCAAACAGAGAGAAGCTGTGAACTCACCTGCAAGTTCGTCTTGGCTTTCCTCAAAACGTCCCGTGTTCTGGACACTGTCGACACACACACACACACGCACACACACACACACACGCACACACACACACACACACACACACACACACACACACACACACACACGTGATTCATCAGTTAAACAGAATCTTTCAGATGTGCAGGAAAATACAGGAGAATTCTTAATTCTTCATTGTGCTTCAATGACCCTTTAAGAGACGTGGGTCGTGATGCAGAAGTATGGGAGTGACGAGGTGTTCGTCTCCTTTCAACGTGTGATGATGGATTGATAAAACTCACTTTGGCTGATGATGAGTTGCTCCATGTTGTCTTTGGTGCGGTTGGAGCTCTTCACTCTCTCCATGGCGTCCTTGAGAGCCTGCTCTTGTTCCGAGAGCTTCAGACGGAGAGAAACCACCTCGTCTTTCAGAGACTGATCCTGGAAACACACAGTCACACACATTAACACACAGTCACACACAGTCACACATTAACACACAGTCACACACATTAACACAGTCACACACATTAACACACAGTCACACACATTAACACACAGTCACACACAGTCACACACATTAACACACAGTCACACACATTAACACACAGTCACACACATTAACACACAGTCACACACATTAACACACAGTCACACACATTAACACACAGTCACACACAGTCACACACATTAACACACAGTCACACACAGTCACACACATTAACACACATTAACACACAGTCACACACATTAACACACAGTCACACACAGTCACACACATTAACACACAGTCACACACATTAACACACAGTCACACACATTAACACACAGTCACACACATTAACACAGTCACACACAGTCACACACAGTCACACACATTAACACACAGTCACACACATTAACACACAGTCACACACATTAACACACAGTCACACACAGTCACAGTGTAATCAGAAAAATAAAAACACAGTGGCTCAAAGCAGCTTTTTAAACAGGGTTTACACTTTTCAGTCTCTACTTCCTGTTACTATGTTTCACTGATTCAAAATAAGAACAAAAGCAAACTGCTGCTGCAGCTTCACTTCTTTTCCTTGTTCCATTACATCAGACTCAGATTTGTTGCCGACCTGTTTGGTTTCCTCAGAGTTTGGCAGAGCCGCCCTCCAGAACATGTGCAGCAGAGCGTCGGCCTCCTCCAGGACCTGTCGCAGGGTTTTAGTGTCCGACAGCAGCTTCCTCACCGAACCCGAGTCCGAAGGCTGTGAAACAGAGGACGCTCGTTAAACGTCAGCTGACGCTTTGAATCTGCAGACTCGTCTGACTGGTCTCACCTGACGAGGGCTGAAGTCCTGCAGGGCTGGAACGACCAGGGACCGAAGGGCGGCCTCCATCTTGCGGAGCAGCGTGCCGCCGTCCAGGATCTGCTGCTGCAGAGCCTTGAAGTCATCAATGTGGCCAACGGCATGGCGGCCATGACGACTGGAGAAGGAGCCGTCTGGTGTCTGGGACGTCAGGGTCGAAGCTGCTGGAGGGAGAGTCACACACATCAAACATACTTCTGGAGCTGAATGAGCTGGGTTCTTAAGAAGAGAAAACTTTAGAATGAGGTTCGTTTCTCACCGTGATCTGCAGCTCCAGTGTTTTCTGCACGTTTCTGTCCAGCATGAAGAGGAGAGGAGGGACCGACGAGTCCAGTGTCTCTCACAGGAGGAGACGGAACATTGTCTGTGGACAAAGACCTTCATCAGTACTGAGCTCAGTGGAGCTGTTATCAGACCTGCACTGAAGTTCCTGACGTGTTCCTGACATGTTCCTGACATGTTCCTGACATGTTCTACATCTTGTCCTGCAGGGCTCTAGTAAAATGTCTGGAAAAAGTACCCAGGATGCATTTGTTTCCCCATTTACACCAGAATTTTAAATATATTTGAGGTAATCAGATTACAATCATGAGTTTGACCACGTGACAGTTCAGGTGTAAAAGCAGCACAAATGGACTGAGGACAGATTGTGACCCGGACAAACCACCTCCGTGTGTTGACGGATGTGAACTTGAAAGTGTCCCGGGTCGACTGACGACCTCTACCGTTTGGCTCATGTGATATGTTCATGTTCAGACGTGCTCACCGCTGAAGAGCAGCCTCCGGGCTCGAGGTTGTCCGCTCAGCTGCTGCTCCAGCTGAACGTGCAGCTCCCTGGGGTCAAAGGTGAGGCTGTCGCCGACCTGACCTGTGGAGAAACAGGTCATCAGCGTTATCAGAGGTTTCTGCTCAAAGACAGAAGAAATGACTATTTGAACATTTACCACTGATTCAGATGTTCTAATGTTTGTGTCCCTGATGTTTACAGATGTTCATTTACCTGAGTGTGTGTTGGTGGTGACTCCGCCCCCCCTGCGACGCACCTGCAGCTCGCTCTGCAGAGTCTGGACCAGACTGTGACTGTCCCTCAGCTGCTGCTGGAGGACGTCCACCTTCTGCTGGAGCCTGTCACACACACAGCATCATGAGGACATCACTGAGGCCAGGGGACAACACACCTCTCTCTCTCTCTCCCCCCCCCACACACCTGTTGATGGTTTCCTCTCTCTCTCTCTCTCTCTCTCTCTCTCTCTCTCTCTCTCTCTCTCTCTCTCTCTCTCGCCCCCCCACACACACACACCTGTTGATGGTTTCCTCTCTCTCTCTCTCTCTCTCTCTCTCTCTCTCTCTCTCTCTCTCTCTCTCTCCTCTCTCTCTCTCTCTCTCTCCCCCCACACACACACACCTGTTGATGGTTTCCTGTCTCCTCTCTCTCTCTCTCCCCCCCCACACACACCTGTTGATGGTTTCCTGTCTCCTCTCTCTCTCTCTCTCTTCTCTCTCTCTCTCTCTCTCCCCCCCCCACACACACACACCTGTTGATGGTTTCCTGTCTCCTCTCTCTCTCTCTCTCTCTCTCTCGCCCCCCCCCCACACACACACCTGTTGATGGTTTCCTGTCTCCTCTCTCTCTCTCTCGCCCCCCCCCCACACACACACCTGTTGATGGTTTCCTGTCTCCTCTCTCTCTCTCTCTCTCCTCTTCTCTCTCTCTCTCTCTCTCCCCCCCCACACACACACACACCTGTTGATGGTTTCCTGTCTCCTCTCTCTCTTCTCTCTCTCTCTCTCGCCCCCCCCCACACACACACCTGTTGATGGTTTCCTGTCTCTTCTCTCTCTCTCTCTCTCCTCGCCCCCCCCCCCACAACACACCTGTTGATGGTTTCCTGTCTCCTCTCTCTCTCTCTCTTCTCTCTCTCTCTCTCTCTCTCGCCCCCCCCCACACACACACACCTGTTGATGGTTTCCTGTCTCCTCTCTCTCTCTCTCTCGCCCCCCCCCACACACACACACCTGTTGATGGTTTCCTGTCTCCTCTCTCTCTCCTCTCTCAGTTGTGTGTTTTCTCGGTCGTGAGCTTCCACTTCAGCTTGCATCTTCCTGCTCTGCTCCGCCCACTTATCCATGGCCAGCTCCGCCTCCTTCAGTCTGGCCCTGTCCAGGAGCGACGCCTCCCTCAGCTGATCTGCCTCTTTACAGCCGTCTGCAGGGGACGGGGGGGGAATCATTACACCTTGATCTGGACCAAACAGACCCTTCAGAAACCTAAAGATAATCTGTAATAATTATTATCATTATCATCTCTGTACCTGCAGAGTTCTGCTTCAGCTGGTTCTGGAGACTGACGTTCTCCTCCTTCAGAAGTCGGATCTCAGAGGAGAGCTGACCGACCGAGTCCAGACCCTGGATGTAGATGTTGGTAGGGGCACCTGGAGAGGAGGAAGAGGAGGAGGACGAGAACAAGGAAGAGGAGGACAAAGACAATAAGAAGAGGAGGAGGACAAGAAGAGGGACCAGGAGAAGCAGGAAGAGGAGGATGAGGATTAAGAGGAGGATTATTTCTCCTGATTGAATGTGATTTATGATTCTGAACGACTGACAGCTGACAAATGTCTGAAGGATGTTTTTCGTCTTGTGCATGAATGAATCCAATGTGATGAACGTGTGATGTTCTCCTCTTCATCTACAGTCTGTGGTCGTTACCTTTCTCTGTGGAGGCGCGGGCCAGTCTGTCCTCCAGCTGCTGGCGGAGGCGGTCGTTGGTGTGGATGGAATCCTCCAGTCTCTGCCTCAGACTCCTCACTTCTCTCAGGTGCTCCTTCATCAGCTCCGAGCCTGAAGACACAACCACACACACACACACACAGACACACAATCGCCACAGAGCGTTACTGAAGAACAATCTGCTGCAGATCAGACATGATGACGTCCGATTTTATTTCATTTCATTTGAAACATCTGCTAAAACCTCCAAAGTCAAAGTTTCACTCTGCGCTCAGTGACAGTTGAGAAGGTCTCACCTGTGTGGCTGGTGCCCGACTGGTAACCTGAGGATCCTGACGACAGGTCGGCTCCGAGTCTTGCCGGTCGGGTACTGTAGGTCGTATCCCACAATGCACTGCTCTCCAGCAGACTGGCCCCGGCTTTCATTGCTAAGCCGGCGTCCAGGCTGCTGCTGAAAGGAGACGGCTGGTAGCCATGGAGCGAGAGCGGCAGGAAGCCAGAGGGGTCCGGCTGCTGGTGGGCGAACGGGAAACCCTGGAGAGGTTTGGACTGAGGGGTGGAAAATCCTACAGGGGGGGGGGGGGTGGACAAAAGAATAAATCAAATGAAAAACACATGAGAAAAACCTGAAAGGGATAAATCCAGCAGACTCAGGTTAGAAGTGATGAGATGTTAGTGAGACGGACAGAGAGAGGGACGGATCTCTGTTAATCAGAATAAATCTGTCTGGTTTCTAGTTTAGAGAGTAAATCTCTCTGCAGCCGAACCCTCTGGCTTCATTAGACATGAAGTCATTTAATGAGAGAAACAACAGACGGGTGAAGAGGAAGAGGAGGGACAGAAAAGAGAAGTGGATCATTCAAACACGTGGAGAAGTTAGTGTTTGTCCTGTGAAGCAGCAGCAGATTGTCCACGTCAGACTCTCTTCAGGCGAGGGACGGAGCTCGTAGAGCAGCAGGAGGACGTGGCGTATAAACTCAGCTGTTCCTCATCCTCAGAAACTTTTGTGTTATTGAAATTCTCAGTCTGACAGAATCACTAAGTGTAGAACCGTATGTTTGTTAATGCACACACACACACACACACACACACACACACACACACACACACTCACACACACACACACACACACACACACACACACACACACACACTCATGCATTTACAGGCCGAGAGACGCACTCTCACTGGCTCCCAGCTGCCTCTGTAACATCTGCAGCTCCTGGTGCACCTCAGCCAGCGTGAACCCCGCTCCCCCCCCGCCGTGGAAACGGGGTTGCAGGGTGGAGGGGTGAGGAGGAACAGGTAACGGTGTGGAGGAAACGGGGGAAGGAAACAGTGGGGCGGAGGTGAAGACTGGAGCTGGAGCTGGAGGAGTGGAAGTGTGAGAGACAGAGATGGAATGAAAGGACAAATTAAAGGAGAAGAAAGACAGAGACAGTAGAAGAAGAAGATCTGCAGGAAGCAGCCGGTCGGAGGAACAAGGCGAAACAACGTGAAGATGATGTAACCTCATCCTACCTGTCTGACTCTGCATGTCTGCAGCTCTGTGTGGCGAGCTGGGGCAATGCATGCTGGGACAGCTGAGGCAGGACTGGGTTCTGTGGGATGAGGCGATGGATGGAGGGACAGACGGATGGCGGGACATGGTGCTACTGTGAGAGTGGCGATCTGGAAACGAAAAGAGTCTGATGTCACCTGAGGACACGACGGAGGGGACGGACCGTGGACACAGAGACAGAGTGTGCGTGACACTGATGAACATGACCCGTGTTGATTCCTCTCCTCATGTATGTACAGTGAGACACGCAGGTGCTACATCCTGTAAGGACAAACACAAGGGACAGACGCTCTCACCTGTGACGACTCGGGTGGAGGTGGACGCGTCCTCCTGACCGAGCTCACTGGCATCGTCCACGTCAGAGCAGAGATCCAGGTGCTCGTTCGTGGATCCATGCTCATCCGACACGTAGGAGATGCGATCGGATTGGTCGGAGGCGTCAGAGAGGGCGTGGCTGCTGCCGGGCGTGTCAGAGCGATGACAGTGATGATGAGGATGATGATGCTGGTTCAGTTTGGAGCGAAGAGACTCGATGATTTTATCTTTCTGCTGCAGCTCCTTACTGAGTCTGTAACACACACATATACAATTAATGTTGAAAACACTGTTTACGTTATTTCAATCTCACGGATCTTCAGCAAACATCTGGGCAGAGGAAGTAAAAACCCTCTTTTCCAGCTTGTAAGAGAATCTTGTCCAAATGAAGAGTTCATCTCTGCAACCACAAGTTCCATCGACCTGATCGTCTAATTCCAGGGATGTTCAATAAACAGATGACCAGTGCTCTGTATCAGTCTGTGGGGACGAGGGTGTGTCCTCAGTCTGTGGACTGAGTTGAACATGTCTTCTTCTAGGTCCTCAGATAAACTACAGCAGTGGTCAAACCTTGGATCAAAATCATCCCCAGATCATTGTGGTGATTTGATTACTTTCATTTCACCATGACAGAAGGACTGAGACAGAAGGACTGAGACAAGAAGGACTGAGACAGACGGAGTGAGACAGACGGAGTGAGACAGACGGACAGAGACAGGGGGACTTAGACAGAAGGACAGATCAGATGATCTCCATAATGGCAACAACATTCACAGAATCACCTCCTGTTTGGTGATTTGTCTTCAAAGTGAAACCACGTTTGTTTTGCTCCTAAAATCCTTTCGTCATCTTTCAAACTTATATAGAAACCAAACACTTGAACAGTAAGAAAGAAAATTCAGATTAATTTAATGAAAACAGATAAACCAGGTAGGATGAAGACAAAGTTTTCTGGCTTCACCACAGACTGTTTATAAAAAGTTCTGCACACAAACTAACAACATCACAAACAGACGTTTACAACAAACACTGAACTAATAATCTCTCTGATTTGGATTTCTTCTGCAGGAGATATGTGATTTTGATTAGTCTCTCTCTTTGTGGAGGTGGTCTTACTTGTCCAGCTGAGTGAGCAGCGCCCTCCTCTCCCTGTCAGTGTGTCTCTTCAGCAGCAGCAGCTCTCGCTCCTGAGCCTTCCACTGCCACAGAGAGAAGGAGAACAGAGAGTCTCTGTACAACGGGCTGCTCTTAGACAGCATGGCCTTCCACAGAGGAGCCATCACCCTCCTCCGACCCCCGACCCCTGCTCCTCTGCCCCTGTGTCCGGCTACTGAGCGACCATGTCTGTCTCCTCTGTCTCTCCCAGACTCCTGGAGCCTCGTAAAACTTCTGCTGCTGTATTTCCTCTCAGCTGAGTCTCCAGAGGAAACCGAGCGAGGCTCATTAGCTCCGAGGTCCTGACCCCTAAGTGTGTGTGTGTGTGTGTGTGTGTGTGTGTGTGAGTGTGTGTGTGTGTGTGTGTGTGTGTGTGTGTGAGTGTGTGTGTGTGTGTGTGTGTGTGTGTGTGTGTGTGTGTGTGTGTGTGTGTGTGTGTGTGTGTGTGAGTGTGTGTGTGTGTGTGTGTGTGTGTGTGTGAGTGTGTGTGTGTGTGTGTGTGTGTGTGTGTGTGTGTGTGTGTGTGTGTGTGTGTGTGTGTGTGTGTGTGTGTGTGAGTGTGTGTGTGTGTGTGTGTGTGTGTGTGTGTGTGTGTGTGTGTGAGTGAGGGATAAAGGGATGACCGAGCGAGTGGACGATCAGGTGAAAAGTAAATCCAGATTAGGTCCGGCCTTCCCACAGAGATGGATGTTGGACGCTGTGGATCCTGGAGGTGTGTTAACTGATCCCAAATCAGATTCTAAGGTTGAAGTTATTATTGTTTTGAATGTCTCACAGCAGATTTAAAGTATTTGTTGCATCCCCACGTTTTACATTCCACCACAACAGTCAGAAGGTTTGACGGCAGAGATCCAGAGCATCGTATCCAAAGTGCAGCTACAGTAAAAGCAGTTTGTAGATTTTGCTCCACCAGCGCAGGATGAGATTAAGCATGAAATGAATTCAAAGGCCAACGAACAAAAACATTACTCAACAGCCCGAGGAAACTCAGAGCTGAACCCCCCCCCCTCCACTTTTTGTTTGTAACTGATAAAATGTCCTTTTCAAACCCTCTCTTCTCGTCTCTGCTCGTCTGAGTCTCTTTTGTACTGAAGCCTTGATGGTGAAACCTCCAGCATCAGACCTGCGGGCGACTGTGGCGACAGCAGAGCATCACAAAGAGGGAGCAGGGCAGAGAGGGATGTACGTATTAAAGGATGTCCAGGGTCCCGAGGGCTCGTGAGCTCACGCTCCACCAAGCGTCAGCGAAAGAGACAAACAGCAGCTGAACGGACGAGGATCCACGAAGCAGCACTCCCTCCGGTTTTCAGTCAAACACACGAAACCCAACGTGAGGTTCTTCTGCTGCAGAGCTGAAGGTGTCAGAACGTGTCCGACACACAGAGAAGATCCTCGCAGGAAGGAAACTTCACATCCAGCTGCAGTTTGAGGAGAAGCCATGAACTGGTTCAGTGGAAGAGAAGAAGAAGTCTGAACCTCGTGGTCCGTCCACAGGGAGGAAGATCAGAGTTACAGCAGAACTCAGAGCTGCTGGACGTTTCTCACCATGTGCTGCTGCTGATACACTGAAGAGAAGTGATGCTGCCTCTCTCTCTGCTTCACCCCCCCTCTCTCCCTCTCTCCCTCTCTCTCTGCTTCACCCCCCCCTCCCCCTCTCTCCCTCTCTCTCTGCTTCACCCCCCCCTCTCCCTCTCTCCCTCTCTCTCTGCTTCACCCCCCCTCTCTCCCTCTCTCTCTGCTTCACTCCCCCCCTCTCTCCCTCTCTCTCTGCTTCACCCCCCCCCTCCCCCCCCCCCCTCTCTCTGACCTATTTCCTCCCCAGCCGAGGTCTTAATAACTTAACCTGATTAGAAGCCCGAGCTGCAGTGAAAGCCTCGGCAGCATTATGACATCAGAACAGTCACACTCGCAGCACGTGCACACTTATCACTCGTGTGTTAATGTTGGCTGATATAAAAACTTTTATTTTACTGAATAAATAATGTAGAAATGATTCAAAATTCAACTTTAGAAATTTGATATTTATTTTTCATTATATATTCTATATATTTAGTTATATTTGTTGAAAAATACATTTTATGTAAATATATATACATATATTATATATATATATAATTCATACACACAACAATAAAAGTAGAGTTGCATTCAATTTTAAAGATTCGTTCAAAATATAAAGTGTTTAATTGTTTTTCTCTTTCAGGTCCCAGTGAATTTTATTTCTTGGTAAATTGATATTTTCTGGTTCTGTAGGTTGTGAACAGGATTCACATTCAGTCCATGACAGGAATATTTCTGCCTTCGATAAGAAAAACTGTTCAAATCAAATGACTGTCGTAGAAAACACGATAACTCTGCTTCACATCTGCTCGACCATCTGTGCTACGACAACATGATGATTACTGCAGTGCCCCCCCCCTCTCTCACTCTCTCTCTCTCTCTGTGTCCCCCACTCTCCCCCCCTCTCCCTCTCTCTCTCTCTCTCTCTCTCCCTCCCCCCCCCCCCCTCACTCTCTCTCTCTCTCTGTCTCTCTTGTTTCTCGGGGTTTGAACCTGCGTCTGAAACAAATGTCCTCATGTACATTTCCTGAAGTTAATGCAACACCTTATTTGAACTGATGAAAACACTGTAGTTTGTCCTCGTGTGTCGTCTCTCATCACGTCTGCGAGCTCTCTGTTTAATTAGCCGAGCGATCAGCCGGACACATGAGCTCCGAGCCCGGCCTGACCAATGAGCTGCAGAGGGGGGGGAGGGGCTGTGATGTCCACGACTCTGAGGTTTTGTAGCAGTGACGTCTGTGACCAGGAGGGTGTGATGACATCATGATGATGATGTGCTTTATGGTAAATAAAGTGAGAAGTAGACTCACTTTCTATAGATGTCTATAGAAACTATCAGTGGAGTCGCCCCCTGCTGGTCAGTACACAGAAGACACGTTTCAGGCTTCAACTTCCATTTCAGTAAACTATTTTTAAAGACATGTCCCTTGTGACAGCCAATAACAATTTGTTTGAAATTCTTCTGGAAAATGTTTCATCATGTATCAATCATCTCAAAACAAGAAGAAGATCCAGAGTCATGTAACCAGCTCGTTACGTGTCCTGCAGCTCGTTACGTGTCCTGCAGCTCGTTACGTGTCCTGCAGCTCGTTACGTGTCCAACCAGTCCACTTCTCCTCCCTCATTAATTAGTGAATCAGCTCTAACCAGCAAGGTCGTCAATCATTATCGACTGAGCATCTGATTATTCTGCCCCGAGGAACAAACATCAGCGTCACACACACCGATACTTTCCAGTAACCAGCATCAAGACTGGTGTCAAACAACACCATCACTAAACATGGAGGGAACATGGAGGGAACATGACGTAAGCATGACGTAAGCATGACGTAAACATGGAGGGAACATAAATTAAACATGGAGGGAACATGAAGTGTAAACGAGCACTGACCGGATGGCGAGCAGCTCCGTCTTCTCATCTGGATCTTCAGGCTGATCTCCTGAGGTTATGAAATCATTTGTGTTTATATATAAGAATTCTTCAGCTACAGGAAACAGTGAATGATGAAATAAATGATCTGACTCACGTCCGCTGATCTTGGCTCCAACTCTTTGTGCCAGAGCGCTGCTCTGAGCCAGCTGCTCCCTGAAGCTCTGGCCCATGTAGTAGTCGATGTCGTTGGCCCTCAGCAGCTCCTCGAAGGCCTTGGTGGTGTCGCCCAGGTGCTGAGTCAGGATGTTGCACACGCCACGACCCTCCCTCAGCCGCTGGCGGAGGTGAGACAGCTCTCTGGCCTGAGTCTGGATCAGAGTGTCGAACTTACTGCCGACACAGAAAAACACGACTGTGAGCAGCAGCGATTTCATTTACGATCAAATACAGAAAAAGTATACGATTCCTGAACACTATTATCCAGAACTTCTCCAGAGTTCAGATTTGAAAGCAGTTTATGAAAAGACCAAGACGTTTTCAGTCTCAGTAGAATTAACCCTAAACTGTGAGGATCTTACTTATACATGTTTTTTATATCCCACTGATCCTCTGGACTTCATGAGGCGTCACATTCCATGTTCCCTCCCTCATGTCACTTAATCCTGAGTTTACATAAAACATCTGTGGTCACACTTGATTCACACGGAGCGACTCGGCCGAGCTGTGATTCAACACCTCCAGTGATTAAAGGGTCAGGCTGAACCATCAGGAGGAAACTGATTCATGGAATAATGAACTGATCAGAGCCTTTATTCTTTATTTGAATTGTTTAACAAACTAATCTTATATTATTTTATCAAACTGTTTTCATTTAATTTGTGTTAAATTCAGTGTAAAGTTTATTTCCACAGAAATCTCGTCCTCTTTCATACCAGAAACACACAAATCATTTCTGATCACTTCCTCTTTCCTGTATCATTGATGATTATGAAGTGTTTGTTTTTAAATAAAAGTATGAATGATATTGAATCACAACTTTCTGAATGAATAAGAGCATAAAAAGAGAGAAGTGGTTTCTCTGTCTCTCACCCCGGCCACGTGGCAGATTTTCCGTCCTGCTCGATGGACTTCTTGCCTCCTTTCTTCAGCTGGTTCTCCAGAGCGTCCACTCTGGACTCCAGCTCCTGGAGGCCCTTGTCTGGGTGAGGGTGACGAGGTGAGGCCAGCGGACCCCCGTCGGACGACTGCCAGCCCTCGTCGTCCTCCGTGCCGCTCTGCGAGGGCGAGGCCTGGAAGCACCAGTTGACCTTGCGGGGTGTGGAGGGGGGGTCGTCTCCGGAGGTGGAGAGGGAGTGGAGGCGGTGCTGGAGGCCGCGGATCACCGCCTGAGAGCGGGACAGCTGCGAGCGAAGGTCTTCCACCAGACGCTGGAGAGACGACGCCTCGTCGGAGCCGGAGATCTGGGTGGTGGTTTTGGTGAAGGTGGAGCTGCTGGTGGTGGTGGTGGTGGGCCACCACTGGGAGCCACAGTCCAGAGACGTGCACATCTCCAGGTCATCGAACTCTGAGAGGGACACGCAGTAAACACAGTAAACACAGTAAATATAGGTAAATGTAGTTATTCATTCATTCAGTGGTTTTCAGTGGTCGGGTCACAGAAGGTAAATCAGGCTGTTTCCTTGACCTGAGAAGTTCATGTGAATTTTTCAGATTATTCCTGACACCACAAGCTGGAAATCAGTCTCGTTTGAGCTGCATAAAAACAACCTGATTTGACTTTGGACTCAACGTCGTCCTGGTTTTCTACACTGATGGTGGAGGATGAACTTGAGTTGTTAGAGGTGTGGTTTGCTGGCCTCTAGTGTTTCTAAGTCGTTATTACAACTCTACCAGGATCCAGGAATCTCTTTCCTTGAGTGAAAGTGGATGTTCTCCAGACATTTGATAATAATCAGTCATATATATAGAGGATAATATCTATGGAGTGTGACTCGGTGCAGCTCGATTGAATTCAAGGAGCAGTTGGTCCTCGTGGAGGTGAGAACTCTACTGAGGGACATTCTAGGTCTTTGGACACAGTTCCTCAGAGGGAGGAGCTGCTCAGTGAGGGGTGAACACCTGGGCTGCTGGTGTCTTCCCTCTCGGCCTCGTTCTCGCTGCGGCCGCACGTCTCGTAGCCCAGGTCCTGCAGGTCCACCTGGATCTGTTTACTGTCCTGCTGCACCGCCGTCTCCGCTGCAGAGACACAGGAGACATTTCTGTGACGGATGTTTGTCCCTGAGATACAATCACTGATCAGAAGGTGGACTCACTGAGCAGCTCCCTGAAGTCTTTGAGCTGCTCGGCCTGAGCCTGCACCGTCGCCTCAGACACCATCAGCCGCTCCCTCAGCTCTTTGCTCCTCTGCTGCAGGAGAACCGTCTGCTCCGTCCTCTCAGAGGCTGCAGCACCGCCCAGGTGCATGCTGGGACGCAGCTCGTTGGCCTGGACACACTGTTCACAAAGATGTGATGATGGGGACTTCTAGCTTTATTATATTTCTTCTTAGAAAAGATTTGTTTTGTCAACAGTTTATCACAATATTCATGAATCCATGTATCAAGAAATAGATTTAAAGGAATGAAAAAGGGAAAATACACACATGTGCATCAGATACATGAACTTCACTATGAATACAGATAAGATGTTAACACTAAACCGAACCTAACAGTAACAAGATATATGAAAATTATTATAATAAAGGATTGTTTAACAAATGAAATAAATAAAAGAAAGAAAACTTCACTCTAGTCAGAAACAGGAAGGAAGAATAAATATATGGATTATATATCAGAATCCATCACACGTGTCCCTCACGTGTTTAAATTCATGGCGTGAAGACGTCAGAGACACGTCTTGTTTCTTACCTGAGAGAAGGAGCTGAGCTGGTGCGGAGGCTTTGATCTGGAGGCTCCGTCCGTCCTCGGCTCGTCCCTGGTCTGGACGCCGGTGTGAGACAGAGACAAGTCACTGTCCCAGGCTTCCCACATCTCTGAGCCCTCCTCTTCCTCCTCCTCTTCCTCCTCCTCTCCGATGGTCACGTCCAGCTCCTCCTCCTCCTCCTCCTCCTCCTCCTGGTGGTGTTGACCGTCCGCCTGCAGCCGATGGTTTAAATCCTGGTTCTGTGCCTGGAGGCTGAGCAGAGCTTTCCTTTAAAAGAGGAGGAGAATTAAATTCAGTTAAATCCCATGAAAACATCCGAATGTTGTCATCTGACGTAGTTTAACATGTGGAATATTTGAAATGAGACTCAAGGTTTATTGATACTAATATGAAATAAACAGAGGATAAAAGAATAAAACCAAAGATGTGAAATAATCAATAGACATTTATATAAACTAAAAGTGGTCCTGGAGTCTGAATCTAAAAGGTATATGTGTGTATTTCCTACCTCATCTGTGAGAGCGAGGAGAAGCCGCTCTTCTCCAGCTGAGCCTTCAGCTCCGTCAGCTCTCTCTCCACCGCCCTCTTCTGCTCCACCAGCTGTTTGACCTCCATCAGACCCTGACCCTCCTTCACCGGACCTGCACACAGCTGTTCAGACAGGGAACACTGTAAATGAAGAGGGACGCCATGACGCCTGCCTAAAGTGAAGCCGAATCATAGGGACCCCCCTGGTGGCTGGATTAGGTCATAAACCCTGCTTCCTCCATGTTAGCAGATGGGACGTGGACCAAAGTCAGTCAAGGGTCAAGTCAAGTACACGTTCAATTTCTAATCATTTTAGTAAGTTCTTCTTCAAGTGTTTGTGTTTCTGATTTAAATCAGTAAATTGATGATATAAAATCAGACCTGGTCACGGACTGTGCTTCGTACCTTGGTGTTGCTCAGCGACTGGAGCCTCAGCTCAGCCTCCTCTTCATCAACACTCTCCGTTTCCTCGCTGTTCACATCATCGTCTTCATCCTCTGAACTGGGCTCTACAAAATACAAAGTAAGAATTCTTCTTTCATTCAGTTAATTTTGGTTTTAACTTTTCTACTGAGTGTCCGACACAGAGCAAACATCGTGACGTCGGTTCAACAAACAACTTGAGCTTGAGATTGTTTGAGTTTGTGAAGAAGCTGCTTGTTCTCCATGAGTCAAGTAAAGAAGACGTTTGATGTTTGTACAGTTCTAAAGGTTTTTAATCTGAGCTCCTCTCCTGCACAGAAAGCACCTCCTCAGCCTTCGGGCTGATTCTCTGGTGAGGGACCAGGAGCAGCTGAGCAGACCAGACACCAGACGTGTTATTGAATAATAACACGTCTGGTGTCTGGTCCACACTGCCCCCGACAAAGTGTGTCTGAACACTAGAGAATATAAACCTTTGAACACTAATTAACAATTATCACCCTGAACACGAGCAGATTATGTTTCTGTTAAATAAATAATCTGTTTTCAATCTTTAATTTGAAGCTTAAACTTGACTCATGACTGACACTTCATTAAAAAAATGCTTTATTGACAAAATGCCTCCATCAAGATGAGAAACTGGTTTCACCAGCAGAGGATTATGGGTAATCTGAGCCTGTGAAACTTAATATGCAACAACATAAATCCTGAATAAAGATGATAGCAGCATCATCAGGGAAGATTTTATAACTGTGACCATGTGACCCCGTGTTGCTTCTGTGAGATGTTATATCATCGTTCAGATTATTTCTTGTGTCTGTTCAGTTTGAGGCAATAAACTAATCGACTATTTAATCTGAATACAAACAAGGGAATTCAATGTTTCTCCATAATTATTATGTAACTGCCAATGTGGGAAAATCACGAGGAGGAAAATATGACACATTAAATGTTAACAAGTCTATAGTGAGTTTTGGAAACTGTGGAAACAGAACAAAGACGAACCTTGTGTGTCTGTGAGCATCATAACTGGGCTGTTCTGTGCTTTGGTGCAACTTGAGCTGTTGTTCATGAAGTGTGAGGTGAAAGAAATGAAGAATATAAAAACCTCCTTCAGGTCATAAGAGGATTCCAGGTCAGTTTGTTTCTCATTTCAGTGAAACGTGCAGAACGATTTCACTGCTTCATTAAAACATTTATACTTTCTGCTCCAGTGTGAAACTCATTTAATCACATTCATTCATTTCAACCACAGAAATCACAGAAGCAAAGAAACATTTAAAACCTTTGAAATCAGTTTCTTCATGAACGACAACTGAAAACATCTTAATATAATATAATAATATTTTCATATTATTATACACTAATATTGTCATAATCATTAATAACGAGTATAAATTATTAATGTCATGTTAAGTAAAACAAGGCATGTGCAGAACTCGATTAGCATTTTACAGCTTTATGAAAAAGGCTTGTTAATGCTGCTGATCATGCAAAGACACACACACACACACACACACACACACACACACACACACACACACACACACACACACACACACACACACACACACACACACACACACACACACACACACACACACACACACACAAATATACAATGACATTAACTGATGCCTTCATAAAAATTCACAATATTTACACTGAAACAAAGCTTCAAATAATATATAATAATTTAATAAGTTCTAAGTTGTTCATAGATTTAAAATAATTTGTTCTAAAATTAATTAAAATATGTTTCATTTGCAAAATAAAATAAAACTAATAAAACTAATATTCAGACTTTTAGCCTTTAGTGGTTAAATCAGTGAAACTAATAAGATCTGTGATGAATATTGATAAATTCAAATGGCTCTTTTTTGTGTGTCCTTTATACTTTCAGACTTTTTGTTGATGCTTGTGTATTGAACATCCAGATGTGAAGCCTCAGATCTTTAAGAACCACCTCTCTACAGTTTAATGTTGACAAGTCAGAATTTGACTGAAGTGTTTCTCAGAGGCACAAACGAGAATCTGAGAAACAAGCCGAGAATCTTCTGATAAAATAAGAATTTCACAGTTTTGTTTTCTGTGTATTTCTGTGACATTTCATTCTTCTGAGGATGAGACAGAAACAAACAAATCTCCTCCAGCTCATAAAAATCCATCTCATTCCTGAAACTGACTTTTCCTTCATGGTTAAGAACTGACACACACAGAGAAGAGTTTCAGGTTAGAAGCCAAACGTCACTCCTGCTCCATATCCATCCTTTTCACCATGGTTACCATTAAACATGTTCAGTGTTAGTGGGAAATCAAAGAGCGCCACCGCCACCACAGCGAGTCACTCCATGCAGAGCACCGCCACCATAGTCCCCGCCTCCAGCTGCTGGGGGAGCTGCCGTTACAAATACTGTCCCATGCTTCTCTGATGCCCACCTCCAAACTCAGGCTGCCTGCCGTTGGGCCGCTCACGGCCCAGGAGGAGGGCGCCGCCGACTGCGCCGCCGTCCCGCTGGACCAGGCTCTCCCTCAGCTCCTGGACCTCCTGCGTCAGTCGCTCGACCAGCTGGAGGCCTGAAGGGTCCACCATCTGCCTCTGGAAGTCCTGTAATACACACACGGGCAAGACATGCAGTGAAGAGCTGGGATGGAATCAAACCTGCGGTCTCAGAACACGAGGAGCGATGTTGTGTGAGTGATCCTCGCTCTCACTGACCCTGATGAGCTCCTCCTTCACAAGCAGCGTCCTGCTGAGGGCGTCCAGCCTCGCAGTCTGACTCCTGCTCAGCTCCTGGTTCTCCTTCTCCCTCCTCAGCGCCAGACGCAGCTCCTCCTGCGCCGCCTGCAGCTCCAGGGCCGAGTCTGTTCCGGAGTCGGACCTCCACCCGGATCCCGAGCTCAGCTGTCTGCGGAGCTCCTGGAGTCTGGACGTCTGCTCGGTCATCACGTCACCGAGCTGCCGCGCAGAGTCCTGGAGGGAGAGCGTCGTCACTTACACGTGTATAAAGGTTAGATTAATATCTGTGTGCTTGACTTTGTGCTCCTGTGCTCTACCTGGATGTACTGGTCCCTGGAGCCGATGGATGTGAGCAGACCCTGGACCTGGTCCTGGTGCTCCTGGGCCTGATGGGTCCGATCGGCCAACACTTCCTGGAAGAGGCGGTCTTTGAGCTGGAGGCGGACTTTCAGCTCCTCCAGAACGTCGCTGGGAGCCGAATGGACCTGAGCCAGCAGGGAGCAGCGCAGATCCTGACGGGCGAAGAAGAAGAAGAAGAAGAAGAAGAGGAAACGTGAATCCTTGAGGGAGAATCAGGTTATAACTGATATTTATGATATTTACACCAGTCGCTCCTCTGTGTACCTGCGCCTCCTGCGTACGAGCGAGCAGCGCCGCCTGCAGCTGCCCGATGATGGCGTCTCGCTCCCTCAGGGACCAATTCTGCATCTCCTCGCTCTCCTGCCGCTGCCGCTGAACGTTCCGACAGGCGTCAACCACCTGCTCCAGCTCCACGGCTTTACCACGCAGCAGCAGCTCCAGGCTCTGACACACACACACACACACACACACACACACACACACACACACACACACACACACACACACACACACACACACACACACACACACACACACACACACACACACACACACACACACAGATTAATCCAGGAGATGAGGGGTGTGTTTTTTAATGTATGTGAGAGAGAGAAAGGTAAAGAAAGAAAGAATGTGTGTGTGTGTGTGTGTGTGTGTGTGTGTGTGCGCTCACAGTGATGGTCTCCTCGTTGTTGTCCAGGACACAGCGTTGTCTCTCCAGGTCTCTCTCCTTCTCTCTGAGCAGCAGGCGAAGACGTCGAGTCTCCTCCTCTTTCTCCTCCACACAGTGAAACTTCTCGTCCACCGCTCGCTGCACAATAAAAAACTCTATTGTCACTGAATCTGACAATTTAGGTTTGAACGACACACGCCTCAGGCCTGAAACTAGAGCAGCCAGACGCCGCCTCTCTAAAGATTCACTGAGCGACGGCTGAAGTCTTTACCTCCAGAGCTCGATCTCGTTCTCTGACTCGCTGCCGGAGCTTGTGAAGCTGAGAGTCTCTCTTCTGGTTGGAGTGGTCGTCCAGCAGCTCCCAGTATTCCTGACGACAGGAAACAGAAGGTTTAGTTAAACATGAAACACCTGAAAAGATCCTTTGACAGGTTTGTTTCTACTGCTTCTGTTTCTACGTCGTCCTGTGCGAGTGAGGAGTTGTGTTGTTGTGCACAGTGTGTTGGTCTGTGTGTGTCTGACCTCCAGCAGCTGATCTTTGGTCTGAAGCGACGTGGTCAGCTGTCTGATGGTCTTCTCCCTCTCCTCCTTCTCCCTCTCCCTCTCTTGCTCGCCCTCTCTCAGCTGCTCCTCTCTCTCCTGCAGGGCCGATCGAGCCTTGTCCAGAACCGACTGCAGCTCCTGCACGTCGCACAACAACAACACAACATCAGGCCAGAGCCCACAACCTGGAGCATCTTCTTCATCATCTTTTCAGTCCCTCTCACCTGGTTGTGCTGCTCAGTCTCCCTCCTGTGCTGCAGCGCCCCCTGCAGGTCTTTGTCCAGCCTCTGCAGGGCTCGGGTCAGGTCCTCCTGCGTTCTGGCCGCCTGCTGCTGCGCTCGCTCGCCGGCCTGAAACTCCAGCTGAGCCTGGAAGAGCGAGGCCTGCAGAGACAGAACCTCCCCCTGACCACGAATGCTCTCCACCCCTGACGCCTGCAGGAGAAACCCAGAGAGGAAGAGGAGGGGACAGAGAAGGACATTTAAATAAATATGTTTTAATAAGTAAGTTCATATTATATATAATGAGCTTCTGAGAGATGATGGACCTGCAGCTGCTGCTGGTGGTTGGTGAGTTCTTTGAGAGAACACAGCATCTTCTTCTGCTCCTCAATCACCAGGTACAGGTCTGCAGCCTGCGCACACACACACACACACACACACACACACACACACACACACACACACACACACACACACACACACACACACACACACACACACACACACACACACACACACACACACACACAAAATATCAACACTGTTCCTACATGAAACTCTTCATCTTTTGACTCTTGATTTCAGTCTTGCTTCAATTCCCTGTTATTCCACCATCTCAGTTTCCTCCTTGTCCTCTCTCCTTCCTCTCCCTCTCTCTCTCTCCCTCCTCTCCCTCTCTCCCTCCTCTCCCTCTCTCTCTCTCCCTCCCTCCTCTCCCTCCTCTCCCTCTCTCTCTCTCCCTCTCTCTCTCCCTCTCTCCCTCCTCTCCCTCCTCTCCCTCTCTCTCTCCCTCCCTCCCTCCTCTCCATCCCTCCCTCTCTACCTCTGCCTCCTTGGAGCTGAAGTTGTCACTGATGTTCTGGATGTTTCTCTCCTGCTGCTGAGCTTCCTCTCGAGTCGACCGCAGTTCCAGCTCCATCTCACCGAGACGCAGTTGCAGCTTCTACACACACACACACACACACACACACACACACACACACACACACACACACACACACACACACACACACACACACACACACACACACACACACACACACACACACACACACACACACACACACACACACTAGCATCAGTACACACTGAATATAAAACACTGATTACCCTGTGGTGTAAATCTCCTGCTCTGTGTTTGTACCTGGTTCCGGGCCTCGCTCTCTCGGATCTTGTCCTGCAGCGAGCAGACCTGGTCCTGGGCCTCCTGCAGCTCGCCCACACACTGACCTGCGGCGCTCTCGTAGTGACTCAGCTGATCCCGCTGCTCATCGATCAGCCGCTGGAAACACAGGAGGAATCAAAGGTATTCAAACTTGAAGAGATTATTCTTCTGGAACAATATCCTGAAATGAAAGTTTGTTGTTGTGTCTTTTTTTAGTTGAACAGGCAAAGCTGTTTACTAACTACTGAACAGATGGATCAGTGGTTTACACTCAGTGTGTCTTCGTGTCTGTGCAGATGATTGAATGAAAGTTGAAAGACACGTCAGCTCGCTGCTGAACGACTTCCTGAGGAAGCAGCTGTTGCCATGGGAGCATGTTGTTGACTTCCTTGTGTTTCTTTCTAGAGAATCGTGCACCGACCTGATGCGTCTCTGAAGTGAACTGAACCATTAGAGCTTATTGTGGTTTTAATTATTCTAAAATACATTTTTCTGTCCACACTTGAACTCGTGACTCAGACCTTTGGGTTAAAAGTTGTGGAGTGAAGTCACCAGTGAAACTTCAGGTTTAAACACAGTGTAACTGTCCTCATTCACCAGTGAGAGCTCCATTGTGCAGCTATATTTCTTCATAATGGACCAACACAGCTGAATCTAATGGACACACACAGACGTCCTGTCTCTGTTTACACTGAAGCACATTCAGTCCCATCATTAACATAACAAAAGAGGTTTATGGATCAGACCGAGCAGAGCCTTCACACGGACCCACTGCTGCTGTGGCACTGTGGAGACAGTTCCCATGCCAACACCAGTGTTGCTAGGACACAGGGGAGGAAGGGCATTCATGCCAACCCCCCCTCCCCCCCGAGACAGTAATCAAGGCTCTGAGTGTGTTCAGCTCCATCAGCAGCGAAGAGGATGAAGAGGATGAGTAAGAATCCAGAGAGATCATTTGGATCAGACTCTGCTGAGAAATCACTGGAAGCTTCGGATCTGCAGATTGTTGGGACTGAAATTTTGATTTGTAAAATATACAAACCCCAATCCCCCCTTTAAAGAAGTTAAAATCTTAGCTTCAGAGGCAGGAACTCCGACAAAAACACTTCCCACAATGCAACACATTTCATTAGCAGCGACCCACAGCTGGCTGACTACCTGCTGAAAGCGGAACGGCCTGCACTGAACATAATCATCCAACCACTGCTCCTCCATCTCCGCCAGCTCCGCCTGCAGGTCCTGCTCCGGACACGAGGTCACGACCTCCGGTATTGGTTGGTGGGGGTACAGGTCACTGTCACCCGCCCCCCTGCAGGGGGACCTCAGTGAGATGGACGGATGCAGCGAGAGGCTCTTTTCCTGTTTGGCTTTGACGAGAACTGGGAGCTTGCTGCCCCGTTGAGGCCTCACTGGCCGGTACTCCCAGCCCCTCAGGAGGCACAGCATCATCTCCAGCCCGGAGAGGGAGCTCTCACTTAGGGGGTTGTCCCATGGAGTGTCCCGTCGGGCTGGAGCATCCTCTGGATCTCTCTCCAGCTCCATGTCTTCCCTCCCTTTGTGATTTGGAAGAGGGCAGCTCACGTCCACGGCCGTGTCCAGAGATTCCACAGAGGACACTGGACTGGGACTTGTCTGGTCAAACACGGTCTTATCAGAGTTTAACGCAGCTGAAGGAGACTCTAGCACCAGGGTCATGGATGCAGACTCTTCAGAGGATCTGATGGGGTCCTCGACTCCTTCAGCGCCAGTTGAGTAGCGGGTAGATGGTCCACAGGATGTGCTCCTTCGCCCGAGCCTGCGAGGCACCTTACACACCGCCTCATAGTCCGAATCTGGTACACGGAGCCCCGCACAACCCCTGCATCTCCTTGGCTTCTGGCCAGAGAGGGCGTCTCCTGCTGAGCAGTGGTGGACATGGTGGGGTTGGTCTAGGGCGGGGTCACCCTTATCAGCCCATGACTCATAGACAGAGAACGTCAGATCGTCCTGAATCATATCTGAGTATCTCACGTCCTGGAGGATTGATAGATCCACCACAGGGACGTCTTCAGATCCCGCCTCTGTACCAACTACCCCCCCACCGGTCCCTGCAGGGGCCACGCTCCCATCGTCTGTGTTGTTCTTCCGGTACAAGCCTCCGATGCAGTGCCGCAGACGATCTTTCTCCAGCAGCAGCTTGTGGAGGCGCTCCAGGGACAGCGCCTCCACTCGGGCGATCACTGTGTCGAAGCGGTACATGCGGTCCAGCATGAAGGCGCACTTGGAGCAGGCGAACTCCCCACGGCCGTCCCGGGTCAGCTCGCGGCCCACGGCGTGGGACAGCAGCACCTGTAGGTTGAGTTTGGCGGCCGGGTGGAAAATCCAGCGGCGTTGGTTGCCACAGAGCTCGCGGGCGCAGATACGACACGACTCCTTCATCTTCACGACGTCCAGCATCACAACACGTGACAAGTGATTTTAAAGTCGGCTGGAAATGAGAGTTTGTCGTAGGTCACTCAGAGTTTCATGTCCTGAGAACCGACTGTAAATAAAAATATACGTAGACTCTGGAAAGTAAAACCTGTTTTTAAATATACCATATACCACAGTGTGATTGACAGCTAGTACTGTCCAGTGGGTGCAGGTGGCAGGTGGGCGTGTCCTCGAGCTCTCAGTCAGGCTCCACCCCCGCTCCTCCAAATATGGTTACTTCTGGTTTCAGAGAACCAAGATGGTGCTGATGTGAAACTGAGGCTTCAGATCAGTAAATCCTGCCTTCAGCTGTGTTTTAAATTCGCGGCGGATGATCGAGGCTCCAGCTACGATCTCTGAGTTTAATCTTCAGTCTGACGTCAGAACAAATCAAATCAGTTGAATGTTTCCGACATTTAAAAAACGTAGATGAATCCGATGAAGAGTATTTTCTGCGCAGAGATTTAAAAGCAGAGTTCCGGATGAGAGATGATAAGAGCCTGGCTCAGTGGCTGATGCAGATGATGAAGAGGAGGCAGCAGATGACGAAGAGGAGGCTGCAGATGATGAAGAGGAGGCTCCATCAGTCCGGATTTATCTTCCTCTGGATCCAGATGATTTCCTCACACGTGATTCCAGATGTGACAGAATCCTCTTGTCTCACTTCCTCATGTGTCCTCGAGCTTTTGTTTTCTAAAACGTGACAGCATCTCTCTCCTCCTCCTCTTCCTCTTCCTCCTCGTTACGACCCGACACGAACACGGAACGAACCGAGCCTCTTCCTCCTCCTCTCGCTCCTCTCGCTCCTCTCGCTCCTGCCGGTCCCTGGATGTCCTCCGGTCCACCGGGCTCTCAGCGGGCTCTCTCCGGGGCTGTGTCCGGCTCTCGGGGCCTCGGAGGCGGATTCAGCAGCGGAGAGGCGACGTCAACACCCACCAAAGATCCTGTGTGCGCGAGGCGATGTCTCACTCCGCTGCTTTAACCCGATCACTGTCCACATACAGATCATCTATGTTTTTATTATTTAAAGTGATAATAAAGCGAATTAACTAACTAATAATAAACCTGCAGATATAATATTTTTTGTATTTTCTATTAATTGTAATTTTTTTACCGAACTACAAAAAATAACAATACCAGAAAATAAAATCTGAATAAACCCATGAATAATGCTCCAATAATAATATTAATCTTTAAAGGTCTTAAATGTTTTGTTGGTTTTAAGGTATATTTAAATATATTGTATATCTACACTGGGGCGGGGCCAGAGGTGGGGCCAGGGGCTGAAATCTGATTGGTCCCTGAAGTCCCCCTGACCTGTCAGTCCTATTTCTTGCAAATAAACTTACGAAGAATGCTGAATTTTTATGTCCTACGGTTTTTAGAATAAAACAATGTGCTTGAACAAGGAACAATTTTCAAAACATATGAAATGATGTGTCTTTGTTCTGCAGAGGTAAACAATGACTATTTCCAGGGATTTTATTTTCACTTTCTTTAACATCATGAGATAGAAAGTTCAACATCTATGGATCTTGATTAAAAAACCATCAGACGTGTAGATCACTGATGAGTGTCTGATTCGGTGCCGATCTGGATCTGGTGAATTTAGATGTGGTTTAATGAGGGGCCTGTTTAATGAGTTCCATTTTGTGTAACTCTGCAGGATGTGAACTGAAAACAACAGTTTGCCATCAGGTTCATTGAAGTTTAGTCCGTGGTGAATGAGTTCATGTGATTGTCGGGGGCACCCGGCCTCATGCAGCCTTCACATGTCACACAGAGCGGGGGGGGGGGGGGGCAGTGTCACTGAATCACATGACGGCGTCATGGAGCTGCAGGACTGTGGCCTTAAAGAGCTGCCGTCATTTCCACTGCACACTTTTCCCACAGACTCACAGATACATGAGTCTTCATCCGTCTTTTAGTTTCCACGGCAGCCTGCATGTGTTGTTGATACAAACGCTCTCACGTGTGATTTGTATTCCTCCGTGTGTGTGTGTGTGTGTGTGTGTGTGTCCTCACTGACTCTCTCATTTGGCCCTGGCTCTGACCGTGTCTACATTTGTCACCCTACAAGCCTCTGGAGACACGACACCAAAACACTGATCGGCTGGAACGAGGCACGCAATCAAAAATCAATTAATCCTAATCAGAGATGAGTGCCAAACACTGCGGACTGACTGCACCGCTGTTTATTTTCCTCAGAGTGGCAGGGAAACCAAAGAGTGCTGGTGGGGAACTGATGTGGGCGCAGGCAGAAGAGGTGTCTCCAACAGCTTGTGTTCCAGACGTCTCACTTGGTGCTTTGCCAAGCTGCAGAAACCAGAGTGTGAGTCGAGCAGCGAGCAGAGAGTGAGCTGATTATAGTTAGAACTGGTGTCAGTGAGGTGTGTGTGTGTGTGTGTGTGTGTGTGTGTGTGTGTGTGTGTGTGTGTGTGTGTGTGTGATCACTGCTGATGTGAGGTCTAATATTCACAACCACAGCTGATAAAATATTAAATGCATCCACCTGGTATTTTTTTAAAATCATTTTCTATTCTATATCTCATTCAGGCATAAAAATATAAATATAAAAATAATGAATTAGAAAAGAATTGTGTGCAGTGGAGACCAGTAAACACTAGGTGGAGCCACCTCCCTGCTGTGAACTCAGAGGATGTTTGTTGACAGAGTTTTATATAAACACAAGAAAATCAGTGAGTAAATCAATGTGTTGTTGTGTTAAAAGTAACACACACCACACACACACACACACACACACACACACACACACACACACACACACACACACACACACACACACACTTCATACAGTGACACATGAATCTTTCTTACCTGCATCTGTGTGTGAACGTCACCATCGTCCAGAATCTGTGGAGAGAAAGTTCATCTGTGTTACATATAAATTTGAAATAAGAAACTTAAAGATCCTATAGGACTGAAACTGAAAGAACACCCTCCTCACCTTCCTCACCCTCCTTACCCTCCTCACCCTCTTGCCTCCAGATCAAATCCCTCCCAGGTTTATTTTTTGTTCATAGGTTTCATATCAAACCCACATTAATACAGATCAGCAGCTGTATCAGGTAACGAGTGCAGAGTTTATTAAAACCAAGAATAACTCATCTGCAGTGGAGTCCTCAGTTCTTCTCCTGATCTCTCAAACAACCACACAGGGACGTTCTCGCTCAGTAACGTGCACGTGTTTTACTTTTCACTGCTCTGCCAGACTGAGCCACTGACCCACATGTGTTTGATATCGCTCAGTCACTCGACTCTGAGCCACAACACTTAGAATAGAGATGAGAGGGAGGAGGAGAATCTATCCTGCGCCTGCCTCACGCCACTGGAGATTTACTGCAGGTCATAACTGCATTTACAGTATCAAGCTAAGAAGTTAAACTCCTGCACCTCTTTCTCACAAAATCAGTTCATTATATTTCTGGGGTGGTGCACATCAGGGTACGACGTAGGGAATTCACACCTGAACTAAGAGCCGACCACGTGTGATTGGATCCCTCAGGACAGACATTAGTTAGATTGTTCGGTTTAGAAGTGCAGAAGAGGATTCGATGTATCAAAAAATACCTCATGGTTGTGAACTTTGACCTCCAGCTCCTCCACCAGGAGGCCCAGAGAAAGTTTCTGCTGAGTCAATTCCTCGATCACCCTGAGAGAGAGAGAGAGAGAGAGAGAGAGAGACGAGAGAGAGAGAGAGAGAGAGAGAGAGAGAGAGAGAGAGACAGAGAGAGAGAGAGAGAGAGAGAGAGAGAGAGAGAGACATAGAGAGAGAGAGAGAGAGAGAGAGAGAGAGAGAGAGAGAGAGAGAGAGAGAGAGAGAGAGACAGAGAGAGAGAGAGAGAGAGAGAGAGAGAGAGAGAGACAGAGAGAGAGAGAGGAGAGAGAGAGAGAGAACATGTTAAAGCTGTTGTCGTTGGGATGAAAATAGCAGCGTTTGTATTTCTGTATTTCGACACAGGATTCACTTTACGTGCTGCTTCTTCTTTAATAAGGTGTAAGTTGTTCACCTGTCTTTTTCAGCCAGGGCCTGCTGGGTAAACACTGATTCTCCGCTCTCCTCCATCCTCTCCACCCTCTCTCTCTCCAGAGCCAGACATCGCTGGGACTCGGCGTCCGCCAGCGAAGCCATTCGCTCAGCCTCGCTTCGCGCCAGCTCCGCCTCCTGAACGCAGCACGGACAGAAGAGACACAAAGCTGGTAACTGTGTGGCTGAACACTTTGACTCTTTACAAACGTTGGGTCGGGGGTCAGAGGTCAGAGTCTCTACCTCTTGTAGCAGCTGAACTTTGGTTTCCAGGATTTCTTGCATGTGGCTGATCTCCTCCTGCCGCTCCTCCAGGCGACGCTGTAGCTCGGCTTCAGTCTGATCCGAGAGGCTGTCGACCGTCAGCCTGCGAGGTCGGAGAAGATTCAAAATAACAAAGCACAGTATGAGTTTTATTGGACTGAATTCTTGAGTCTGCCGAGACTTTATCAAGGAGTTGTCGTGGTAACACGTCTTCTTTCTGAACCAACCTAGAAAGAAATTGTGCTTTAAATTCAAAGACTAATGAGAATTATCACCCTGTGGTTGTATATATGCCTCCATGACCTTTGGCCCCTGGAATCTAAACAGTTTATCTTTGAGTCAACGTGACAACTGGTCAAAATGTGAAGAAATTCTCTACAGACCGACTTCATTTATCATCCTCATGAGGCCATAAACATGTTCTGTGAGGTCACGTGACCTTTCAGTTGATCTTTGAGTCCAAGTGAACGAATCTGAAGAAATCCCCTCGAGGCGTTCCTGAGAAGTTGCGTTCACGAGTCCCAGTGAACTTGACCTTTGACTTGACCTTTGAGCACCAAAATCTAATCAGTTTATTTTTAAGTCCAACTGAACATTTGTACCAAATTTGAAAAGATTCCCTCAAAGTGTTCTTGAGATATCGTGTTCACAAGGATGGGATGCACGTACCACCCGAAAACATAATGCCTCCGGCCACTGGGTGTCGCCACCGCACACACACATAAAAACTAAAAAACGTATTTCTTGTCCCATGGTCTGAGGAGCGAGGAGGTGACTCCTGATGCTGTCGCTGCTCCGGCTCTCAGCTGCGTCCACAGGGCTCCTCACTCCTCTCCTCACTCCTCTCCTCCCTCCTCTCCTCACTCCTCTCCTCCCTCCTCTCCTCACTCCTCTCCTCCCTCCTCTCCTCACTCCTCTCCTCACTCCTCTCCTCCCTCCTCTCCTCACTCCTCTCCTCCCTCCTCTCCTCACTCCTCTCCTCCCTCCTCTCCTCACTCCTCTCCTCCCTCCTCTCCTCACTCCTCTCCTCACTCCTCTCCTCCCTCCTCTCCTCCCTCCTCTCCTCACTCCTCTCCTCCCTCCTCTCCTCACTCCTCTCCTCCCTCCTCTCCTCACTCCTCTCCTCACTCCTCTCCTCCCTCCTCTCCTCACTCCTCTCCTCACTCCTCTCCTCACTCCTCTCCTCCCTCCTCTCCTCACTCCTCTCCTCCCTCCTCACTCCTCTCCTCACTCCTCTCCTCCCTCCTCTCCTCACTCCTCTCCTCACTCCTCTCCTCCCTCCTCTCCTCCCTCCTCTCCTCACTCCTCTCCTCCCTCCTCTCCTCACTCCTCTCCTCCCTCCTCTCCTCCCTCCTCTCCTCACTCCTCTCCTCACTCCTCTCCTCCCTCCTCTCCTCACTCCTCTCCTCCCTCCTCTCCTCACTCCTCTCCTCTCCTCTCCTCCCTCCTCTCCTCACTCCTCTCCTCACTCCTCTCCTCCCTCCTCTCCTCCCTCCTCTCCTCCCTCCTCTCCTCACTCCTCTCCTCTCCTCCCTCCTCTCCTCCCTCCTCTCCTCACTCCTCTCCTCCCTCCTCTCCTCCCTCCTCTCCTCCCTCCTCTCCTCACTCCTCTCCTCCCTCCTCTCCTCCCTCCTCTCAGCCAGGCTCCGTTAATAGCTCCTCTGATAAACTGTGGCCACAGAGTTTATTTACGAACCAGCACGGCACAGAGAGCCAGAGAAAACGTCTCGGACACGTTCACTCTGCTCACGGAGGAATGTCCTCCCCTGCTCACTGTTTTGACGTTAAAGTGACAGATTGGACCAATCACTGTCCTCACAGCATAATGACGCTGTGTTCCTGAGCTAATGGTGTCGTTCCTACATCCATCCATTAGGAAAATAATCAGTCAAAGGTCAGTTTGACTTAACATGTGTGGCCACACGCGTGTTCTGTTCACGGCTTCTCACAACCTGTGAGTCGTCAAATCAAAGTGCTTCATTTCCTCTGAATTAACTTGTTATAATAAAGATAAAAAACACTGAATAACCGGAAGTGAAATGGAGAAAATATAAAATATAAAAGTCAAATGCTTCTAGAGAATAAAATCTTAACTTGAACTTTTCTGAACAGGAAAACATTTTCAATACAGAAATGTCTCCTTTAAATAACTACTTTCCTACCGTATTAAAGTTTCATCTTTAATCTGAAGCCTGAACTTGACTCAGGAAACATCTTCATGGATGAAATGCATCCGTCAACACGAGGGACGCATTTAACCAACAGGATTATGGGTAATCTGAGCCGGCGAGGTAGCAAAGTAAATCTTCAGCTTGACTGAAATGAATTGGACGATGTGAAGAACACAAGTGGAATGATCAACCTGAGCAGAAAAGCTCTCAGTTCATTGGAAGTTAAAAAGTGTCTGTAACCTTTGAGAAACCCTGTGATTGGACGTGTTGTGTGTTTTGCAGACTCTTGATGCTGATTGGCCGAGGACAGTGAGACAGAGAGAGACAGACAGCTGCGCCTCAGACAGGTGCTGCAGCTCAAATAGTTCCCCGACTCAGCAACGCAGCAAACCACCTCCTGCCCTTTACTCCTCCTGACTCTCCTCCCCCTTCAAAACAAACCCTCACCCCCTCCGTCATCCTCCTCATCCTCACCCCCTCTTCGTCCTCTGCACCAGAGCCCGGTCACTTCAACCTCTTCAAAAGGTCCATACATGGAATTCCTCGGGGCTTAGTCCGTGTTGTGATAGCGAGCCGGGGCTACGGAGCGGCGGGCTCGCGTGTGATGAGAGGCCGCTGGGTCCCGAGGGCTCTGATGCACTGAGGGGCTCATGGGAAATAATCAAACTGCCGTTGAAAAGAGTGTTTTCGTAGTTCGCAGGCAAGTTTCCCTGAAGGCACTTCAACAAATCTGTGCAGCACAAGAGCCTGAATGTTTTCAAATGTATATTTCTCCACGTCTGTTATGGAGACATAATAAAGTGGGGACGAGTGATTTGGACGTTCACGACCTTTAAACACCAGAAGAACGTCTGTCACCATGTGTGTGAAAAACCTCCTGAGCAGGAAGAAGAGAAATACTCACAGAGCTTCGTCCAGAAGCTGCTGCTTGTCCTCGAGCTCCTTCTTCAAACTCTCCACCTCCACCTTCAACTCGATGTCCTGCAGCCGATCACAGAGAAAAGGAAAATGAGTGAAGTTGACGATGAAAGAAGAGTTTCAGAATTTAGATTAGAGAAGTAAATACAGGATGTGACTGATTTTAGCATTTCAACAGAATCAGCTCCAGTTGTTATCAGAGTTTATCTCCAATGTTCAGCAGGAAACTTTGAAACATGAAGAATTCTAAAGAGAGTTTGGTGGATTTGTTACAGCAGCAGCTCTTCAGGTTCAGGAAGCAGAGGATCATGGGTAATATCCAGCATTCAGCATTCACTGAGAGACTTTAGTCATCGCTCGCACGCGGAACGTGTGGCTGCAGGGGGCGCTGTCGTTCAGTGAAAGGGACATAGTGCTTCTTTGAGCTGCAGCTTTTTGACAGAAGAGAACGAACGTGTTCATCAGACACTTTGTGTTCACAGAGAAATGAGCAACAAGCCTGTGTTTACAGTAACAGAGTAAGATGTAGATTAAATCTCCCTGTTGCTTCACGCACAGCCTGAAACCTGCAGGATAATATTGTGCTTGATTCTCCAGTGAGGAGAAACATGTCATGAACTCAGCTGAGGAAAACACTGTCTGTATCTTTTACAGGAAAAACCAACAATCCAGAAACTATACAAACATTATGAATCCAACTGGTCCTGAAGCAGAAAAGCTTGTTCTTGTTCTGCACAGAGCTGCAAGAGAAACACTTCCAAAGTCTCACGTGCCGCCGGCATCTCACTGGATGTATAAATAGCAGGTGAGACATGAGCAGCTGCTGAATCCGTCAAACCCCTGCACCCAGCAACAAGCCCACTTTTAACTCCTGGCTCTGAAGCAGGAGAACCGGACTCAACTGGACGTCGCTCGCTCACGTTCACCGTTTACTTTTCTGAGCGTCACAGCAGCAGAGATCTTCAGACTTCTGACAGACTGACACAGGTGGGGGGGGCGTGTTTCTGCTTACACCAACATGTACACATGCACACAGTTACTGGTGGTGTGCACTCATGCATGCGAACATACATGCGTGCAGCCTGAAGCCTCTAACGTAATGTGGGTCATCGGGCCGTCGATGGAAAACAGATCAGACAGTTTGAGCTCCAGCGACTGTGTGAGTCCTCGGTGCAGCACAGAGAATTTAAAACTCTTTTCAAAAAGTGGTTTCAAAGCAGCTAATGAGGGTTTTATCATTAAAGGGAACAGATCTGAATTCACTTTAATTTAAGAGAAAGTAGAGCATCACTCAGTAGAGCTCATATAACTGTCTCCTTATGAAACCACATTTAAATTCATTTCATTTGGATCTGCACTAAATTACACAACCTCGTAAAAAGTCTGTCCTGTAAACATGTTTTTATCAAGATCTTTCCCGACTGATTCCACATCATCCAGACAGTTTTGTGTTAATCCGTCCTGTGGTTATTGTGTAACCCTGCTGACACATAAACAAACACACAACTGTTGGTGCTGCAGAGCATTTCTGATTCCTGCTGCTTAACGCTACGGAGGCTGAGAGCTTGATAAGAAAACACATGCCTCTTCATCAATGTGGAGACACGCGCTGCAAAGAGTCACAACATGCAAACACAGAACCGAGCTGCAAATAGAGAAAACAACACCGGAGATGTTTCCAGGGACGAAGTGATGAACCTGCTGTAGTTCAGAGTGAAGTTTCATCACCACTGAGGAGCAGCTGACTTCAGTGACTTCACATTGAACTGTCACTTCCTGTTTGTGTGTTTATCAGCAGGGCTACACACAAACCACAGGACGGACACCACTCGGTGTGGGTCAGGGAGGAACTCTCTAAATGTTGGTGTCAATCAGGAGGCGGATCCCGGAGGTTTCTATGTCAATGTCTTTCTTGTGACACAACGTGATTGGTCAGAGATAATTCATGGATCTTGTAGAAATACATCAGACATGAGGATCTGTCCTCTGTGAGTTCATCGTCCTGCCTGATATCAGCAGAGCTCCTCTCAAAGAGCTGCTTGTGTCTCTAATATGTTTCCAGGCTGATTCATTATCATCTGGTTCTGGGATTGTGCAAAACCATAAAAAAGATGGACGACGTTTCTCCGCTGTCACCTGTCAATCATCACGTCTCAGTTTTATATCATGAAATAACTGATTCAAACCAAAGTGATCAGAAACACAAACATCAGTGAGAGAAGAACGAGCTGAAACGACAGAAACCATCAAAAATCGATTTAACGTTTACTTTGGTCCCATCTGCTAACATGGAGGAGGCGGGGCTTATGACCTTTACTGCAGCCAGCCAGCAGGGGGAGATCAGGGTCATTTGGCTTCACGTTTTAAAGCTGTCACGTCGTCCATCTTTAATTAAAGTCAATGCATAAAACCAACTGAGCAGAACTGTTGTGTTTTCATTCAGTTAATATGTAATAAAATAATTTCTTCGTGTTCAGTGGAAGAATCTATAGAAAGTTCAAAGGTCATGGGGGGGGTTGTCTCTGCGGCTCTGCACCACAGAGACAAACACAAAGCTGTGCACGTGAACAGATGAAGTTTCACACTCACCCTCCTGTGCACATCATCGCTGCTCTCCTCAAACTTCTGCTGGATCTTCTCCTCCAGGAAGTAGATCCGGAGCTTCAGGCTGAAGTTCTCCTTCTTCAGGTCGTTCAGGTGCTGCGAGATAGTGCGATAACCACGGAACCCAGCGTTAGACATGACAAGGGGCTGCGACGAGGGGCCCTGCAGCCCCACACTCACTGAGGCATAGTGTGAGGAGCGACCCGGCCCGCGAGGAGCACACGAGTCGGGCTGACGGATCAGCTCTATCCTGACGGCTCAGAAGACAAACTCAAGTCTCTGCTCTGTCGCATCAACACCGACGAGCACAGAGCGACAATCACAACCTGAACACCGGCTCGTCTCCGAGTGTGTGAGCCACTGAGGGGCCGAGATGCTACACAGGCAGCAGGGGATTATGGGAGCTGAAGGGGGGGGGGGGGAGGTTTCCTTTTTTACCATGAGGAAGTCATGCCAAGAATCTGAGACAGGAGTGTGTGAGAGTGTGTGTGTGAGAGAGAGTGTGTGTGTGAGAGAGAGTGTGTGTGTGAGAGAGAGTGTGTGTGTGAGAGAGAGTGTGTGAGCGTGAGTGTGAGTGGGTGTGGGTGTGTGTGTCTGTGTGTGTGACAGAGTGTGTGCTGCAGAGGCTTCAGATTTATGAATGTGACACTTGATAAGATTGTGTGTGTTTTTTAAACGTGCTTTGATTTGACATTAAATCTCATTTGTTCAAACAACCCAAACAACAACAGTTTTTAAAAGTGTAGATTCCTGAAAGTAGAAGTGTGTGTGTGTGTGTGTGTGTGTGTGTGTGTGTGTTAAACCTCACAGTGAGTTTCTTTATACTGTGACAATAATTCTGAGTAGTTCTAGTTTCCTGAACTTCACCAAACCTTTTACATCTTGATTCAGTCTTTGGTTAAAACTCCTGATGAGACACAACCATTGGTTCTTTAAATGGTTTATTCAATTAGTGACTTGTAGCTTCTGAAATGCTGACGAAACCATGTTTTTAAATAAAAACATTCAATTTTCACTTAAATCTGGAACAAGAATTCAAACTGTGACATCATTTCATTCAGTCCACAATCATCCTGATCAAGTTTTCAGTTTATAAAAAGAAGTAAATTCTGTGGTGTGATCGTAG
Source organism: Verasper variegatus (assembly GCA_026259375.1). NCBI lineage: Eukaryota > Metazoa > Chordata > Actinopteri > Pleuronectiformes > Pleuronectidae > Verasper > Verasper variegatus. The sequence continues at coordinate 25,042,720 of CM048046.1, forward strand.
CTTGTTGACGTCTCTTGAGTTCAGACAGTCTCTGACCTCAAGGTGGCGCTAACACTCCACCTGAGCTCAGAGGCTGTGAGCGTCTCCAGCGATCCAGACTCTATTTAAAGCAGCAGTTGACCTGCGGCTGTCACTGAGGAATGCTGAGCTGGGAAGATGCCGCTGACACATGCAGGACCGACCAACGTGCACGAGTGCACAACCCGACTGTACGAGCACATGTTGTCACCTTCTGCTCACACAGGAAATAAACAGAGAAGGAGTCTGACGATTTCTACTTAGAACCAAAGACAGAAATAAAACACACAAACACACTCAGACTGAAAGTCCTGCAGGATTGAGATGGTGCCGCCCCCCCCGGGCCCCGGGCCCCCGGGTGTTTCCTCTGAAAAGGCCCCTGCAGATAAAACCTCAATTTGTGTAACACTGATACAGACCACAAAATGATGAGTGTGAGTCTGTGTAGAACAACCACACATCTGCTTCTCATAGGCTGCACATCCATCACTACAGACACGGTAGCTGTCTCCGTCCGAACCAGAACATTTTCTTTTCAAAAATTATTTTCAGCCTAATTTTTTCCAGGAATTTTAACCTTCACCATCATCATGACATAAATTACTGCTCATAAAACGAGACTGTAAAGTCTGAAACGTGTGGATTTAAATCTATTAATCACAGCTTCATTCAAGTCTTCAGGAATTACAAGGGATTTGGTTAAAAATCAGTAGAGTAACAAACCTTTTTAAGAGCAACTTAACACTCTATAAAAGCTCCACTCACTGAATTCAAACCCAGAGAGAAGATTTGTGGATTTTCTCTGGAACAGTTTCTCTGCAAACTTTGACCACGATCAACTGCTGCTAATAACGTGATTTTACATTTTACAAGTTTCTCTTTAATAAGTTTTGTTTGACGTAAGAGACGTAAATACTTAAAGGTTTATATTTAAACCTGTAGAAAATCACAACAACCAGACACACAACATTTAGGAGAAAAGAAAAATCAAACCATGAATCTGGGTAAAAAGAAAATGTAGCTTGTTGTTTTAAACTGTTTTAAATAATAAGTCTGATGGTTATTTATTCATATTCACTGGTAGTTGTTAAGTCTCAAATATAATTAATATAATAATGAAAATAGAAAGTTTTCCAGGTAACGTCTTGTTTTGTCTAAAATTTGAAGATGAGATGAAAACACGTCTGAGAAACTGGAAAGTTTAACTATGTACGATTCAAACAATCATCACATTAAACTCAGGTCAGGATTCAGGATGTTCTGAAGAAAAAACCTCCAGTGAATACAATCTGCCCGTTAATCAGGAAAACTCATTTTCATATTAATTATTGACCTGAAGTCTCTTGTGAATTTAAGGTCAAATGCAATGTAGAAATGTAGTTTAGTAGAAAATACAGCTACTTGCTGGAGTAAAAGTGCAGACACATGAAAAATGTACTTAAGTACAGTAACTAGGTAAAAGTACTTTGTTACATCGCACCACTGATTCCCTGAGCAGCTCCATGTCTGTGACCTCATGTACATTTCAAACTAAACTCTGAGGACCTGAACCTGAGACAAACGTCTAACGTGTCCAAATACTTCTCGTCTCACCTCATAGGTCTCAGCTGATCACCTGACCCACAGCGCCTCGTCAATAACCAATCAAGAGGAGAGAAGCAGAAACGTTCCTGACGACACCTTTTAACACAAGTTCACACACAGAACTAGAAATAATCTGCACAAAGACATTTCTGGGCTTCGGGACACATGTTGTAATACGTGACGGTTTGTTGGCCACGATGAGGCCGTTCGTCACAAGTGGACGCCAGCGAGCGCGGCAGCTCGTCCAGGGGTCACGCACAGAGAGACGGATGAATTTGTTACAACACGACGCGTCCGAGGAATTAAATCATCCTAATTCTGCCGGACTTTTCCAGCATCACAGCTAAATCCATAACTAGAGAAGAAAGAGTAGAACTTCTTTTCCAGGATTTTGAACTTTTACAGCCACGGTGTCGTTTTATTCAGGAACAAACTTCATCACGATCAGAAAGACCCAGGTCCGGAGATACGTGACGGAGGATCCACTTCAGTAGTTTTCCACATTTTTGTCCGTTCACATGCACCAGTGGCTGCTATTTTGTTGCCATGGCAGCGCGGCGGGAGGCAGCCATAACAGCGTCCCGGCCGCCTGCTTCATCTTCGTGCCGAGGGAGGTTTAAAAAGCAGCTCTGCAGGAACAGGAGGGTAATTGGATGTTTGCATGTGAGTGTGTGTTTGTGAGTGTGTGTGAGTGTGTGTGAGTGTGTGTGTGTGAGTGTGTGTGAGTGTGTGTGCGCTCCGGACTGGCAGAGAGCTGGGAGTTTTCCCCGCTCTTACCGGTAACAGGAGCTCCTTGATGCCAGCTAACTCGACATTTTCCAGCCGTGCTCTCTGGCAGTGCCAAGCCCCTAATGCAGCTCTGCAGGCGGAACGTCTGATTGTGTTTATTGTGCTGCCACGGTCCACGGTAGACATGGCGGTTAAAAATTATAATTTGTAAACCTAATTAAATCATCAAGAGAGCCACTAAAAATATCCCCAGGAGCTAATTAGCATGGTGGACACGGCGAGACGAGGCAGAGGAGCCAGATCGAGCTGCAGCAGAGTTTCTACAGATCATCTGTGTCTACGATGCCGTGGTTTAAAGGAACAGTTCAACGTTTCAGAAAGAGGTTGTTTGCTTGTTACTGGTGGTGAGATGAATATCCATGGAAATCTGGAATGTGTGCGTTCAGTCGAGCAGGAGTCAGGATGTGGTTAAATTAAACCTTAGCAGCAGTTAGCATCTTTAATAACTAAGTACTTTCACACTGGCTGCGTCCAGTATTCTTCACCACCATGTTATTCAGTACAATGAAGCAGGGAAGCTGTTTTCAGACGTCTTCATCGCTCTAACACTGGCAGAAATGATCCCCTCATGTGGCTGCAGGGGGCGCTGTGGCTCAGTTACACAGTGTTGCTTTAAACTGCAGCATTTTGTGTTCATGAGTGTGTGTGTGAGCTGGAAACAACAAGCAGCTGATTTGACTGTAATAAGATGAAGTGTGATGATGTATTAAATCACTGCTGGGTCACACTCACTGTTATGATTAGTGTGAACCACAGAGACTCTGACCACACACACACTGAGGCACATTTAACTGAGGGTCACTGCAAATGTTCCGAATAAACTCGCATTCAGAAATAAAATAGATTAACAAGCTGCTGTTTTTACACCGTGAACAAAAACTCAAGTTAAACAGAAGAAGAAACATTTCACAAGCGGATAAAATAACACAAATTATTTGCTCTGAGATGAAACTATTTTTATTTCCGTTTTATTTTCCAGTGAATTATCATTTCTGCTCGAGCCACAAAACCCGTAATGGTGTAAAAACAGGCTGAAATAAAAACTTTCAGAGATTAACTTACTGTAAAAACTTATCAGGCAGAAACTTTAAAGAGTTTTAAAGACTCGTGCAGAGAAGCTGCTGATGAACCACAGGCTGTGTCAGAGTGGACAGGTTCAAACTAACAGGTCAACTTGATCCAAGATCACAGCTCAAAGCACCAAGTGAAGATACTCTGCAAAGGATGGAGAGAACGAGATGATGCTCATGAAGAATGTGTCAGAAATATGAACGCATATTAGTGTTTGTCTCTTCCAGGTCTGAACTTTCCCTCTTTAACCTGGATGAGCATCTTTATTTCTGCTTGTGTGTGTATAAGTATAAATATTCACTGTCTATCAAACAGTTTTCATCATTGATCTGATGGTTGAAGGTAAAAGAAGAATCAGAGGAGCTGAATCAGCTACAGGTTACTGGAGGTTCTGAATCCCTGACTTCTCCTTCTCCTGATCAAATGGTTCCCAGATGTGGTGGCAGCAGCTGTACGCTGTGTGTGCAGGAGGCGGCGGCAGCAGAGGGTCGGTGAGCTCAGTGCCAGCCGCCCATCAGGGTTCTGGGATGAAACGGCACCAACGGATGGAGGGAGTTTGTTAAATGGAGGCCAGTCGATAACTTTTCCAGACGGTCGGCCAAAGAAAAAGTACAAAACTAACAAAAACCACCCGAACGTGGTTCAGACAACAACACTTGGACTTATAAAGTTCAAACGTATTTTAAACACACCAACACTTGTGTCCAGACATTCACGGCTCATCCCGAGATGTGCACGACCAGGACGGTGGAGACGCTGCAGCGGCACACAGAAGAAGAGAACCCCTGGCTGGCCTCCGTGTTTAGCTGCGGCGCTCTCTGCGTTTCCATGGCTATTTACTTTGAGCGCCATTGTTTTGCTTTAACGATGCCAAGAGAACAAGAGGCATGAAGCAAAACAGGATCTGAACCTCTTTAACAGCTCGGTCCAGCAGTCGGACCGTGGCTGCAGAGCGAGCCCTGAGCTGGAGGAGGATTCTGCTCCTCCTCTCCGCCGTGGCGAAGGAAGAACGGGCACCCGAGCCAACTCTACTTTATAAGATGAAAAACACTCCTGGTCTGTATGAAACCAGAGCCGGCCGGCGAGTCGTCTCGGCTGACATGATGTTCTGAATGAAATCACATTAGAGGCTGTTTGGTAGGAAGAGGCAAACGCTGCTTTAGCTCTTTTCAGTCTGTTGCTACGTGACCAGAATAAACCAGAACCTTTCTGCTTTGAGTCTGAATTCAACAACCTCTTGCATCACTAATGACGTTAAAGTAAAAAAGAACAATGGATCAGGTCCAACTCTTAAAAACACAAACATAATTACACCTAATTCACCCAAAACCCGGTGTCTTCAGTACTTTCACACTTTATTGCTCCATCACTATTCACACACATTCATCCTCTCATCACTTTGACCTCTAGACTGAAACATTTATCAACCCACTGTGTTTGTGAGATGCTTTGTCGAAGCTTCAGTTTGACATCTTGTTCAGCGCCAACACATCCGGTGCTTTATGGTCTGTTTGACTGACCAAAATGTTAATATCTAAAAACATTAAGAAAGAAAATGAGTGTGCTTCAGTTTTCATATTGGCCAAGTAAAGTTACTTGGTAAGTAAAGTTCAGTCGTCTAAAACTAAACCATTGAACAAACGGAGACCTCGGTTTGACCTCGTGGAAACCACTCGTTTCTATTCTCGACCGAACAGTCACAGACCGAACGGTTTCTCCGACCACAGCCTGTGTGGAACTAACCGTCTATTTCAGTTTAAAACACATGTCGTGTATTTTGTAGGAAGCAAAGAGTCATAAATACTGGATCTGATGCAGACGAGCAGCCGGGTCATTCATCCCTGCTGCCTGGCTCAAAGGCCCACTGGGGCTAATCAACAAGTGAACCATCCACTGCTGCAAAGTCACCAGACTCACAAAGATCAGGCTCCGCAGGTGAAACTCAACCTGGACGTGTCCAATGTTACCGCTCCAGTGACTTTTAAGAGGCTGAAACTGAGTCCAGGACCAAGGGAGCGGGTTCACCGGATCGGATGTTACGGCACCACTCCGCCCCTTCCCCCCCCCCCGCCCAGGCTGTCTGAGATACCCGACCCCCGGAAGTGTGCGCTGGCTGTGACAGATGGCCTGGAGCCTGGAGCTCTGGCTGATGATGCAGCGTGATACTCCCAGAGAGGGAGGAAGGAGAGAGGGGAGCAGGACTGAGGCACCTCCTGGGCTGAAACATGCTGCTGATGGTGATGGTGACGGTGACGATGATGATGAGGGTGATGATGATGATGATGATGATGATGATGATGATGATGGTGATGATGATGGCGATGATGATGGCGGCGAGTCCAGAAGGGCTGCCAAAGAGGAAATCTGGGATCTTGTCAGCACAACACCACAGGGCCAAGGAGCCGAGTGTCAATGTGCAGGTTTAAAGGATGAGGAGCCTTCAGGCTGTTTTCCAGTGAGAAGCTTGTATGAGTAAAAGTGTTGATGAGGAGAATTCACTCACGATCACTGACCTCTGACCCCTGTATGAAAATCGAGGTATAAACTGCGCAGGAGGAGAAATCTGAGCCAACAAACAGTTTTCCTGGAAGCAGATCTGAACCCAACTCTCTCACAGCAACATTTCCATCCTCCTCCATTCAGAGGTGTGAGCGGCGTGCGTCAGCCCGACAGGAAATGACCTCACCCTGGGACTGAAGGCATCGTGGATCGACACTAAGATAAAACTTCAGGGGGGTAGTTCGGGGTAAAAGTCAAAAGCCAGTACAAACCAGACTGCGGCCAAAGAGCTCACCTAAAAGAAGTTTTTACTGAACCACGGGGACAAATGTATTTGACTTTTCTAGATCCTCATTAATCAAGTTGTTTTGTGCCTCATCGTTATCGAACCATAACCAGTCAGTCTACAGGCGGTTCGCTCCGATGGGTCGTATCTGAGGACACTTGTTCCACACTCCTGAGATGACCTAGTGGCTGTAGGTGGTAATGCATCGTAGGGCGACACTCACACCCTTTCTGTGCTGCAGAGAAGCTGCGTCAGTGTCAAACGTCTTTCAGGTGCTGCAGGATCGGCTGCTGGCGCTCGGACTGGAAACGTGTGAAGATCGTACAGGAAACCATCCTGCAAAGCTAATCTGCCACAAACCTCCGCGTTGCCAGAGCTAATCAGGAGATGTCAACACACACACACACACACGTGCACACTCTGTAATGTAGAAAAGCTGCATGTAAAAGTGACCATGCACATCTGAACAGTTGATTATCAACATTTCAGCTTCGGATCAACATGCGTGTTAGACCTCAGCGAAATGTGGATTCATTACTGAACCGTCTCCTGAGCAGAGCCCAGTACCTGCTCCCTCCGTGCACACGTGGGCGAGGCCCCGCAAATACTTTCCATCAGTTTGTGTAAGCAATGATAAACATGTTACATCCCATCATGAGAGCGTGGATTCCACGTTATAGTCAGAGCAGAGCGTCGGCAGCCAAACGCTCCGTTTTCCCACAGTCGTGTTTCAGAGGGAGAGAAGGTCTGCGTCTAATTTCAGCCTGTTTACGGCAGATCTAAATTATGGTATCGAATTCACCCCGAACCCACCGACTGCCAACTGTCATGGCCGACCCTCCCATACAGGCCACTTCTGTCTCTGGGAGGAGGAGAGTAACCCAATCCCCCCCGAGGCTCTGGCTTTGTCTCATTCTACTGTACAAGAGAGAGAGAGAGAGGGAGAGGGAGAGAGAGAGAGAGAGAGAGAGAGAGAGAGAGAGAGAGAGAGAGAGAGAGAGAGAGAGACATCTGAAAACAGAACTAAATAAGTGCGTCTTTTCTTTAGTTAATTTGAGTTTCTTCCTCAAATAGAAAGCAGAGGAAACGCTGCCGGCAGAGCCACAGTTTGTGAATGAAGCCCAGATGACCAGTGTGTGTGTGTGTGTGTGTGTGCGTGCACACACACACACACACACACACACAGTCCCCAGTGTAATGACAGCAGACCCATGTCGATGATTCATTTCCTGTGTTTCTATAATTCTGAGTTTAATCAGTGTCACTGGATCTCGTGTCATTTCACTTCAACCTGCATTTCTCAGTTTGTCCCAACAGGTGGCGATGTTACAGAGACACGGGGAAGTTAACATGATTATAAAATCCTCCATCGCTGCAGAAAGTAAAGCTGCAGAATCATTTACCAGTAAAAAAGACTCACTAAAATAAATGTCACATTAAGAAACTGTTCAAGCAGCAGAAAATATTGTAAAATACTCAATTTAAAAAAGCAAAACAATGACTGAACAATCTAAAAAACGTTCGTGAGAACGATCATGAAAAATCCTTGTTACGTCAGAAACATGTGGCTGCTGATTAGAGCTGCTGGAGATTCTCCTGTTCTTGATTCCTGAAGAGTTTTACTTTTTAAGGTTTGAGGGCTTGACCTGACACACACACACACACACACACACACACACACACACTGAGAACATGTCAGCGCACATGACTGAACATCAACTGTACAGATGTGTGCATGGATGGACTCATACAAGTAGGCTCACAGTGTGTGTGTGTGTGTGTGTGTGTGTGTGTGTGTGTGTGTGTGTGCCCCCTACACACTGGATGTGTGCCCTCCTTTCTGTTGTCTGTGGACAGGAATCAAAGGGACGGAGCGCGGGGCCCGAGGCCCTCGCTGCACTGAACCATCAGTTGGCAGGATGAGAAGTGACTGTGTAATGAGACCAAGAGGTGGGAGGGAGGAGGGGAAATGGGGTTAAAAGGAGGGGATGGATGACGTGATGGAGGGTGGAGGAAGAGGAGGATGGAGAGACACAAAAAAGAGGGAAAGAGAGAGGGGGTGGGATGTCAGAATGAATCAGGGCAGAGGTCACGTCAACCTCGTTTCAGAGAGCGAGCCAATTAAAGCCAAGTCTGGTTCATATGCAGCTCTGTGGTGGGGGGTGAGGGGGGTGAGGAGGGGGTGAGGGCGTGTGACCTCACTGTGTCCTCATTACAGGATCCGTCTCATGGACGAGGAACAACCTCACAGGACTCACGTCTGATGGAGGGTTCTTTACCTACGACTTTCAGATTCTGTTTCTTGGTTCTGTTCCAGAGTGAAAACACATAGTTTGGACTTTTGGACCAATCACAGGAAGTAGAGACAGAATTAAACAGTAGAAGAAGAAGAAGAAGAAGAAGAAGAAGAAGAAGAAGAAGAAGAAGCAGCAGCTGCCGTCTTCACCTCCGACGATATAATGTTTGAACCCCAAGTACTTTAACATGTATTTATACACAACTAAGAACATCTTAGTTGTGACTAGATGAATATGAAATACATAACCTACATCACTGCTGTTAGTTTTCTTATTACATAAGGTTCTTCAACCTCAGAATTCACGCTTCACTTCACTCGTCTTCTTTTCTGGAAGTTGAGTTGTTTCTTTTCTGGAATCAAACTTTAAATGAAGAACTGAACTGAATGATGGAATGAACCTTTTCCCCTCCGGACCTCCTTCTTCTTAGTAAACATTGTGCAGAATGAAATGAGGATAAAACCACAGACGTGGGGAAACACGGTGGCACTGCCAGGTGAATTACACCCCCCCCCCCCCCCCTCGCCGCCTGGCCCCGGTGCTGCGGCTGCACTTCATTAGATATCTCCACTCTACCTTTCACCGACAAATTCAATAAATGTTCATCTGGTTCCAATTAGGCCCTCGTTAGCTGTAATTGGCCTGGTATTTACTAACAGCATTACTCAACGCGGGCTGGCGCAGGCCGGGCCGGTCTGATCCGAGCCAGGCTACACTCAGTCTTCTGGGTTTGTTAGTTCGCTGCCAATCGTCTGTGCCCTGCAGAAACCAACGATCTCCAACAGGTCAACCCCCCAGCCCCAACCCCCCCCAGATCTACTGTTTTACTACAACACGTTTGTTTGGTCTCAGGAATCTGAAACTGCCTGAAATCATTTAAATTGTATTATTTACAAAAGACAAACCAACAGAACATCCTCCCAGATTCAATCCAAACACGTCAGGACCAAGGACGTGAAGTTAAGAAGACAGCACCAGTGTTTCAGGAGAAAGACTCAATGTTCCAGTGGGAAATGAGACTCTGGTTTGATCCATTACTTTTACCTCATTTATTAAAAACCTCTACCTGAACATGTCTCCATGTTGGGAGCTCACCCTCAGACTTCTTGGTAAAAATCCAGAGAACTGAGAAAAAGACTCTGAGCAGCAAATGATGTTTGATCCATTTTTTTAAGGAACAGAGTAATAAAATAAATCAATTTGAAGTCAGGGCCATGGTCCACATTCTAGAAATGAGAAACATGCTCTGAAAACTAAACTACGTTTGGGTTTCAGCACAAAGAGTCATTGATCCTGATGTTCCTTCAGTTCCAGGGGCTGTTTCCAGACATGAACTTCGGGAAAGATCTGGAAAACAGAGTCTGGACTTTCTCTGGAGTCAGTGTTTGTCCTGTGAAGCAGCAGCAGCAGGTTGTCGGGTCCGACTCGTTCACAACAACAGGAACATGTGGGGAACGCTCAGGCGAGGGGCGAAGCCTGTAGAGACACTGACTCCGACATTTGTTCTCACAGACAGAACCTCCAGAACATTTCAGGTCTGAAAACATCAAGTCAGTCCAGTCGGAGCAGAAATAAACTACGTCCTCCATCCGAACCAGGCTATGAACTGAATCTTCCCAAGATTAGTCCAATTTGATGGAAACGGTGCAGCCATTAAAAAGAATCTGAATCGTATGTGTAGCGTGGGAACATGTTGATCATGAGCACCGGGGAACACGTGGACTTTTCTCCAGGACACGTTCAGGAGTTGTGTTGTTCTGGAGATGGTTTTCAGAGAAGCTGCAGCCTCAGCCAGTTGGGGGGAGAACAGCGGCTCTTGAGCAGAGTTTGATGGTTCAATTCTAATGTTTCACTGACGGGGGAAAATATTTTCACAAGGTGTGTGTGGTGGGGGGGGGGGTGGTAGAGCAGCCGGAGCACTTACAGGCAAACAGAGCAAACTCCTGATGTGTTTTCAAAGGGGGATTACTGCCACTTCACCCACTTGCCGGGGATTTCTGTGTCAGAGGAGAAGAAGTGGATTTGAAAACGCTCCACAGAACTTTCCAGAACCAGGCTGTGGGTCTGTCAGCAGACAGCAGGGGGCAGCATATCAACTGCACTGAGAGACGGAGTTTAGTGTAAGAAGTGCACATGTGGAAAGTGTAAATGTGTGTTATTGGTAAAGAGAATACGCTGCATGGACACATACCAGTGACTGTAAATAAAGACGGGATGGAACAAAATCAAGCCAAAATATCTTGGATACAGACGCTGCCATCTCCACAGTCAGTCTGTGAGAAGTGATGGGGGGTGGAGCCGTGTGTCGACCAATCAGGACTGAGTCTCAACTGTCATGTCGTATCATTCTATATCATCAAATATCTGATGTTTACACTTTAGGATACATGTGTTTAAAGAGTTTTAATTTCCCAAAAACTGCTGATCACTGCAGTTTTAAGCAAATGTTTCCTTTGGAACTATTTTCTGTGACGAAAAGTCCAAATTATTTAATTTCCTATGCAACCACTGCTTGACCCAATGGAGTACGTCACAGGTCAAGGAAAGATGAGAAGGGGTTAGGGAAGGAGTTAGGGAAGGAGAGAAAATCCAACTCCAACTTTTAAAAAAACAAAAAAATAACTACTTTAGGAGCAAACCTTATATAAGAGCAGAAAACAAACATTGTCCAGGAGCAACTACGAGGTTGTGTCACTTTAAATGTTGCTGCAGAAATGAATTGTGGGACATCATTGTCTCCTTTCCTTTTCGTAAAGGATGATCTGATGTTTCCTCTGCTAAAAGGAGACAAGTTAGGAAGCATTGAAGCTCCTTTCCTCATCAAACAGATGTTATTGTGGCTGAAACACTTCAGTTGAGAAGGTTCTAAATGAACTGATGACCCCCCTCCATGTTTCTGCAGCACCTCGACTCCACCACCACCTGCACCAGAGGGAGCAGCGTTTGTATCTGAGGTATTTTGATTGATGGTGACAGGACGTGGAGACGTTGTCTTTAGTTACAGTCTGTGTTGTGAGCGTGTGACTCACTGATGTTTTTAATCATGATTCACACACAACATGAGTCACCGGGGCAGGAGAACACAGCTACTGAAATCTTAACCAGGTTTGAAAACCTGTCGACGAACACGAGAGAACGATCACGTGAGAGAAGAAGAGGCTTCGACTCAGAGAAATCAAACGAGAGGAAGTCAGGGATGGACATTCATCTAACAAAGGACAGAAAGAGAGAAAGAGACAAGAAGATGTCAAACAGCAGATCATGTGGCTGATGAGTTTCTCTCTCTCTGCTCCTGGTCTTCATTTTCCCTTCTGCTCACAATTATTCTGTTTCAATTCTCCCTCAATCACGAGTCTGAGGATTTCACCAGAACGCACCTGTCCCCAAAGATCAGCAGACAAACCCTGCGTTTCAACACCCTGCTCTAATGATTCCAGGAACGCTGAAATAAATGATGACACATGGGCGCGTTCAGACCCGTTCCAACTCTCAGAGTTTTCCTCTTCTCTGGCAAGTTGGTGAGTTTTCTCTGGTATGTGAGGAGGGAGGGAAAAGACGAGTGTCTGCTCTGCACATGTCTTTCACAACGTTCAACCAACAAGAAGAAGAAGAAGAAGAAGAAGAAGAAGAAGAAAAGAGGAGGAAGGGAAAGAGACAAAGTGAGAATCTGCAGAATGTATCAGTGAGAGAGAGACAAAGGGAGGAGGAGGAGGAGGAGGAGGAGGAGGAGGAGGAGAGCAGCGATGGTTTTTATTACCCACAGACAAAGAGAGACTCTATAAAACAAAAACCAATGGAGTGTGTCAGTCCATCCATCAGTAATAAAACAACCAGCGGGCTGATGGGAAACACTCCGACCAACAGAAAACATACAAACGGAACCTTGTAAGAATCTATATTTAATTTCCTCGTCTGATGAAAAGAAAAGTCGGTCTTTGGCAGTTCAGAGGACACCGGTCGATCTGTGGACGCTCACTGGACCCGGACGAGCCGAGGAGGAACATTAGAGTTAAGGCCTCAGTCAGGTTTGATTCTTCATCCTTACGTCTACGTCTGTTTCTGACTAAATCCACCTCGGCCCACGAGAGCGTCCGTTATAATGCCTGTCCACGCTAACACACCTGAACACACACGTCACATGACCGCTCACGTGCACGGGTCGTGTGGTGTAAACAGGAAGTAGAGTTACAGAAGATGCAGATGATGATCTTATTGCGTCCTTCTCACTGTAGAATCCTGCAGGTGAGACAAGCGTTGGTGCAGATCTACGTCATACGTGTGTGTCACATGATCACTGCAGGTGGGTCAGTCAAACAGGAAGTGAGGCGGGGAGACTCTGGACTGAACCACCTGAGGCTCAGAACACAGGGGTGTTCCCTGGTTCATGGACCAGTGAACACAGTTGAAGTAATTTGAAAAAGACAGAAGTTTGTGTCTGAATTAACTTCCTGAATAAAAACTGATTCAACTTCAATTTTCAATATCATTCATCTTTACTTATTCATATGAACTTATTATTTACTTTCACTAACATGTCTCTTCTCTTCTACAGTCACATGACTTTATGCATGAAATGATTAATGGATAAATTGCCCTCAAAGAATAAACAGAATAGATAATGAATGAATGAATGAATATTTTATTGTCACCAGTGTTTTTCACAAACTTTTCAACTTCTTCTCACTTTAAAAACCTCCGTCTTTGTTCTGCTGAAAATAATAAATTACATATAAAATACTAATACAACAATAATAATTATTATTTTGATGCTCATCAGCATAACTGTGAGACTTTATTATAATTTCCAGCTGTTTATCAAAGTTTATTTCTTCCTGCACAGGTTCCAATCCCTTTTCTGTGAGTGTATTGACTGTGGTTGTGTTTCTTTGGATCTCGGAGCTGATGAAACATTATTGTTCCTCTGTTGATTCACATGTTCCTGAACAAGCAGCTTCAGTCCTGTGAATGTCTCCGTGCCGTGTACATCAAGTGGACGTACACACTGTGGTTCCTCGGCCTCTCTGACCCGGTATTAAAGCCTGACTTCACTGTCAGGGTAATTGCAGGATCCGTCCTGCCACTAACTACACCACCGATTCATGAAAATACTGTTTTTTCTCCTTTGGGTTTGTAACTGTTTCCACATGATGTGCGGGTTCAGAGGACGAGGAAATATAATACATAAAAACACTGTAACACACACACGTATGTTCCTGTGAGTAACAGAACAGAGACGCACAAACATCCCACACATGTGTCAGACTCGGTGTGTGGGAGAGATGAATCCGTGCTGAGATGATTTGCCGCCACGTGAAACCTACGTGTCCCTCCTGGACACTTTCGAGGAACAGAGTGAGACACAGGCTGACGTTCAGAGTGTCGGGAGCAGATTACTGTTCACTTTAACTGAACAATTATCATCCATGACTGACGCCCTGATCAAGTCAATATGTCGTCTCTGACCCGCCGGAGAGGAGCGTGGATTTACTGTACAGGCCTGGGACCAATTAACCAAGACGACCATAGCACCACTCTGCGGGTTTGTCTACCACTCTCCAGATGGTGGCGCTAGTGTGGTGCAGTGAAGCCTCGACAGCAGTCACAGTAGAAAACTGGTCCAGGGGTCGAACAAGCTGCTGCTGTTTGTGTGTAAAGAAAGACGATTGTGGACAAAACTTTAAAACCTTTTCGAAGAGGTAGATAAACACTTGGCTGCTTCTCCAGAGGAACGGGTTTTAAGACCCGGAGGCAGAAACCTTCACCGACTTTAGCTCCAAGTGTCAGGCAGCGTCAGTTTAAAGACTTTCGATTATTTAGTAACAGAACAAAGATCTGAAGGATCAAACTCATTTCTTCTAGATCCATGAGCGATTCTCTGAGGAATCCACGTAAATATAAAAAAAGAAGTTCTTCTCTGACTTGACGAGGAACTCGTGGAGCAGCAGGTCTCACGTCTGCAAACCAAGGAAACCAACATCTCGTCCTAGAACAGATCTCGATCACATCCTTCCACTGAGTTTCATGGGAACATGTCCAGTAGCCTTCAGAAAACTCAATAATCGATTTGATAACACTCATCAATATCTTTTCAGGTTTCACTGCAGGTTGTCGCTGAGATGAATTGTGTTGTTCTGAATGACAAAGGATTGTGTGCACGTGTGTGTGTCTGTGTGCGATCTGCCGAGCTGAAATCTGAGCTGCAGAGTATTGATCTGCAGACTGTCTGAGTGCTGCTGTGGTGAAAACTGACTCCTGTGATGTCAGCGCCTCCATTAACACTCAGCAGCTCATCCGCCGGATACACTGCAAAACACACGGGATGAAAATACTCTACGTCTTATGGTTACGACACCAGGATCCATGATGTTGTGATGTGTTCTAACATCTACGTCTTTAAAACTCTCCTCCATGTAACATTATTTCCTGGTAAAGAAAGATGTTTTTCATTCTGATCTTTAGGAGATAAAACCCTCCGGCGGTTTCCAGACAGTGTTTTGCAGTGTGGCTCAGTCGGGGCACGGATCCATATCTATTCTGAGAGGAGATCTGAACTCTGGATATTGTGTGAATCTTCAGTTTCTCTGAGCTTGTTTGAGGAAGTAGTTTCCTGAGAAGTTAATACTTCCTGTTCTCTTCCTCTAAAAGACATTGCACTGTACAGTCGTTTTAATTTAACATGTCATTATTTCCAGAAGCCTTTTGTAAATCTGTGGTTTAGTTCAGATATCATTAGTTTCCTGAGAGGAGACGTGTTGGACGATGTTTGAAGCTGATGCAGAAGAGACAGTGACATCATGATATGATTTTATTTGTGTTAATATGAACTCCACAACTCGTCTGATATGAATATTCTTCTGTTCATCTCAAAGTAATAAAACATGAGTCAAAGTGCAAGGCATTGTGGGACGACCCAGTACAGATTCAATTTGGTCATTTCCAGGTTGAGGACGATCGGATGTTTGTAAATAAAGATGGATGATATGAAAGCTCCTCCTCCATGTTAGCAGACGGGACATGGACCAAACTAAAGAATCAGAGTAGACGTTAAATGAATGTTTGTAAAGATGTTTCTGTCGTTTCAGCTCGTTCTCATCTCTCTGGTGTTTGTTCAAGTGTTTGATCAGTTTGGTTTGAATCAGTTATTTATTATTTTATTCAATATAATTATTGTGATTATTTGCTTTTATATGTTCAGCTCTTTGTTTTGCATTTTAACCATGAATAGTGTTGTACAAATAAGGTTTATTATTATTATAATTATTGTGATTATTATAATTATTATAGCTCCACTGCACCGTCACTGCTGCACAGACTCTGACTCCAGGGCAGCGTTCATCCATCTTTATTCACAATCTATTGAACAAACCTTCTTAGCCCCTAATCAGCTGCTCCTGAAGAAACACAATGTGAATCGAGCTCCTTTACATCATCGCTGCGACACAAGCTGAGGCCACGGAGGTTTTTCAGCATCGTGCTAAATGACAGAGCTATCAAATATTCTGTATCATCTGTTCAGCGTCTGGGTCTTTTTATCCAACGTCTCTGCTCCTGCATCACCAGCGGCGCCGGAGATGCACAAAGCAGTGAATCAGAGCCAAGAGCACACACACACACACACACACACACACACACACACACACACACACACACACACACACACACACACTCACACACACACAGTATTCTGACCTATTTTCAAATGCCACAACACAAACTAGGAGAGCACAAGAAGCGAGGAGGAGGATGAGATGGAGGGAATTAGAGGAATTGTTCCATTTCAGTCGCAGCCTGGTTTGGTTCCTGCCGTCAGCTGCAGCATCGCCGGCTCAGTCTGAGCTTCGGTCTTCGTACAACACGCTCCATTACTGCCACTCTGCTGATGGTAATCCAGCTCTGACAGACCTTTCATGGCAGATGTGGCTTTTTAGACGTGAACGCTGAGACCGAGGGCAAAATAACAGATTAACAACCCTAATTTGTCCTGAGGTTTTAATGGCTAAAATTGAACGCAATCCTCCCCCTCTCTTCTATCAATCTAAGTGTCTCTGTGGTCGGTTTGAATTCACATTTATACGCAGCCATGTGCTTTCAATTTCTGCTGCGGACTAATAAAGGCCATTTGTGAGAGGGGCATTTTGATTGGGCCATTTCTCTTTTTTCTCTTGGAAAACCTCAGGACTCCAGAGCGTGGATGTTTGACAGCTACAAACGCCGCTCTGGCAGCGTCGTGTTTCTTCCAACCAGCCGGTGGGAAGATTGATTCTTTAAACCGACGCAAATGTGAGGAGAGGACACACACACACACACACACACACACACACACACACACAACCTGGATTCAATATTCCAGACTGTTCAATTAAGATGAGAGGACCAACAAACGCTGCCACTGTCAGAAAAGCTTAATGTAAAACTACAGTGGCAAAAAAAGGTCAACAAACTCTAATCTGCTCCGTCAGAAAGTGGAAATTCTTCAGACAAGGCCCTGACTGTTATGTCTCTGCTCTATATTGAAAATCAGTTGTTTCCGTTGGTTACACTGTGAGAGGCTGAGCTGTAAATATTCCAGCCTGCTGATGGAAATCAGATAAATCACGAGCTGAACTCCAGAGTCTCGCCCTGGTAACTGAGCTTCATTTACTTTCTTGCCAGTTTTCTCGGTTTCTGAATTCTCTGCGCTGACGTCCGTCCAGAATCCATTACAGTGATAATCATGTTTGTTTTATCGTCGTTAAGAACCTCTTTTTCACCGGATTAGAAACACCGGACGGATTTAGACGTTGACCAGAAACATCTGTATCTGAGGGCAAATTCACACTGAACAAAGGTTTAATATAACTGAGACATCACAATCAGCCAGAAGCTTGAAAGCCTCCAGATACACGAGGTTTCCACTGCAGCCTCATCTGTAACACAGGGCGCTGCGTCGCTCTACGACGACAGAGTTCAACTTTTAATGCACAAGCCAATTAAATCATGTTCAAGCGAGAGAGGAGGCGGAGTCAGCTGGTGAACACGTGTGTCCCAAGCATGAGAGTGTGATTGTTGATGTTATGATGTTGACATGGGTCCAAAGCATCGAGCTTGTGAGTCTCAACACAACGAGTCCAGAGTCCAGGGAGGAAAGAGGAGTAAAACAGAAAAGAAAGATGGAATCAGAATCTGGTGCCAACACATTCAAGGTTCACCTGACATCGACTGAGAGAGGACCACAGTGTGGGCGTGTGACCACACATTCAACGACACGCATTCTGATTAGAATCTTGTTGTCAGGAGAACTTTTACCTTCACAAGGTTAAAGTCACAGTTTGCTCATGTTTAGGCAACAGAACTTCCATTCTGTTTTAAAAACAATTCCCACTCGTGAGCAGAGACGCTGAGTTTTACTGAAAACAAGAACATGACACTACTGACAGTTACAGACGGATTCACCACAGACAAAGTGTTGATAAGTGTTTCCACAGAATCATAACGTGATGCCGGAATCTAAAATAATTTAGATATAATAGTTCTTATCCAAGAACATCGGGGTTTTATAAAGGTGGAAAATCTTCCTGCAGAAATGTGTGGGAATTTTATCAATTTAAAATAGTTTGAAAACAACACGTTTTACATTCTCCTTAAACAGCTGGTTATTAAAATGTCCTGGTTACAAACACCGGTCAAGTTCATTCAAGCAGGAAAACGTTAAACACAGCGACGGCTGATTTAAATCAACAGCAGGTTTCCACATGTCGGAGAAAACGTGAACCTGAACGATGCAGAGAAACTAATTCACAGTTCAAAGTCTCCATGAAAATAAAGTTTGTCTCCTGCATGATGATAACGTGATGAAGATAAACCACATGATCACAGAAGATTCTTGAATATTCAGCGATTAGAGCAAATGAAAACTATAAGTGACGTAAAATGAGACTATAACATATTTCTGATCAACTGTGTAAAAAGTGGATGAGAGAGTTTAGTTGTGCAGGAGGATCTGACCTCATCGTTACAGAGAAACAGAGAAAGTACAGCAGGAGTTCTATCAGACCCACAATGCACCTGGCAAATCTCCCAGAATCCATTACTCTGGCACTGAATCAGAGACGCAGGAGAACGATGGCTCTCATCTCCGCAGCTCGAAAAATCAACCAGACGCATCAGAAACATGTGCATGTGTGGGTCTCCTTCATTCACTCACATGTCTGTGTGTTACAGCTTCACATGGTTTCATTGTGTGTGTTTGTCCAAACTGAGAAAACACAACGAGTCGTCCAGGGTCAAAAAACAGCTTCATGGTTAAACTATGGTAAATAACCCTGAGAAACCTGTCCAGTAAAACAGTTCAGGTGTCCGACAAACCAACCCCACTTTAAGATTGGTCAGAGAATCTGGAGGATCAGCAGGAGACGAGGAGACTCTTTGACTCATGAAGTTTCTGTTTCCACATCCTCTTCTCACACATGCCTTCATACAGAAGACATTACTAACGCAGAGACAAGCCCGGACACATCGGAGACACAGCGCTGAGCTGCACCAGTTCACCAGCAACACCCATTCACCAGCAGGCTGCTGTCTGACTTCATCAGGGTCTTACCTGCTCGAACTCCCTGAGGCTGTGCATCTGTACGGCCGGACCTTTCCCCCCCGCTTCACACGAGAAATCTGCACAGACACGAAGAGGAAAGAATCAAACCACAACTCCCTGTTTACCACCAGAGGAAATAACCAGCCTGTCACGTGCACCTTCATAACTTGTCCACTAAATTTTGGAAACGAGGCTCAGATGTGCATAGAAGATACTACATGTACATATACACACACACATATATATATATATAAAATCTGTTTACACCTGCACACGCGTGTCCACTGTATGTGAGCGGTCACGTGTGTTTCCAGGCGGGTGAGTATTAACACTTGAGTGGACAGAGATCGTTTTAGTTTGAAAAGGCTGTTTTCAAACAGAAACAGTCGTGTGGATGTCGTTTTGTTTCAGAAACAGTTCCAGCAGGAACAGAAAGCTCAGAAGGAACCGACCCAGCGCGTGAACCCTGAGTGAGGATTGGTATGTTAGGTTTGTTTTTACTGGAAGAACCAGAGCGTCGTCAGAGAAGCAGAAACTGTGATGCAAATAAAAACGTGTCACGAACGTTCGTGTTTAAAATAGTTCCAGTGTTACTGAGTCGCTGTGATCAGCCCTCTCCTCATTATAACCGTATTAAACCTGGATGTCTATGAGCCGTGTCCACACTCGGTCTCCAGCTGAAACACATCCAGGGCCTCAGGATGTCTCCGAGCCAAACGTCTCCTCTCAGGAGAGCAGGAGAATTCCCAGAAACCTCCACACAGGAGGGATCTGTGGTTCGATTTTAATTCCTGTAAGAGCAGGGGCCAATCGGCCCGCAGCAGGGAGGGGGCGGCGGTCCGGAGGGGCGTCATTAAGATGCTTTGGCAGAATTCAGACTTTTGACGGTTCTTTAAAATTGCAACACATTAAAACTTATTAAAAAGCTGCTCTGTTAACTGAAGGTAGAGAGTTCTTCTGGATCAGGAGCAGCGCAGGGTACAAAATATTACACAACACCGAGAGGAGAGACCCCCTGCACCGCTACACAAACACACACGTGTTGTATGACTGCACTCGTCAGGACCCTTTGATCAAAATCTCATTTATTTCTCTGTTCTGTAAATATGGTGGTGTCAGAGTGTTTCTCTGTGACTCTGAGTCCAGATCCAGGTTGAGCATCAGGACACGAGTTTAGTTTGAGGGAAGAATAAATGTTAAAGGAAAATCCTGCAACTTTACGACCTTCAGTGTTTTCGAAGTTTGACCATCACCTGATTCTTGAGAACAAAAATCAACACTTGTTGTGAACTTGATGTTTTGATGGAGATTCTGTAAAGTTGGAAGTTTCTGGACAGACACAGGCTCATTGTTTCATACTTAAAACAAAGCGTGTGCGTGCTCAACACACACACATGAGATCCACATCCATCTGAACATATAATATTCACTGCATAATATCAGAAAGTTTTGAAATGTAACATTCTTTTTTTATGATTTTTGCTGTTTGTGTTGTCATCAAACGAACAAGGAGCGGTACTGTACATTTATTTGTTAGTATTTATATTTAAATCAATAGTTTCTCCTGTAAAACAAAAACTAAATATTTTAGGTGTTTTCTCTTTAAAGCTCAAGACAAATTAAATTTTAAATTCAGATCAAGACCATTTTTACCTTTTGTGTCATTTAAATGAAGCTAAAGTCCTAAAGATTCAAAATGACCTAACTTCTCACAGTGGAGGTTTGTGAGTATAAGAACACACACACCCACACACTGTGGTGGGGGGTGTGACCAACACACTCAGAGTCATGGCTGCAAACAGCTCATTAGTCAACACAGGAGCTTGTGGTAAAAATAAACCAAGTGTTTATGGTGCAGGTTCGTGGAAAATAAGACAAACGTCACATTGACCATCAGTAAAGCAGTTTTCCAACATGCTGCTGATATTTGAGGACACTCACCCATCATAGGTCCGATGCTCTTCGGCCTGGCCCGTCTCTCCGCCCCGCTGTGCCTGAAACAACACACAGCCGTCAGTCGTCCGTCCTCAGACCAGACCCTGACCCACGACTGCTCCTCGGCAGCCTCCTGTCGATCTCTGCTCCTCCGGGTTCATGGTCAACACGTCCAGGGAGTCCTACCTGCTTCACCAGCCTCTCACAATAACAAGCCTAGTTCTCCAAGAGGGTCAGAAAGTCCCGAGTGAGGAGGAGGCAGAAGGTTCCCACTGACATGTCAGAGACAACAGGGACACTCACACTCTGCTGCTGGAAACTGAGTCAGCAGCGCATGCTTCAGGTCACACAGCCATCACTCACCAGTAAACACAGAGGAATCCAGCAAGTCCTGAAGGAACCCAGTCACAATGAAGCAGAGGTGGGAGGCTTCTGAGTACAAGTACTTCATTACTAGATTATTCAGGTATCTATACTTATTAAAGGATTACGTTTTTCATTTGAACACAAATATCTGAACTTTCTAGCCTCGTTACTTTAATGCATTTGAGGGAAATGATACGTTATTTCTATTTGGCAACATGGAGCGATTCCATGTCTATTTTATATACGTTAAAAGAATAAAACTTTCTCCATCCAGTTTAAATGAAGAAAACTTCATTCAACACAACAAGTAGTTTCAGTGAAATAGTCTTTGAACTAAATGAATGTGACACGAGTCAGTTTGATTTGCACAGAAACAGTCGGTAGAAACAACCTCTTTACTTTTATACTTTCAGTAGATCTGAGCCTGAACTTTTATACTTTTACTTGAGCAAAGTGGTTGAATCAGAACTTTTACTTGAGTTGTTTTAAACACGCTGTACGTTTACTGCAGTAAAAGAAATGTGGACTTTTTCAACTTCTGCAGTGAAGAGTCACAATTAAATGATTTCTTCAGTTGATAAAGTGACATTTTGTGCTTTTTATCAAATCTTTTCTCATCTTAAACACAAGAGAAATGCTTTTTTTAGCTTCTGTGGAATGAAGTAGTTATTTCAGCGTCAGAGGGAAATGAGCCGTTAGCACGTCCCCCGAGTCGCTCATGAATAATCAATGGAGGATCTGAGCTGTAAAGACCTCGTTCATTAACGTGTGGATCAGGCAGACGAGGCCTCTTCACATCTGGGTGAGAATGAAATGAGCCCAGTATCAAAGTCTTTTCACTTCAGGTGCCGACCACCTCGCGTGAGGTCAGAGAAACTCTGTGGCCTGCTGACGACAGCTGGTGGAGCCGGGAGCTGCAGCAGGAGGTGACGGTGCAAGACGCTGGAGGCCGAGGAGACGACTCTTCAGCAGCTGCAGGAACACCAGAACATTTGTGCTTCTCATGTGCCGCCACTCGTCATCTGCTCCCAGTTGACTTCAACAAACTGAGGCCACCAACAGACACTTCAGTCTCAAACCTGGACCTGAGATTCTGAAAAGAACCTCCAGGAGTGTTTAGGGGCCCCGGGTTAAAGGGACCTGGTCTACAGAAACACATGGTTCCAAACCTCCATCAGGATCTGAGATGTTGGTCACAACACAACTCTGTTCATGAATATTGTGGATATTTACACACTAACTGGTAAATGATTGTTAAAAAACACATGAAACCTTTGTGTGCGGTGATAGTTGACTTTGTTAATATTGTCCTGTCCAGGCTTCATGTTACTGAGACTGATATTAAAACACAAGAATTCTTTCAAAATGGCTGAAACTTTACATGTAAAACAAGAAATTCAAGATATTTAATTTGGTGAAAGTTCAACTTTTATAACTACAAGTAAACTCACTAACTTTTTAAACACTAACTTTATATACACTGCACTAAAACTGTATTGTACCTTAAGTTTAGGTAAATATGTTTCAACTACATTCTGTCATGAGGCTTGTTTTTCCCTGTTGTGTCTGACAGGCTTGAAGAGGTTAAAATGTCAGTGAGCCAATCGCTGCGTCTGTGCAGGAGTCGAGGTTTCTGATGTAACTCTGACTCAAAGGTTCTTTTCCACAATAAGTTAAAGAGGTTTAAACTTTGTGCATCTATAATCCCTGCAGAGGAGAAGTTTACATTCACCAACGCACAACCACACACACACAAAGGCCACCACAGTCCAGCAGCTACACAAAGAGACACACAACTGACCCCTCGTCTCATCCCAGGCTGTCATCAGGAATCCTTACCTCCCTCTGTAGAGGAATCCACTCATAGTTCAGCTGCACGGTTCAAAATAAAAGACAAGCAGCTGTAACATCTGTTCTGACAGTCAGGTGAGTCCTCAGTCTGTCGTCCTCCACAGACCTGAAGACATCCTGTCTGTGCAGCTCCAACCCTGAAGATGTGCTTCTCACTGACTGACCACAGTGGAGGCTGCTCGGCCGCGAGGCTCCCGCTGGAGCGAGCCAAGCACCCAGGCAGTCATTTGACGTGGCAGCGAGCGCAGCCGGGAGACGAGGTAAACACCAGTGGGGAGCAAAGGTACACAGAGCGCCTGGTTCAGCATGAAACACTGATCTGTTTCAGCACGCTGCAGAACACACGCTTCCCAGGTGTGTGTCTGTCTGTGTGTGTGTGTCAGAATGTTTGCTAACCACACCAACGTATTCCTGCCATTGCTTGTAAAACACTCACTGAACTCTCAATTGACAGTTTGCCTCTGGTATTTTTTAAAGCAGGGTGGAGCAGGACACTCTGTGTGTGTGTGTGTGTGTGTGTGTGTGTGTGTGTGTGTGTGTGTGTGTGCGTGTGTGTGTGTGTGTGTGTGTGCATGCAGGTGTGTGTGGGACATGTTGAAACAGGCTTCAGCAGGTAAAACCAGGTATGAATCCAGACACTGATCTGCAGCAGCTTCACATTCCAGAGAGAGAGAGAGAGAGAGGAGAGAGAGAGAGAGAGAGAGAGAGAGAGAGAGAGAGAGAGAGAGAGAGAGAGAGAGAGAGAGAGAGAGAGAGAGAGAAGAGAGAGAGAGAGAGAGGAGAGAGAGAGAGAGAGAGAGAGAGAGAGAGGAGAGAGAGAGAGAGAGAGGAGAGAGAGAGAGAGAGAAGAGAGAGAGAGAGAGAGGAGAGAGAGAGAGAGAGAGAGAGAGAGAGAGCAGAGAGAGAGAGAGAGAGAGAGAGAGAGACAGAGAGAGAGAAGAGAGAGAGAGAGAGAGAGAGAGAGAGAGAGAGAGAGAGAGAGAAGAGAGAGAGAGAGAGAGAGAGAGAGAGAGAGAGAGACAGAGACAGAGAGACAGAGAGAGAGAGAGAGAGAGAGAGAGAGAGAGAGAGAGAGAGAGAGAGAGAGAGAGAGACAGAGAGAGACAGAGAGAGAGTCTCAGTTTGAGTCACAGAGTAAAACATGTAAGTGTGTTATTTTCAAATATTAAGTGATTTTTCCTGAGTTATAAAACAAAGTTTTTCTGACAGCAAAGTTGACCAATCACAGCAGAGTGGGCTTTTCCACAAGGGGGGGAGCTTAAAGCTACAGGAGCCCAAACCAAGTGTTTGAGACAGAGGCTGAAAAGAGGAGCTGCAGCGATGGACAGTTTTCAGACTGTGGCAGCGTCACATTGTAATTTGATTAGAGATCTAACTTGATATGTGCAGAACTTAAAACTATCAAACTATGAGCAGAATGTTTCCTTTAAGTAAACGACAGTTTGAATAAAGAGCACAGCCCCTGCAGGGGGGGGGGGGAGTTGACATGACACATTCCAGATTGAGGACTTTGTGTAAACCAGAGTCTGAACTAACAGATGCATGTTGGCTAGAGTTTAAATTCAAGGAGTCTCCCTCCGTTTTTTATCCAGCTCCACCCGAGCGGAGGCTTCCTCACATACCTGCCTCACATTCCACACATGCAGCCGCTTCACTGAGGTCCGAGGGGCCGAGAGGCCGAGGGGCCGAGGGGACGAGGGGCCGAGGGGCAGAGAGGCCGAGAGGCCGAGGGGACGAGGGGCCGAGGGGACGAGGGGCCGAGGGGCCGAGGGGCAGAGGGGCCGAGGGGCCGAGAGGCCGAGGGGACGAGGGGCCGAGGGGCAGAGAGGCCGAGGGGACGAGAGGCCGAGAGGCCGAGGGGCCGAGGGGCAGAGAGGCAGAGGGGCAGAGGGACCGGAGGTATGTGGCCCCGCAGGTCTGGAGGAGGGAGGAGGCTGGACTGGACTTCACTCTGCTCAGCCAAACACGTTATGCAATCATCCATAACAGGTCTTCACTCTGTGATTTGCTGCTCAGGTCACTGTGGACTGTCCCACATCCAGAGCCTGAGACAGAGGTTCACTGCCTGAGAGACGGATCCTTCACAAACTGAGACGTTCTCTGAAGAGAACCTGAGGAGATTTAAGAAACCGCTGACATCAGAAACAGATTTCAGCAGATCCACATTTTGTGGCTGAGGCTGATAAAGACAGGAGCTGTTTTACATAACCTCGCCTGGAGCAGCTTCGTGTTCCTCAGATTTAAAACCTTTCTGCGTCACCATGTGTGGAGAACCGGGCTCAGGCCTGCTCTCGCTCTGATTAGATGCAGGACCAGTGTGACTCCGCTCTGTGGGAGAGATGTAACTTGTGTAATTAACTGTGTTGTTACTGTACGAGCTGTCAATGACGAGTGTTTACGAGGCCAAGAGTCTGTCAGAGCTTTTATCCAACACTGAAACGTTAATCTCACAGAAACGTGACGAGTCCACTGTGAAATTCTGCAGCAAAACATAAACACACATAATGTGATTTACAGAGTTGTGTTTGGTTTAATGTGAGCATGTGCTTATTATTACTGCGCCGCATGTGTTTCCACTCAAATCCTTTATTAATAAGCAGAATCACACCGACTCCCATCGGAGGCTCATGTTCCTCACGCCACTTTGACAAATAATCAATAACTCAGTCACATCACCTCTTATTCAAATTCTTTAGTAAACACATAAATATAATGTGAAATAAAGAAATATAAAAGTCATGTATTCAACACATCAACCTCCATATTTGGTGATTTTTAAACCTGAGAGAATGTTTAAAAACTTGCATCATTGAAAACAAATGCTTTTTTAAAACTCTTCACTGTTGCTATGGTTACACCTGGATTCCAAGTTGCTCCTGAGTTCTCCAGCTTCTCGAGACGAAACGCTGCTGAACTCGTTTCAGTGTGAAGACTCCAGGGTTGAGTTTGAATCTGGACAAACACAAACTGAGCCTTTCGTAAAAAACAGCCTCTTCCTGATTGGTTCAAATCAGTCACGTGACTGGACTTCCTGCTGTGACTGTAAAGCGTTGACAACACTTCAGCTGTTTTCACACATGAATTCTGGGAAATGTTCTGACAGCTGAAGTGACCCAGTGTAAACCATCATGTGATATTATTTCTGATGCAGACATTCTCATCTGTTTGGATTTTAAAATGAAAATGTCCTCGTATGGATGGAACCTCGTTTTCCTTGTAATGACGTAACAACCTCAACCTCATGTATTTATACAAAGTTGTGACTTTAAATGATTTATAATCTATTTACTGATGATCATCTAACAAATGACAGGGTTTCATGTTTCTAGTCCTTTAAACAGAATGTGGAGCAGATTGAAAACGTCCTTCAGACAAAACATCATAAAAACACATCATCGGCCGGGTGTCATCCCCCCCACTAAGGAATCAATACATCAATAGTGAACAGCAAACAGACAGATGCCACCGACTGACATCTACACACTGACTCATGTTTAACAATACAACACACACACACACTTCAAAGGATATTACATTGACTTACATTCAATTCATTGAGACTCTAATCTGAACCATAGTTACTGTGAGCCTTACCTAACCCTAAACTTAACCCTTAACTTAACTTAAACCTCAAACTCACTATGTATCGAGAACAAGGTGAAAACAGCCGTGAAGGTGACGAAGGACGATCCTTCCCAACATGTTCACTCGGCCATGGACACTCTGCTTTTTAGGTTTTAATGCCACTTATAGTTTTCATCTTTTAGTGTTTTATCCTTTTACTGTTTTTAGGGCAGGTGCAATATTCAACTTTTATTCTGTATTATTATTATTCTGGGTCTTACACAATATGTCCTTGTACTGTTCTGCAGCTGCTGTTGTACTTTAAACCTCAAATCAACCGAAACCAGACGTTAACCAGACGTTAACCAAACCCAACCTTAGCCCACACCTTAATATAAACCTTATATAACCTTAACCAGGTCCCCACAATGTGACTGTGTAAACAAATGTACAACATATGTAATAACTGGACCACACACGCACAGAGCATGTGTAACCTTTAACTCCGCAGCTCACGAGCATCAAACCTGTCACAAGTTTAAATATTTAAACTCTTATTGATCATCACGAAACGAACGGATGTCCTCTCGGTGCAGAATCAGCTGATTACCTCTCACTTCCGGGCGTGAGACAGCGGCTCCATCCTCCTCCGGTCCCCCGCGAACATCACCGAGTCCCCGGTAAATCCTTCACGGAGCCGTGCGTCATGCAGCCCGGTCCCAGCGGCGCGGATCCTCCGGTCAGCAGCGGCAGCTTCCCGGTGACGGTGGAGGCAGAGAGATGCTGATGCTGATGAAGAGGAGAGGAGGAGGATGATGATGATGCTCAGACACGCTGCTCCTCTTACAGCTCATTGGTTCACAGACACCCCCCCTCACCCCCCCCCCCACGACCCAATAAACCGCAGATTGAATTGTCACGCGTGAGATGTGCCCCCCCCCCCCTCAGTGCGGCATGCACCCAAACATCAAAGGGAAAGCCACGTGATGGGGGGGGGGGGGGGGGGGTGCAGAGATAAGTGCTTTGCCCTGGGGGTGAGGGGGGGGGGGGGGGGCACATCCAGAGGTAAACACACGAGGGAAATAGACACTTTACTGATAAGAAGATAAAAGTGACTGAGCAGCAGAACTGATTCAAAATCAATAAGTTAAATACTCAAAACAAACTTTAATCAAATGTCTGGATTGTTTCCAGCTGAAGTTTATTTCATCTTTTTCCTTTGACGTCAATTTTAAATGATGCTTTTTATTTTTCCTTCATTTGACAATTTAAACTGTTTCATTTTCTGTCTTTGAATTTTATTCTGTCGTTGAGCTTTTATTTTGTGAAGGACTTGGTAACAGCTGTTTTGAAAAATGCTCTACAAATACAGTTATTATTATTTTGATTAACTTAAGGTCATGTTAGTTAAGGTCATGTTAGTTATGGTCATGTTAGTTAAGGTCATGTTAGTTAAGGTCATGTTAGTTGTGGTCATGTTAGTTAAGGTCATGTTAGTTGTGGTCATGTTAGTTAAGGTCATGTTAGTTGTGGTCATGTTAGTTAAGGTCATGTTAGTTGTGGTCATGTTAGTTAAGGTCATGTTAGTTAAGGTCATGTTAGTTAAGGTCATGTTAGTTGTGGTCATGTTAGTTGTGGTCATGTTAGTTATGGTCATGTTAGTTATGGTCATGTTAGTTGTGGTCATGTTAGTTAAGGTCATGTTAGTTAAGGTCATGTTAGTTATGGTCATGTTAGTTAAGGTCATGTTAGTTATGGTCATGTTAGTTGTGGTCATGTTAGTTAAGGTCATGTTAGTTAAGGTCATGTTAGTTGTGGTCATGTTAGTTATGGTCATGTTAGTTGTGGTCATGTTAGTTAAGGTCATGTTAGTTATGGTCATGTTAGTTAAGGTCATGTTAGTTAAGGTCATGTTAGTTATGGTCATGTTAGTTAAGGTCATGTTAGTTATGGTCATGTTAGTTGTGGTCATGTTAGTTAAGGTCATGTTAGTTATGGTCATGTTAGTTAAGGTCATGTTAGTTAAGGTCATGTTAGTTATGGTCATGTTAGTTAAGGTCATGTTAGTTATGGTCATGTTAGTTGTGGTCATGTTAGTTAAGGTCATGTTAGTTAAGGTCATGTTAGTTAAGGTCATGTTAGTTGTGGTCATGTTAGTTGTGGTCATATTAGTTAAGGTCATGTTAGTTAAGGTCATGTTAGTTAAGGTCATGTTAGTTATGGTCATGTTAGTTAAGGTCATGTTAGTTAAGGTCATGTTAGTTATGGTCATGTTAGTTATGGTCATGTTAGTTGTGGTCATGTTAGTTAAGGTCATGTTAGTTAAGGTCATGTTAGTTATGGTCATGTTAGTTATGGTCATGTTAGTTAAGTTCATGTTAGTTGTGGTCATGTTAGTTGTGGTCATGTTAGTTAAGGTCATGTTAGTTGTGGTCATGTTAGTTGTGGTCATGTTAGTTAAGGTCATGTTAGTTATGGTCATGTTAGTGATGGTCATGTTAGTTATGGTCATGTTAGTTATGGTCATGTTAGTTGTGGTCATGTTAGTTGTGGTCATGTTAGTTGTGGTCATGTTAGTTGTGGTCATGTTAGTTATGGTCATGTTAGTTGTGGTCATGTTAGTTAAGGTCATGTTAGTTGTGGTCATGTTAGTTATGGTCATGTTAGTTGTGGTCATGTTAGTTGTGGTCATGTTAGTTATGGTCATGTTAGTTGTGGTCATGTTAGTTAAGGTCATGTTAGTTAAGGTCATGTTAGTTATGGTCATGTTAGTTGTGGTCATGTTAGTTAAGGTCATGTTAGTTATGGTCATGTTAGTTGTGGTCATGTTAGTTGTGGTCATGTTAGTTAAGGTCATGTTAGTTAAGGTCATGTTAGTTGTGGTCATGTTAGTTAAGGTCATGTTAGTTACGGTCATGTTAGTTAAGGTCATGTTAGTTGTGGTCATGTTAGTTGTGGTCATGTTAGTTATGGTCATGTTAGTTATGGTCATGTTAGTTATGGTCATGTTAGTTAAGGTCATGTTAGTTATGGTCATGTTAGTTATGGTCATGTTAGTTATGATAGTCAGACTGTTAAACATCAGAAGCTCCTGAATGTCGACATTTGACTTAATGTTTCTGTTTCACATTTTTCTTCATATGAAAACGTCCAGAATCACTTTTTCAAAAGTCCTGAAGTCGAGATGTTTCCTCACTGAACCTCTGTGTCTGTGTCTGTGGCTGTTTCTGTGTCTGTCTCGTCCCATGTGACCTCACATCCTTTAAGTGTTTCCTTTGTTTCCTTCTTTATTTTTAGTTTCCTTTCATCTCCCCCTCAGCTCCTCCCCCCTGCTCAATGACTGTGTGCCAAACACTGCTCCTGTGTCACCTGCTGGCCAAATGCTGAACTACAGCTATTTCTTTTTATTAGTCATCTGCATATTTTGTCAAGGAAGGTTTTGATTTCTTGAGGACACACACACACACACACACAGACATGTTTTAAAGCTAGTTAAGGTTTTATTTAAGGAGAAATCAATGTGCGTGTCTGTGTGAGTACATTCTCATATGGATTTGTGTGTCCTTGCACTGAATGTGTGTGCCTTCTGGGTGTGTGGATGTGTTGGTGAGAGACATTTCTCTGCTGCTCTCTTCAGTTTCCTGCT
Organism: Verasper variegatus; assembly: GCA_026259375.1. NCBI lineage: Eukaryota > Metazoa > Chordata > Actinopteri > Pleuronectiformes > Pleuronectidae > Verasper > Verasper variegatus. The sequence continues at coordinate 25,073,196 of CM048046.1, forward strand.
GTGTTTGTTTGAGTTTGTCATAATCGTGCATGACGAGCCGCCTGCGGTCAGGACACTTCAGCTCACTGTTAATATGAGTTCATTCCTGCACTCAGAGCTGATGCAGGGATCAAGAACCTCATCGCTGGAGGATACACGCCGCTTGTCCGGGCCTGGCACTGAAACCCATCAGATCCTGGGGCCAGTCGACCCACAGGTGGTTCCATCATCACCAACACATGTTGCACAGCTGCTCAGAGCCGAACGCTTCAAGGCTGCATTTATTTATTCTTACTATTATAATAAATGCTTTACCATAAAAGCCCCAATGGTCCATAACATAAATATTAATGTGAGATGAATCATTGCTGTATTGACATTTTTAATCTAATCAGCAGAAAAGTTCATGACGTGCATTTAAGCCAGTCACAGTTAAAAGGCTCAAACATTAGCATTAATTTAGCATTTTACACTAATTGTTTGCTTCATTATCTGAATCGTACAAGCTAACGTCACTGATGTGTTTGAATTGTAAATGTTAAGTTTCATTTACTTTCAGTTGCAGCAGTTCCCATGAACTCACCCCAGGCTCAATGCTAAGCTAAATGCTAAGCTAAGACTTGAACAGTGAGGATCCATCGTCACAAACCGTGACCGAGAATTTCTTTAAGAATGAATAAAAAAGTTTTTTATTTTTACTGAATCAAATTTAAATTTGCTGTTCTGATGCACAGACTTTTCCAGCAGCCGTGATGGAAAAAGGAAAAGATGAAGTGTGTTATTAAGACAAAATGGAGTCACATGGAGTTACACAGTAACAGATGAAGACTTGTTAAACAAAAGGATTTGTGTTCGCCTGATTTACTCAGAGGAAAAGATCCACAGCAGAACAATCCAACAACAGGAGGAATAAAGATGAAGAGGAGTCGGTCCTCGGGGGACGCGAGGTGTCAGCAGGACTTCACGAGGCCTGTTCAGACTCACAATCCCTCTGCTGAGGAGTTTAAATGAGGCTTAAAGGGATAGTTCACTGAAAATCTCCTCATTATCTACTCACCACTATGACGGAGGGTGAAGAACACTTCTGGAGTCTCAGGGGTAAAACAAGCGTAGCAGTAAATGGTGACTCCTTCTTCAGATGTAGAGGTCCAGTAACAGGCAGGAGGACCACAGAGGACATTCAGGCTAAAGACTTGGTGTCAGTGAGGTCGGTTCGAGTCACTTGGATGACACCACAGGAGCAGAATGGAGCCATGTTGGGTTTTTAAATGTTGTTTCATTACGTCTGAGCTTCGGTCACCAGTTAATTCAGTTGTATTGGATTTGGCTGCAACGCTGTTTTCCCCTGAGACTCCAGAAGTGTTTTGTGCACTCAAACCCCCCCCCCCCTCCATCACAGTGGAGAGTAGGTAATGAGTGAATATTAATTTCTGGGTGAACTATCCCTTCAATGACATCGGCGCTGGTTGTATTTCCGTGGGATTGTTTCAGATCAGATACAACTCTCTCCTCCAAGTTGTGTGATGGAAAGTCACAGTTGTAATTCCAGCAGACAGACGGACAGACGCTGGAAACTGCTGTGTCAGAGCTTATTATGGATGCTTGGCTGCCTGTGAAGCTTGGTTTAGTTTATCACGCTCTATGAGCACTGAAATCATCGGTGTGTTCCTGTGCATGTGCAGCAGAGCGAGCAGACGCTGGATCACATGGAGGATCCACAATAAGTCCAGAGAGTGGCTGAGAGCAGGGCGTCACCACGACGACTGAGGACACGAGGTGACGTCCCCCGACTCCTTTCTGGCAGTTTGGGGATTTAACAGCCTGGGAGGAGAGAGCAGTTAAAGTCAAACACATGGTGAGTCTGCTACAGGCTGACGGCTTTCACTTATAAAAGTTCAAGGTCAATGAAGTTCCACGTTTCAAGTCAGACTTTTTCAAATCCGTTCTGACTCAAACCACAAAGTCCGATCCTGAACTAACATTTCTGTGGTTCTGTTCATTGTCACTGAGTTTGTTCCATCACTTGAACAACAAACTATTGATTTGTTGAAATTCTAGAGAAAGGTCCCAGTGATCCAAGCACACACAGAAAGACCCACTCATCGAAATGTCATACCTCAACATAACTCAGCACAGTTTAGTGCGATCATTCTGGGTTTAATATTTTACATTTGTACATTAAAATGTGGATTAAAATGTTGGACATTATTTAGAAATAAGTCTTAATATCAGAAAAAAGTGTTCACACTTGGCTAAAATGGAAAAGTGAATTTATTTGTTGAAATAAAATGTCCAGACTCTGGAGTTCATGTTTGAAAACAGCTTCAGGGAAAGAGCTCAGTGTGTGTGTGTGTGTGTGTGTGTGTGTGTGTGTGTGTGTGTGTGTGTGTGTGTGTGTGTGTGTGTGTGTGTAGAAGTAGTGATGGTAGGAGTCGATTACTGGATGAAGAAAAACAAAGAAACAGCAGCGTCAGAGTTTCTCTCTCTCTCTCTCTCTCTCTCTCTCTCTCTCTCTCTCATCAGGCATTAGTTTAAACATCATTGTTAAATAAGGACAATACAAACATTTCCTCTCGACTGGAGCACATCAGGCACCTGCCACTTACACTAAATGGATAATTGAGAAAAAAATAAACTGAGGGGTCCTCTGCTGCAGGCCAACTGGGGGGGGGGGGAGTGAGAGAGAGAGTTTCAGTTATCCAGTGTGTGTGAGAGACTGGAGGGGTGAGCGCACGCACAGCCACCAGCGGGGGGAAAATTGAAGGCAGATTTTCCACGGCAGGCGTCGGCTCCAAATTGCTCGTTTTGGACAGAGAATTTGCTCTGGCACGAGATGTGACAATGATATTCATTTCAGAGCTCGCCCCCATTTATACCAGGCTGAACAAACACACACACACACACACACACACACACACACACACACACACACACACACACACACACACACACACACACACACAAGCTGAACCAAAACTATTAGTGAAAACTCAAACTGCCTTCAAAGGAGAAAAAGAAACATTCCTCATAGACTCAAGTTCAGACCCTGATCAAAAGACATGAACTGTATCCCTCTCTTATAGTGACTCTCTCTCACACACACACACACTCTCTCACACACACACACACACACACACACACACACACACACAGTGTCAGTCTCAGCTGTCAATCGTCACGTTTTTATAACATCGATAACTAATTAAACCAAACTGATCAGAAACACTTGAACAAACATCAGTGAGATCAGAACGACCTGAAACGACAGAAACTAACGTCTACTTTTATTTCTTTGTTTGATCTATGTCCCATCTGCTAACATGGGGGGGTGTATATGATCTATGCTGCAACCAGCCACCAGGAGGCGGTCAAGAGGATTTGGCTTCACTCTTGGGAGCTGTCATGTCGTCTGTGGTTTAATTAGATATTTACTGATTTAGTCATAGTTTTAGTTTTGGTTGTTTGACGTCTCCCCTGAAATGAACAAATTAAAAGACATTTAAATCTTTGTTAAAGATTCCGTCTTATTAAGTTTACGTTTGTCTGCACGAATCTGTGAGTCCTCAGAGCAGCAGGAGGAAATAAATCCAGCTCCATGACAACTGGGAGACACCAGAGGAAACTGGGATGATGATGGAAAGCTCCAGAACCGGCACTAAATGGACCAATGTGTGGCTTATATTCATTTCAGTATTTCTCTAAGATATCATTTAATATTTCTTCATTCCACTGCACCAACGTGTCGAACGTCTCGTGTGAAGATCGATAGAGAAACAGGTTTTATTCATTCAAACAAAAGGTTTTTAGGAAACAGACTTGGGTTTGAGCAGATAATCGTTGAAGGAATCGTTGAGTCACTTGTTTTTGACACTTTGCTGTGTGGTGTCCTGTGAGGACAGTCAGTGTCCAGCAGAGGGAGGAAGAGTCACACTCGTCCTCTGAGGAAACTGTCTGATTATTAAACTGACAGTTGGAGCAGAGGTCAGATTTTCTTCGTGGAATGGCCGACGCTCGACAGATCAATCCGTCTTTTTACCGCTTCTCGAACGAGAGCGGTTTGAAGGCAGAAAGGGTTCGGAGCACAAACGCACCGTGAGGCCACTGGATGATGATTCATGTTGAATTCCCCGTGGTCACAAATGTCTGCGCTGTCCAGACCTCTCCATGTTTCCCAGGTCGTGCACGTGTTCTGCTCCAAGAGGCCGGACTTCCTGTAAGACATCGGCAAACTGCTCCAAACACTCAAAATAGTCCCTGCACCACGAGGGAGTACGAACCCGGCGATGATTATATAGCGATGATGTCTGGGAGCTCACGTCACGTCACTCACCATAATTGTTGTTTTGGTTGTTGCCCTGCTGGACCTCAGCCGCGCCGAGAGAATTAAAAAGCTAATTCATCCAGGACCAGAGCGCTCGCAGCAGCAGCCATTTTAAGTTGAGCCAGAAGCGTTTATCACAGTGGAATTAGGTTACCTCCAGGACGAGAGGGGAACTATCTTTGTCACTGTGGGAAAACACAGAGAGGGACTTTTAGGTTCTGACATCCTGTACTTTGGAGTCTCTGTCATTTAGAGCAAAATGAGCTCAAACTAAACTGAAATAGACGTTTTCATGTGAATCGCACACAAACATGTCACATCGCTAAAGAGAAGTCGTAAACTTTTATAAATTCTAGATAAAGTCATTTAACTCATCTGTGTGAACTTGTTTATAACTGGAGTTTCTTTATGTCGAGACATTGACAGAAGACTGGAAGTTACAGTTGAAACCAGACGAGACAAACGAGCAACTGGAGGTGAATCTCCAGGTCTCGGTGACACTGGAGGACGTTCCAGAGGTCGTCAGGCTCAGTGGAAATCGTCCTGTTTGAGCTACATGTTCTGATAATTGATCTGATATCAGTTGACACCAGAGAGAACCACTGACACAGAGATCTCGACCATCCTGAGCCGCCTGCCACCTGCAGCCATTGGACGGTTCTAGTTGTCAATCACACTGTGGTATCCCCCCCAACACATCCGGTGCTTTATGGTCTGTTTGACTCTAAATGATCATAATTCACTAAATGAACATCAGCTGTTTGAAGAAGACTTGAAACTAGAGACTGAGACATAAACTCTGAATGTTACTGACGTTATGAAGTGAGAAGTCACTTCTATAGAAACTACCAGTGAGTCCACGTCCATCTTTATATAGAGTCCAGGCATCGGACCAGTTAAAAGTGTTTGTACTCGTACTCGACAGTTTCTCCTGACAACTCATCAACTACTTTTACACAAAAGACGTGTTTCCACGAAGCTGCTGACACAAAGAAACCGCCGCCCTCTCTCTTTGACATTAAGATATTAACACGTGTTGATATCCACGTTTTTAATGATGTTTCTCCTTCTCTACAGAATCTGGAGTTTTTTCTTCTGGGCAGAGACGATCGTAGAAACCTCAACTGAGACTCACGAGCAAACCTGAATAAAATCAGCATCTTTTTCCAACATCTTGATCAGAAAAGGCTGAATCCTGAGTATCCAAACTGAAAATGCAGATTATTGTGGACACTTGGATTTATGGATTAACTCTTTCAGCCAGATCCTGACTTCAGCAAAGTTGGATTGAGACGCTGTGAGAACATCTGACGAGCTCTTTGTCTGAAGCTGCCTCTCTGCCTCGCCACATAAAGAAAATGCTATTTCTGCTATTTCTTGGCTCCGACAACTGGCACCAGACAAAAACACTGCTGCACAAACCTCCAATATGAATTTAATACTGAGAGATCCAGAGCTGCTACAAGGATACGACTGAAGTTGTGATAGAACAGAGTAAAATAAGGTTTACATTGTGAAATAATGTCAGGAGAAGAAACCGTCTTCTTCATGTGGAAGCAGCCAGATTGTCTGGTTCCCGCAGAAGAAGAAACGCTGAGTTGTTGGCGATGGCTGAACGCTCCACATGGTCATCAGCGTTAACCTTGAGACGGCAGATTGAAGTTAATTATGTTTCCTTTACAACCCAGCAGAGAGAGAGTCGTGCATCTGTGTTTAGGAAAAGTGTGTAATAATAGTGACTTAATCACACAAACAGTGCAACCTCTCCGTCAACTTGACTCTGCGTGGAAACTCCACATCTCGGGACATTCTTCTGGTTGTTCACCCAAACCACACACTGTTAACAGCTGTGCAGTATTTCACTCAGAGGTTTCTCGTCTCTTCTCTTCTTTCTGCTCTCGCTGCCGAGCTCTTTTCCAAAACCACTCATTAATAAAGTATTTGTGATCATGTGGCACTGACAGCGGGACAAAGATCACTGCAGGCGGAGAGGGAGGGCCGAGAAAGCAAAGGAGGAATGGGGGGGGGAGCAAAAGTCAAGAGAGGAGAAGAAAAAAAACAAAGAGAAAAAGGGGATGAAAGAGGAAGAAAAAAGAGTTTGGATGTTTTAGAGGAGAAGGGTGAAGAAACGCTCTCTTTCCCGCTCGCACTCGGCTCTCAGACTCCCCGCCCCTCCCTCGCTCTCACTGTCTCCTCTGTAATGAGCTCCAGATGTGCTGCTGAGGGTGGGGGTGGGTGGGTGAGGGGGAGGAGAGGGAGTGGTGGTGGTGGTGGTGGGGGGGGGGTTGCCTTGTATGTCATGTGCTCAGGCGAGGAGAGACGCTGTCCGAGGGGACGCTGTCAGGCCTGATGGAGTGGCTGGCCGCGGCCTGGGGGCGAGGGTGGGGGAGGAGGAGGAGGAGGGTGAGGTGGGGGGGTCAAAAAGATCTCCACATCTGGAATCACTTCAGGTCAGCCCAGGGCCCGGCCATGAAAGGTGAGAGGGGCGCCTGGCAGGGGAGAGGGGGGGACAGGAGTCTGACACTGGACATACCACAGAGCGAAACCAGCACAACAAACAGGAACCAGAGGAACGAGGAAGAGTCCCATCAGCTTCAGCACGAGAAACTTCACACAAGAACTATTTAACATCCAACGTTGAAAAGAATCAAACCCAGAACCATCCGGAGCAGACTCAACGAAGGGAAGACAACCTCCTCGCGTCATGAGCGGAGCGTTTCCATATTTCAAACAGAAAAACTACTCAAGACCCAAAAACAGATTTTCAAAGCCGTTTCCAAAGATTCCGGGAAAAACAGATATTCACACTCGTCGCATGTTGCATCTAAAATATGAATCTCGACAAGGTCGAGAAGTAAAAGTGACGAAAAGGCTCAAAAATCTAAAGCAGCACTGAAGTCAAATAAAACTAATCAGGAGGAAGTGAAACTGTGAACAACTGATGACGGGAGACGACGGAGGAAGAGTCGAGAGCCGCAGATCGTGGAGATAAAAGTCTCCTGAATTAATTTGAATTTAGAAAAAGTTTTTAACGCCGAGTTCAGCAGAAGAATAAGATTCAGTCAAAGTTTGACAGTGTAAATCGTCTTCGCCATCATCAGAGTAAATGAAACGTTTCAAACAGATTCACGTTCTCCTCGTGCGTCTGTTGTGATGGACGCACCTCTGCAGCGGTGACATCACTGATCGAGACTCGACAACACGACCACGTCGGCTGCAGTTTCATGCGAGAACCCTTTTACGGCCCTTGTGCGCCGAACGAGGACGACTGTCGACATGTGTTTGTTGACGGTAAAGGTTACGAGGGGCCAAGGAGAAGAAACACCTTGTCTGACAGCCGCGGAGCTCAACGAGGCCCCGGGGCCCTCCATATTAAGGAGAGGATTTCCCTGCTCATAAATATCCGGTTTTTAAGATGGAAATTTCAGGTTGTGGTAATCAGGAAAAAAGAAAACACACAAAGCGGGAACAGCTTGAGGTTTCTTCTGAAGCAGAATCTGTTCTCGAGTTGTAAATCTCCGGTTTATGGGCCGTGCACGAGGTCCGGGATCATTTTGCTTTCCAAATGGTCTGAACCATAAACATACTTATTTCTTTTAGTTCCTGAAGCAGAGTTTCGGCCTCATCGTATATTTATCTTATGATTCGTCACAAATCTTCCAGGCGTAAAGATCCAGTCAGAGTTTGTTCGAGGACACAAACTGGGAAAGTAAAAACTCTTTAAACTGAGCGGCTGCACTGCTTGAAATGCATTTTTATTCATATACAAGTTTTTATTCTGTTACAGATAAAGGATATCATAGGAAATGAGGAGAATCATCTGGTTTTGGTTTCAGAAATACATTAGCTTCTCCTTTATATTGGACTATTATATGAAAATGTTTGATTGTCAGTGGTATAACATGAAAGAAATGTGAAAAAACAACTATTTAAAAAAGTTTGCATAAATGTCAGAAAGTTCTTGTCGCTTTGTTGTTGATTTAAAAAAGAAAATGATAAAAGAAGAGTTGTTGATCCCAGTTTGAGTCTTTATCTCCACCGCAGACGGACAAAGACAAATCCACGTGGTCCGTTCATGAGTCTCAGGCGATGCAAAGACCTCTGGGTAGAAAAAGAGAAAGATCTTTGGGAAACTCGCCCTCCGTTTCAGTCACAATCACAAGAGTAAAACTACGCAGATATTCAGCTACAACTTCCAACAAGACGCCTTTTTTACAAAGAGTTCAGTGACGCTCGGGATGAGAAACAAGGCGACGATGGGACAGATCCCGACACCACGTGGTGTCCTTCTTTTTTAAGTGGAGTAGAACGCCATCGAAGTGGCTCCGTCAGAGAGGAGAGGAGGCTTCGCCGTCCAGGTCACGTGAGATGATGCTCATCCCGGAGACGGCGTCCGACCGCGGGGGTCCCGCGTCCCCTCGCCTCCCCCTCCTCCTCTCAGTTGACCGTGGGCACCTGGTTCAAGCTGTATTCCTTGGCTTTGAGCCGCAGGTTGGCGATGCTGTTGGCCATGTTCATTCCCTGGGACGTGTTGGTGTTGGAGCAGGTGGGCGGGTAGGTGGCCATGGTGCTGAGAGACGAGAGGAAAAGAGGCGAGAAGGTTACGTCACCTGAAGCTGAGGCTGAGGAAAGAAGAGAAGGAGCCTTGAGATTCAAACTAAATCGGACAAAACACACAGAGAAACTTCAACAGGGTTCAGAACATGAATGATCAGAGAATCAGGTTCGTTTTAACTTCAGTTTGTAACTGAACACTTTAGGAAAGTGTCTCGTTCGTTTCTTGGATTCAAACTTTTGCTTTTAATTCACAAACCTGGAGAAAACTTTTCTTTTCTTTGAATCTTCTTCAGAATTAAATTCAAATAATTATTATCTTCATGCTTTGTGTCTTTTGTCCTAATTGTTTAATCTCTTTTTACTCAATTCAGTTATTTATGTGTAAATTAATAATTTACTTGTTTAAGTTTTAAACAAAATCAATCACACATCTGTTCAGATTATTTGGTAGATGAGGGGAAGATGTATATTTTTCTCGCGCACATTAATCATTTCTTTCTGTTATTTTCACATGACGACGTTGTCAAGATAAAAAACTACATTTTTTAAATGTTGTCATTGAAAGAAGAATTTAGAAAAACTTTCCATTTCATTATCGTTGTGTGAAGATTCATCAAATGGTTTTAAAACGTCGACACAACACGACCAATCAGAGAAGATGCTCACTGACAGATTCTATATCTCAATCATATTTTAAGCTTCTGCTGGTTAACGGCAGAAAACAGAAGAGACGACACTTGTTTATAAAAAGATCCTCAGTCGTTCAGGTCGAGGTTTCACAAGAGGAGTTGAGTCCAGCGCTAACTAGACGTGTTTGTCTCTTGTCACGTGTTTACAAGTCCAGTTAAAGTCATTAAAAGACTAACAAATGAAGTTGAACTAAATATGATCAGAAAACATTTGTAAATCTGAGTTTTGAGAACTTTCTTTACAGACAACAGGAGAAGAAGCAGATGTAGTAAAGTGAAAGCGTACTTGTTCTCTGAGGGCATCATTTTCTGTGGTACTCGTACTGGCCCCCCCTCCGGCATCGGATACCAGCTTTAGGATAATATACACAAGCGTTAGCAGCACATAGCAGGATTCACACAACAGAGTCCCCTCGCCGCCCTGCGTCCCGCCGAACTGTGCGTCGAGGGTTGGACATTTTATACCGAGTCTCTCATGACGGAGGATTACTGTAAATCACAATGTAACCAGAGTCACAAGAACTGTCGCCCAGCAGAGCTCCGTCTCTGTGCAGCGTTCATTATCTGGTGTACTGTAGCAGCGAGGGGTCACGGGGTCGACGCTGGATTTAATACGGTTTGTTTTCACATTATCACCTCGACAGAGGGGTCACAGGATCCGTCCACGCTCACAGAGGAGAGCGCCGTGAGGGACGGGTGTTTTGATTCAACACAATTAGTGTGAGTGAGGAGAGAGTTTGGTGAAGTGAAGAAAAGGGTCAGAGGGACGAGTCCAGCTCGGAGACACAGAAGGAAAAGGACAGAAGACACTTGTGATCTAATCTGGGACTGGACTTCAGTTGTTGTACAGCTGCCTCAGGACATTAAAGCTCAAATATGAAGCAGCTGCTTTATGGACGTGAAGCATCATCGCATTTTAAAATGTCTAATGATGTCACTTTGACTCAGAATAGAAATCATTAAAGATTCTACAAAATAATACACTGTGATGTAAAATCACATTTTATTATAACTGTGACTGAGCTTCACTGTGTTCGAGCGTTAGCAGCATCCAAGAGGAATTTATTCAAAACGTCAAACGTGAGAACTTTTATTAAAATTCACGTAATGACTGAAGTTAAACGTAAATACTTTAAACTGAAATTCTGCAAAACATAAAACACAGAAGACTGAAGGTGTAATTTTGTGTTTTGCTTGTTGTATTAAAGTTTGAGTTTAAACCTAATAGTACAAAAATGCAATAAAAAAGTGTTTCATTAGAATCACATGTTTGTCTGATATTAGAATTAATGTCACTTAAACAGAAATTAAATCTGACATTTTGATAATGAAGTAATAAAATAAAGAGTTATTTGGTCTCCGTGTTGTGTTCGATGGTTCAGTCTGTCTCTGTGATTAAATGAGGAACGTCCAGAATCTTGTTAAGTTAAACTTCAGTTTTATTTCATAAATAATAAAATCCTTTTTTGTCTCGTCAGCTCCACGTGGTCGTCAGCATCGAATTAAAGCACAACTTTATTCTCACATTTGGACCTGAATCAATCTTTTTGTCTTTTCTTCAAAACGGCCCAAATACTCTTATTGTATCTTTACTTAACACATTTTGTTTGATTTTTTAAATTCTAAATTTATTATTAAATATTTGAAGAATGAGATTCTTCACAGAAACGAGTCACAGTTCAGTTTGTGCTGAATCTGCAAAGTGACGAGTGACCATCAGTGGAACAAAGGAGGAAACATTAGAAATAAAGGTTCTGATGACGAACCCGACTTTCAGCTCGTGTTTGAGTGGAAACTGAAGCAGCTTCAAAGTTAAAGAGTCAGACAGAGAGTGAATAGAACACTTCCTGTCTGTGGCGCTCACTTCCTGTCTGTGGCGCTCATCACTGGTTCCTCATGACATCATGAATCTTTGAAAACACGTCATGAATGTGTGGTTTCCTTTTTTAAACCAGGTTCAGTCGACTACTTTCTGCTGCGGAGTTATCCACGGACAGAGTGCGTGTGTGTGTGTGTGTGTGTGTGTGTGTGTGTGTGTGTGTGTGTGTGTGTGTGTGTGTGTGTGTGTGTGTGTGTGCGTGCGTGCGTGCTACTCGTCGTTCCCTGTGAGTTTTCAGATTTGTTAATAAAGAAAACAGAAAGCCACCAGCCTCCTCTTCCTCTCGTGCACTCACTCACGTTCACGGCGTGTAAATAAAGGTGGAGTGAGACGCTGCGCGGCACAGATGGTCGAACGACCTGCGGCTCATGACCGAGGGTCAGTTTGAGTCCAGGTGGATCAGAGGAGATGAAGACGAGCGAGACAAGAATGAAGAACATGAGCAGGTAGAAGAAGAGGAAATGAAACAATAAGAGAGTGTGTGTGTGTGTGTGTGTGTGTGTGTGTGTGTGTGTGTGTGTGTGTGTGTGTGTGTGTGTGTGTGTTCACATGCAGTTATTGTGGTATCAGCTTGTGTTTTTTGAACCGAAGACACATGAGAACCAGTTTCTTTCTTTCTATCGTTCAGTGTGTTAATGGAAAGTGAACGTCAGGTAACTGGGTGATGAGTGAGGACTCTACCTGTAGGGGGCGGCGCTGCCCCAGGACAGGTAGTCGTTTGGGCGCGGCGCAGGGCGTGGTACGATCGGCTGCTCCACCGCCGTCACGTCTCCTGAGTAAGACTTGAGGAGCGAGGCGTTCTTGCTGGCCAGCATGGCGCGCTCATTCCTGCGGAACTTAGCTCTCCTGTTCTGGAACCAGACCTGGAACCAGAGAGAAGAAACAACGTGAACAACGTCTCGACGCAGACACGTTTAAAATCACAGCATCATCACAGCATCATCACAGCATCATCACAGCATCATCACAGCATCATCACAGCATCATCACAGCATCATCACACACAGCAGACATGTTTGGGACAAAGGGGCGGAGACGTGTAATAGTTTTATTTGACAGAACGATGATTAAAGTCTGATCCTGTTGTTTCCTCTTTGTCTCTATTGTGTTTGTCGTTGGTGATATCATAGATAGAACATGAACGCATCACGTGACCTGATAGAAAACACTAGGACCGGTTCTGTTCTTGAAGTCGAGGTCGTTAAGCGTTGGAAGATTTGTCCTTGTTTCACTGACACGACATGAGCGGAGCTACAGAGGTCGTAAAAATCATTTCAAAACAAATCAAACAGACCAGAAGTTTTTCTGTTTTTTCTTCCAGATGATTCTCTGCCGTCTCTCACTTCTTTAAAACATCCAGCCTCCCTCTCTCCTTCCTCTGGGGGGGGGGGGGTGCTAATGTTGTTCCTCAGTGTGGTGAAATCAAATCCATTATTAGAAGCTGCGAGCGCTCGGAGGGGCTCGCTGTCCGCTGACGCACGCCCTCAGGAATGGACCCGAAGTCTCTCAAATCAAAGGATTTCTGCATCGCTCTCTGCTTCACATTAATCACAGATGTGCTGCTTCTCTCCCTCCATCATCACTGTTTCCTCTTCCCCCTCTCACGCTGCCCACAGAACACATACTTTCACTGCGCTGATTAAAGAGACGCCAGAGAAACTGAGAAGACGTTATAGATTCACATCGATCTGCAGGAAATGTTCCCAGTTGTCTTTTTATTTGTGTCGTTGTTGAAAACCAGCGACTCAGACCTTGTGTTGTCAAGTCGAACTTTCTAGTTTCACAGTTTATCTCAGAGTTTCTTCCTATTTTTACAGTTTAAAGGTCATAAACACAACATGCACTGCCACTAGATGGCGCACTAGTTTTGTGAAGCCCAGACTGTGAATAAAGATGGACGACGCGTCTCCACTTCCTCCAGAAATGAAGCCAAAAATATCACAGACACCAACAGACGCTGCCATCTTGTGCATTTGGAGCCAGAGTCTGTGCAGCAGTGATCGGGGGGGAAACAGGCTCTAAACCAATCAGGAGTCAGTCTCAGCTGTCAATCATGATGTCGCCGCCCGTTTTTAAAATCATCAAATAACGAATTAAACCAAAGTTATCGGAAACAGTTGAACCAACATCAGTGAGAGAAACATCTTTAACTTTGATTATTTACAGTCTGTGAAGACCAATGAAATCGTCCTGTAGACACACCCAGCAGCGCAGCGTTCGTTGTCATGGGAACTGGAATCAGGAAGCATCATCAAGTGAGCGTCTGAGACACGTGACTCACTAAATGTGTTTAAACTCATCAAACCCCAGCTCAGCTCAGTGAGTCTCTTTAGCAGCTGCTCAACATGGCTGCCATCGATAGTGCAGTGTTTAAAACACAGGTAGGGACTCACGTGCACTAACATGAGCACACGAGTGTCTCTGTCCAGCATCGGTCTCTGTATCTTTGTATTGTGTGTGTGTGTGTTTTCACTCGGTGTGTATCAGCGATCTGCAAACCAGCTGAGGAAATGAGACGTCATTACGTCCACTTTTCTGATCAGATCCAATCACGTCCTCTGGGGACAAGCTGGTCCCGAGCTGCTGTGAGTCGGATGGAGACTTCGTCCACTTGTTATCAGACGCTGCGTTAATATGAAACCTCAACGTGGGGACTGATAACTGCTGCTGCACTCAGGAGGAACAACAAGAGGACGAGTTCAGAGGAAACCAGGAGGACGTGAAGGAGACGTCTCCACTGATATCGGACCTATTAGAGGCCTGATGTGGAGGAGTGGGTGTGATTTGATGCAAATAAATAATCTAATAATAATAATAAATGTGGATCTAGTGAATTTAAATGTGATGAGACAGGATTCATTAATATCCCACCAGGTACAAAGCATTTCTTCTGTGCTGCACGTTTATTAAAACATCTTCATTTAAGTGTCTCTGCAGCTTTAACGTCCTCAGGTCTCTTCCTGCTACGTAACCATGGTGACCGTTCAATCTGAGTATTACTTCCTGTTTGATCAGCAGTTGAATGTGATCGAATCCCTGCAGCTGAGGGTCAGAGGTAGGTCATCGCTCCTACCTGGACTCTGGCCTCGGTGAGGTTGACCCGGCGGGCGAGGTCCTCCCTGACGAAGGCGTCGGGGTAGTGTGTCCTCTCGAACACTCGCTCCAGAGCCTGCAGCTGGCTGCTGTTGAAGGTAGGTCCTGTTCCTGCGCTGCTTCCTCTTCTTCTTCTCCTCCGTGTTCATCTGTTCATCTGCAGAGGAAGCGGAGATCAGGTTAAACCTTCATGCGGGTGAAGCAAAGTGCAGCTCTGCCCACAGGTGCTTTGGTTTTTAGCTGTAGATGTTATTTTCTTTGCTGGAGGGAAACAAATGAAGAAGTAAGAGGTTTAAATCTCCGTGTCAGAACACATCAGAGTTTAATAACAGACAGAGCGACTCGTATGGTCCGGCTGCTGCTTCAGGCTGAAGAGCCTCCTCACATTCACCTTTCAACACACTGATGTTCATCCAGGTAACGGAATCATGACGAGGAACACGTTTCATTTTCATGTGAATCGTTTGATTTGTACTTTCAGGATTTTAAATCCTGCTCCGGTTCTGAATAAATCAAGAGTCATATTTGAAATATCTTCAAGTTTTAAAATACTTTATAACGTTACATGACTTCTTTCTCTCACGGGAGACGGGGGCTGAGGAACACGGACCAACCTACAGTCGCCATTTTACTTTTCATCTGTGAGAACAGACGAAACCATGTCTCCCTCAGTGAAACATCCAGTTCCTCCGACAAAGTCAGAGAAGGTTTGACGTGAAAACGCATCAAACTATGTGAAGTGACGGAGCTCTGTACCTCCTCTCTCTCTGTGCTCGTTACTCCTCTCTCGACCACACGACCAATTAAAGGCAGAAATAACAAAGAAGTAAAGAAACACGTCTTAAAGGGACGGTCCTCCCACTTCAGAGAGTTAAACAGTTTGAGGTTGGAAGAAAAGGGTTTTTACATTAATTCCTTCGTCGCATCGCTCTTCAAAAGAAAATGTATTCTCCATCACAGAGAGAAAAACATACTTATTGTTATTGATTATTGTAAATTCATCAGAAACCGAACTGAGCTCAGAAACACAAACGTGGACGTTTTCACATTTACTTTGTAGTTCGAGTGAAACATGAGGGATTTTCAGCAAAGACAAATCACTTGTTCCCTGATCTACCACCTCAATAACACACAAACACACACACAACAAACACACAAACAGCCTCAATAACACACAAACACACACACAACAAACAGCCTCAATAACACACAGCTTCACTAATAAACAAACACACAAGTGAGCAAACAAACAAAAGCTCTTCAGCAAAAAGACGATATACAATTAAATCTGCTGTGAAACACCCTCCAGATCAGTGTGTCTGTGAGTGTGTGTCTGTGAGTGTGTGTCTGTGAGTGTGTGTCTGTGAGTGTGTGTCTGTGAGTGTGTGTCTGTGAGTGTGTGTCTGTGAGTGTGTGTCTGTGAGTGTGTGTCTGTGAGTGTGTGTCTGTGAGTGTGAGAGTGTGTGAGTGTGTGTGTTGGAGCCTTGTGGCAACAACGAAACCACAAAATAACACTTTCACAGAGGAGTGAGAAAAGAAAACAGAATGTGCTCATCCATGTTCAGGCCTAACGCACGCACACACACACACACACACACAGACACAGACACACACACACACACACAGACACACACACACACACACACACACACAGACACACACACAGCCCCTCAGTACATTCACACTTGTCTTTTGAATATTCCCACTTTAAGGAGCTGTTCTTCTATATTTTCACGTCTACAGATTCTGGTTTTAAATTGTGTGTGTGTGTGTGTGTGTGTGTGTGTGTGTGTGTGTGTGTGTAAACTTTGGGTTGTTATTTCAACACAACATCTCAGTTCATTGTTTCCTGTCTCATGTTTTTCTTGTTTCTTCTCGTTTTCACTGAGCTTGTTTGTGAAAGACGTTAAATCTCTTATCATCGTTTTCTGTTGTTGATATTTAGTCAAACTCTGACGTGGAGACAAATTTAATATTTTAACGTCTAATATAAATATATTTACTACTTGGCAGCATCATGTGTCGTTTTTAATAAGATTTATCATGGAAGTGAAAATGTGTCATCAGGACCCAGGAGTCATTTTCTTATTATATTAAATTCTACTTTCTGCAGCTTTCCCTCGAATCTCATGGTTTTCTTCAGCGAATGGAGAAAAGATAAACATCCTGAGGACGACGGAGGCTGAAGACATTTAAAGTGAATGTGTCTCAGATAATAATTCATTTTAAAATACATTTTCTGGAGCAAATGGTACGTTTGAAACCCTGAGACGAGCCCACGTGAAGATCTCAGGTCGACTCACACATGTGACCGGTCACATGACCATCCTGACGTGAGACGTACAAAAGGATTTGAATGGTAAACAACCACGACACACACACACACACACACACACACACACACACACACACACACACACACACACACACACACACTGCAGCAGTGTGTGTGTGTCATTGTTGTTTGTTTTGCTGTCAACATGGGGTCTAATTAGACCCCCCACACTCCCTCCACAGTCTCAGCCAATCAGGAGGCAGCGGAGAGTCAACAAGTATAAACAGATTGAAAATGAAATGATCGATAGTTTCCATCGTTTTGTCTCTAAACTAAAATCTGTACTTTTATTACCTTGTGTTTAAAATGTCTGATTTCACGCATGTTTTCATTTGAAGTTTTTTTTACTTTATTCACTATTTCTACAGGAAATTGGAGAAAAGTTTGAATAATTTCACATAATTTGATGAAAAAGAAGAAAAGTTTCTCATTATTTAATGAATTTTATTACAGCTGATTAAAATCTTTTTTCTTTTGTTTTTTTCTCTATATTTTCATTCTGTCTTTATGCTGAAAATCTTTCTTTATAATTATAATTTCTGTCTTTATTGTAATTTGTTATAGAGACACAAACATTAAGTCAGAGGGAACATAATGAAAATCTTATTTAAGACCATTTCCAGTGGATTAAAGGTGGAAACAGTTTTCTATCTTTAACCTGAGTGAAGTTTAAAAAATATATTAATTTAATTTAAATTTAAAGTCTCCAGTATAAAATAAATCTTATCTTTTTTAAGACTGTTAAATCAGTGATGTGTTCAGGTTCAAAGTGATCGGGCGTAAATCTAAGAACTGCTGAGCTTCATAATCTTTTTACTCTTTGACCTTTAATTAAAATTAATCCTCTAACACGTGAACACTTTCACTGAAAAGTGATTTTTTCCTTCAGATTATTTCAGATGACAATTTAAAATTAGCTGAAGAAAAAGAAATGTTCAGTTTTTCACGAAACAAAAGCAACAAGATTTATTTTTTCTTCGTCTTCTCTTTTTGAAAATCTTTAAAATATATTCAGGCTCAAAAGCAGATTTTTGGTTCCTCAGATTGATCTTTTTTTAAAGTGATGATATGAACTTTAACTTTCTTGTATTTTATTTAAAGGTTATTCTTCTTCCGGCCGATGTGTTGCTGCTTTATTCCATTTCAATCAGCACATTGAGTTTCTACCTGTAACACAATTTAATATAAAGCCTTTAAAGAAATTAAACATTTTCCTTTTCAAATTTATTTGAAGAAAAGTAGAAAATACGAAAGTAAATCACCAGAACCTGAAATTCAAAGAGTGGAGTTTTTAAATAAATGATGTTCCTGCTGTTTTAACACTTTTTAAATTCATTTATTTTATTAATTAACCACTTTTATTTTCTCAGTTTGAGTCTTGATTTTTTTTAATTAATCTGCAGTTTAGTTTTTAATTGGAAGATAAAAAAAGAGCAGAGAAGTTAAACTACAGCTTAAAACGCAAATTTACCCTCAAACATTTACCTTCAGACCAAATGTTCCTTTTCCACCGAACCCAGAGAAAGAGGTTAAAACGAAAACCGTGACGCACGTGATGATTCTGCCTGTTTGAGACTTTACCACAAAAAACTGCAGCAACAAATAAATGTAAAACTATATTGTGGGGAAGGAAGAGAGGTATTAAATAAAATACAGTTATTATTATTGTTAAATTACTGTTAAGTTATTTTGATTTAAATATCACTTTTAGTGGCAGAACATGACAAAATGAAAGTATAGAATTTAAATGTTTCTTTTAACCTTTTTCAAATTAAATTCAAACTAATTAACAGTTATTGTTGGACAGTAGAATTTGACTCTGCAGGTTTCACTCAACACTGCTGATCTTCACTTGAATTACATTTAATAAATAAATAGTAAAATTCGAATTAAGTGAATTTCCGAGGTGGACGAAATTAAATCTAATAAAATCCAAACAGAAATTTAACTAAATTATATTTTAAACCTCCAGAATGTTTTTTTCTTTTTTTCTTTGAGATCAGAGCCAATCAGGGCCGCTTCTTCAGCGTCATCTTCATCATCTTCATCCTCCTGATGAGACCAACACGTGGATGAAGCCGAGCTCATTAGCAACAATCAGCCAAAGTTAATTAATGTAGAGCAGCGATTATTGATTCTACAAGAATAAAATATAAAGGTTGATCATTTCTGCTGTTTCATAATAAAATGTCCTTTTATTTCCTCTGGAATCAATAAACATTTATTTGTACGAGTTGGTGGATTTTAGTACAAGTTTATTTAAAATGTTGCTTTAACGTCAATAAATCGGAAAATAAAAATACTGATTGCGTAATTCAGTAAAATCTTGTAATGATGTAATGAAGCTTCTCGTCAACATTTCACAATAAAGGTAAAACGTTTCTGCTGATTACAGATTTTCTGGAGATTTGTCCTCGTTAATTGAGTCTCGCGCGCTAATGATGACAAACGGTTCGGCTCCGATGTTGTGAAAGAGTTTGACAGGTCGAGAAGAACCGAGAATTAACGACGTGACCCGAACTTCCTGCAGCACATTTAAAAACCAACAATAACACCAGAGTCAGAGGAACCTTTCCGTCCTGTGGACTTCCTACTCTCCATCCAACACGCTGACACTGACTCGAACTCATCTGGGTCAGTATCAGGTTTATTCTACATTCTGCTCAGTTCTGGTCGTTCCCTCTGCTCCAGCGGCTGCTCTGGGAACAGTAGCCGCCTCTGAACTCACCAAACTCGGACTCGTTGGAGCAACTAAAACCGTCGCTTTTATTAAGATTCATTTCACACGTGAATCACGAAACTAACGCGCACGTGGCGCAGTCCTCGCGTGACTCGCTTTGTGTTTTCAGAATAAAACCGCGGCCTTGAATTTAGTATTTTCACGCGTTATAAACCTCGTGGTTATGGAGGATGAGCGGTTTGCCTTCACTGACCGTCAGCCCCAAAGTGACATCACACTGTTAATGGTTAATTAATGGCTGTTTGGAGAGGAGAGGGGGGGGGGGCTAAAGGATTCCTTCTCCCGTGCGCGCTGATCCATCCATGCGCTGCGAGGACGCGTTCAGTGGAACCAGGTGAGAAGATGGAGCTTCATTACGCACAGATCGGATTTACACACATTCATCACTAGATCTGGTCTCACTCCGGTTTCAGCCTCTGTTGGTAACTTACTCTCCTGCTGGGTGGTGTCGCTCCCGCTCGTCAGCCCCGGGGACTCCAGCATACTCCTCCCCGCCTCCCCGACACCCTCGTCGGCCTGGCTGCCCACCATCTCCCCGGCCTCCTCCAGATCCAGCAGGTGGCTGACGGAGAAGTTCTTCTTGGCCTGCAGCGTGTCCAGGTTCGACGTGATCGGACTCTCCAGGCGGTTTGATAGCGTCGCTTGCCTGTCCATCACGTGCGCGTAGCTAGAAGTCATGACGCAAGAGGGGAACTGAGCGAAACACGGACACAGAAGAAGAACCGAGTAGATCCGTGCGTGCAGAAACGCAGCGCGTCCACAGACCAGACCCGGGTCTTCGTGTTCAAATCCAGACCAGCAGCGGAGCCGAGGCGCAAACAAACTTCTGCAAACTTCTGTCTCCTCGTCTGCGTCTCCAGAACAAAACCAATCAATCCATGGAGCGGAGCGTGGCACCGGCAGCGAGTTCTCCAGGAAACTGCTCCTCTTCCTCCTGCAGGTCCGACACGAGAGCTTCCAGAGGAGGAGGAGAAGAGGAGGAAGAGAGGAAGAGCTGTGTTCCTTCTCTGGTGGATTCACTTCTGAGCAGGACGCGCTGCTGCTGCTGCCGATGATGATGATGATGATGATGATGATGATGGTGACCAGATGCGCAAAGCTCCGTGTGCGCGTAAAGTTCGTTCCACCGCAGCTTAGAGGAGAGGAGGCTGGACGTTAGTGCCGCACCTCTCTCTCTCTCTCTATGTGGGTCTCCCTCTCTCTCTCTCCCTCCCCCCTCCGCTCTGTGTGTGTGTGTGTGTGTGTGTCTCTCTCTCCCTGCAGAGGGTGGACACACACTCTTACACACTAATAGAAGACCCACAATTACGTGGCGATGCCTTTATACTGTGTCTGACGTTTCACAGGCCCCCATCGCCTGTGCCCCCCCCCCCCCCCCAAACCTCATCCTCCTCTTCAGGCCCTTAATGAGTGTGTGTGTGTGTGTGTGTGTGTGTGTGTGTGTGTGTGTGTGTGTGTGTGTGTGACCATCAACTCTGACCACACGTTGGTCCACATGAGACCAAACTGTCAAAGCAACATTCTTTAAAAATGTAAAATGAATTAGTAACTTCATGCAGACTCTGCGTCCGGCCCCCGGGGGCCCCTGTGTTTGTCAGCGGATCTTTTGACATTATCCATGGAAATCGTTTTAAAAGGGTTAAATGAGTCAAACGTCTCCGGCCACAGAGGAGTCACTGGTTTCAAAGGTTTCTGAAGCGTCTGTTTTCTGTGGCGACGCTGGTGCAGCTTCTCTTTCTGAGGTGAAGGGACACAAAGGAGATATCGTACGTGTCTTCACTGATGTTTCATTTACGTTGACGAGTCCGAGCTCAGGTCGTCTGTTTGTTCAAGGTTTATTAAAACTGAGCGTCCACATCGCAGCAGTTTGATCCTCATTGGACCTTGAACACTGAAGCTGAGTGGGACGATCATTTAATACGTGGACTCGCCTGTTTGAAGACGACTGTACGCTTCACAATGACAAGTGGAGCTGTGGGACGGATTCAGGCCGACATGTTGGAATCAGTACTCCAGAGACGAAGGAGTCGCTCTGTACGTTACAAGTATAACGACATGAGCCTGCTAGCTTAGCTAGTTTAGCCAATCAAGCTAATAACGCGTTGCTAACGTCAGATAAACCTCGGTCCCAATCACAGGGCCGAAGGATCGACGGGACTTTCCACCTTCACCAACTGACTGTGGACAATCAGTGTCCTCTGAGCAGAGACAAAGTGAAGTGGTATCACAGACTCAGATTAACAGATCAATCTGCTCAGGTTCTTCAAAGGCTTCAGGGGAGAAGGAAAATCCCTCTTTGGACGCCTGTAACAAGTCGTAACTCCCGATGATGGGTCACAACGTTGACTTTGTTTTAAACGACCACAAACCAGAAGTATTTGGAGCTTCACTCGAACCAGAGCGGATTTTCTGGGTCATATTTTTCTTTTTCAACAGTCTGAAAAAAGTTTCCCTGTGAAGTGAAGAGCAGGAAAAGTCTCTGGAAATGAAAGTAAAGTCTTCTTGGTACTGAGCTGTTGCTTAGCTGGGTTAGGGCGGAGGTGGTGATGGGGGGTGACGGGGTGGGGGGGGTGACGGGGGTGTGGGGGGGGGGGGTTCGTGCGTTCAGATGGCAGGAGTCGACTCTGGGCTCCGAGCTGCCATAGTAGACATCCCGTAGCTTCCAGCCCCCTGATCTGGGAAAAGAACACTTGATGCCATCAAAGGGAAGCAGATTGAATCCAGATGTGCTTCTCTCGGTCTTTCCATGTATTTAATGAAGGCGCAGGGATAGAGTCGACTTTTTCATCATTAGTTTTCCCCCAGATTCTCTTTTCCTGCCTACAAGTCCATTCCGGTGCCAGCTCGGGCAAAAAGGAAAAGGCAGAGAGAAAAAGCCGGCCTCCCCACGTCTCAGACTCTCAGTCGTCTCCAGTCTTTGTTCAGAGCTCCATGTGAAACTCTACGTCTCGCTGCTGCAGTTCGTCAGCGGCGAGAGGAAACGTCCAAACGTCTCTCAGAGGAAAACGCCGTCCTGCAGCTAAACGCCCACGTCACCACGACGATGTTAACGCTCGGGTTCATTTAGAAAAAAAGTTTGAAGGTTTGGGTTTTGTTTCGGTCGAATAACATCGGGAGGTTTAAAAAGATCCGACATCGATGAATTACATTTTCCGTGAAGTCAAATGTGATTATTATCGAGCACGTTGACAGACAACAGATGTTTGACGGAGAGGACGATCACAAACAGATCCAAACATGACGGTCGGTGTACAAACAGATAAAAGCCTGAGGATCCATAGTAGAATCAGTCTCATCAGGATCATCTGAGACAACTTTCAGATCCTGGTTTGAGTTCAGACATGAGGCCCACGTCACTGCCGCCTCACCCCCCCCCCCCCCCAAACTCTGCCCTTGTCACAACACATCACTGAATAAATGCAACACAACTGTACCAGGAAACAAAATGGAGACAAACAGGATTATTCACGAAGGAGAACGTCTCGCAGTCGAGCTCAAACCTGGAATCTGTAACACGACTGAAGATTCATAAAACCTGTGGATTCTCAGCTGAATCCACGTGATCTCAGCTCCACGTCGCTGCTAGTTATCGGTTTGTTGAACATCGACCTCCCAATGAAACATCTAAATTCACTGGATCCAGATTTTAGTTTGGATCCAAATCAAACCCACTCAGAGATACAGTCTCTTAAATGTCTCATTTCCTTTCAACAAGATTCATGAATTATTTTCCAAGAAATCGACATATTTGAAAAAAGTTCTATCTTGCAATGTTAAAGAAAAACATCCTGGAGCACGGAGAAGTGGTTTCCTGCCTCGTGTTCCCTCCTCCCACCACGGTCACTGGACTCTGTTCAGCAGTTTGTATCCGGCTGACAAACAAACTTCCTCTTAGAAAATGAGTTTCAGGTTCTGCTTGAATTCGATTATTAGACAAGTTGTGTTCAAACAAACAAACTAAGGTTCATTCACCAGCAAACTGCAAACAAACAGAATTTAATACAAACTAGTTCAAGCTTTGTCTTTTCAAAATAAAGCTACTTTACGCACACATTAGACACAACAGACGAATCAAAACAGCTCGTTGCTGTGAGTCTTCAGATGATTGGATCATTAACGACATGTTGAGCAGTGGGAGGAAACCTCATGGTGTCACTTCCTGTTTAACCTTTAAGTGGCCTTGCGTCCCACTGCGAACACGTCCGTGTCATTTCTTCATTTTCTATCTGTTGCTTTAATCCAAACCAAGAGGTTCTTAACGTGTCAGCGCTACAGTCGCTGGTCCGGAAGCTTCTGGGCTCAGCTTCCACTTCCTGCACCACATCAATCTTAAGGAGGATTTTTACCCTGGTTCACGTTTAGACTGCACAGATGCAGAATTCACTAAACGGGTCTGAAGAGGAACCGGATCATATGATTCCAGAGACTCTGCTCGTCGCGTCAGGACTGAAAGTCTGAGCAGGGAAGAGACGTGAACCCACGAGCACCTGCCGACCCTCCAGGTGAAGAGTGAGTAACGTTACAGGTGAGAGGATCTCATCACACATGGAGGTTCATTGTTTCACCGAGCGTCAGAACCTTCTGCCAAACGACCCTCATCACCTAAAGCTCTGGAATCTCCTCGTCTTCGTCTTCGATGTGTACAGCTCCTCTTCTTCACCCTGAGATATTTGTGTTCTTCATGGACTCACTCTGACATGTTCCAGAGTTTTTACCAGGAGGCTGCAGGAGCAGATCCAGAGACACTGACTCAGACGTTTGTTCTCACAGACAGAACCTGCAGAACCTCAGACTTCAGTTCATGTCTGAAAACTGATTTTTGTCTGGTTGAGTTTGGATAAATATGAATAATCCAAAAGTATAATCCCACATGTTGTTTCTTGATGTATTTTGTTTGTGTTTATACGACAGGACTAGTTGTTACTTTATAGATGGAAATGTTGATGTTTTATTCCATTAAGGAGGTTTTCACCCGTTTGATTGGCTGATTTCTTACCATCAAACTACAGAGTTATTTCTTCCCTCACCTGGTGGCGCGATGGTTCTTGAGGAAAAGACTTTAAAAAGGCAGATCCAGGATTATCTTGTTCACTTTCTCTCACGTTTTAAGACAAATCATTTCTCCCTGTTGTCTTTTAAATTCCCCCGATAGGAACTAGATGATCGTGCAGGACTGCTGGCGCTGGCGGAGGGATACGCTGATGAAAATCATCTACAGCTTTAAAATTATATTTAAATGTAAATGCATGAGTAGAACCTCTCCTGTGATAAATATGAATTCTACAACATGTAAATACTTGGACTGCAGAACATTTGGTTTTGTAGTAACGTGTTCTCCTGACGGATCCGACACGTTTAAATAAAACGCTTCCTCTCGGGTCCTAATGTGTTTTCTTTCTGTTGATTCTGTGTTGACTCAGGCTCTTTGTGCACAAACGGCCCCCGGGCTAAAAGTGATGATGATGATGATGGTCCCGGACCGCCGCCATCCCCGCCGCCGCTGTCCAGTGACCCCTGGTGCTGATTGGAGGAGCGTTTTGGCCCCTGTCCTGTTTTATTTCCCTAATTGGAGGTAAATGGCCTCTTTGTTGACTCTTTACATCCTGTGCAGGGAAACATATGTTACAGACACACGTCGTCCCCCCCCCCACCACCACCAGAGCTCTGACTGATTGCAGCGGCTGCACCGGGATTTCTCATCATATGTAGGTTGCCTGTGGGTCTGGACAGCCGAGCCGAGCCGGGCCGAGCCGGGTTGCAGACTCTGTCAGCACCGTGTAGTGTCGATACTGAACGTGGCTGCAGGTCATTCATTTTACTGTAACGTACAATACGACTCAACTTGTTTCTCTACATTAAACCTGAAAATAAAGCTTGTACAAGTTTATATTTATATGAATATTTCACAGATGTGTACTCCTGCCATCGTGATGTAGAATATTAGGAAGCAGCTTATTTGGTTTCATAATTACACCTCATCTCTTTTTTCTGTTTATCTTCACATCATGTGTGTTGATGTTAAACTGGTTTTAGTTTTACAATAGAGTTTGATGTGATTACATTTAAAATCATCTTATTTTAAATATATTTAGGAAAATGCCTGTCTGTCTAAATGTAGTAAATCATTTGTTATATTTTATAGCTGACAGATGTCCCACTAAATGTAAAGGTGTTGTGTTATTTAAGGTGTATGAATTAAAATGAGTGTTTTCCATGTTAAAGTAGTGATGCGGTGTCAGTTTAGAGAGAATTGTAGATAAGAGTCTAAATTATTTTTATATTTTAAATCGTGGCTCCAGCTGTCGAGCGCGGTGCATCCGTGTAAACAGCAGTAACTGTTCTCCACTGAGAGTAAATGTAGGTTGTATGAAGCATCTTTATGTTTTACGACCAGTTGTGTGTTGCGCTGCTGTTGTGTCTGTTGTTGCTGCACCGTTGTGACTGTAAACGTTCTGTGGTGGTGTTCCACAATCTGCTGCTGATTACAACAACACGCAGACTTTATTTAACAGAGCTCAGGGACCGTGTGAAATTAATTCTCATTATTACAGCACCGCAACCAGGGGCCGTTCAGACGTCACCAGACTCCGACGTGTTCACGCTCGTCACTCAACGGTTTTCATTTAATGTCCTGAAGTCAAACTTTTTATATTGTATTGATCATCTTTCTTTTTTTAACTTGAGTTTTTATCATTTACTGCCTGCTTGAAGTTTGGAACCCCAAATCCACCAGTGACAGGAAAAGATGAAAACAGAGCTTTCATAACTTAAAACAAAACCTATTTCAGAATTTTGACTTATTATCTGGTAACTTTGATTTTGTTATTTTCTTTCACTTCCACATTCAAACAGAATTTTATTTTCTCAGTTATTCAAGCATCCAAATCTGAAGAGTTTCTCTCAGTGAAAGTGTTGAACTCTTATTTAAAGATTTATCAAGTTGACTCCGACAGTGGAGAAATTTATTAATTTGACTGCAACAGTGAAACATTAAATCATAGTAAAGTTTGATAATAAGATAATTATTATCCTGCAGTTTAATTAATCTGGGGAAAAGAGCATGAATGAGCTCTGATATGAAACTCAGCAGTTTTATATAAACACACAGATAATATATTTAGATCAGAGTTCAGCTGATCAGTGAATCCTCCACGTGGACGAGACTTTCAGTAAAACCTGAGGGTTTTTCCTCTTTGAATCTCGGACTTCTCAGGTTTCAGGGTCTTTCTCGACCTGTCGAGGGACGACAGCGCCACATAAATCACACTTTACTTTATAAAGCGTCCACTCTCTGAAGTCTGGCCCGACACACACTCAGACACACACACACACACTCAGACACACACACACACACACTCACTCACTCACCGATGGAAATGTGATTTCCAGTGTAGAGATCCCTGCAGCCTGAAGCTCGGTTGGATGCCTTAATCTCCGCAGCCTGTACCTTCTCATTTTTCTTTGTCATGATCCGGGGCACGTTTCTTTTCTAACACACTCACACACTAACACACACACACACACTGACAGACACACACAACTCCAAACATGGGGACAATCGTCGCTCTTCTTCCCTTTTAATCTGAAAAGAAAAGAAACAGCCTCTCAGATTCAGTTTGTTCAAGTTCAAGCTGAAATAAATACGAATTTTTCACATGAACTTAAATTAAAAAGGTTGAATTAAATAAATATAAAAGTGTGACTTTATAAGTGAGAGACTTTTAAAACAACCATTTGAAATGTTCAGGCCTGAATTCAGAAATGATCAAAGCTGCTAAACGCTCATCTCATCATGTTATATAGTTGTTAGACATATACATGTGACATCGTTTCATTATTAATTTATAAAAATGTTAAAGATCATTTTATTAACTTTATTAACTCTTAGTAAAGATACCGACCATCCTTTTTATTGTAAAGTGAGGGATTAAAAAGAGGCAGATTTACCTCAGCTATTTTATTTTTAATTAAAGAGTAAATTACAAACTTAATTTAGATCTTTGAATTTGCATCACTTCACAAAGATGCTTCATATTTTAGTAAAATTTTAATCTGCAAAGTTTCTTTAATTCCCAAATAAATATTGTGAAGTTAAAATGTACAATATTAAAATACAAAGTATCAGAAAACAATGAATACTCACACTAGAATTGAAGCTGAGTGGAAGTGTAATTGTGTGTGGTTGAGATGAATTTATCTGTGGTCTGGTGAAACGCTGGACTTCAAACGCTTGACCCCGGGGCAGACGAGATGGTGGTCGCTCTCCCTCTCCGAGCTTCTGCCTCCCGACTAATTAAAAGAGCTGTTTTTACGGCGTCTCGTTCAGCTGGCCAGATGTGACCGGAGCGCTGTAAAATCTCAGAGCAGTTTACAGAAACACTTACTGCACTTTAAAAAAAGAGCGAGGACTTGAAACAGCGAGGGGAGTCGCAAAGTGCTCCCTCCGCCTGAATTCTTTCCAGCAGCAAAAACCTCAGTCCCGCAGGTAAATCATCCCAAAACTAAAACAGAATGAAAACAAAACAAAATACACAAAAGGAAATAATGTTCTTTTAGTTTATTTTAGTAAAATATCAAACAGTAGTGTGTATAATAAACCCTCTCACCTTTTAAATATTTCAGCTTTAAATAACTTTTCTTTGCACCACTTAATATGAACAAACTAATGAAACTTTGGTCAGAACCACAAACTTTGGATCTTTGTGTTTTGTTCCGTGCGCAGCGACAGAAACAGTTTGTGTGCAGCCGAGAGCGTCGGTACGATATGAACAGATATCATCTTACCGCTCAGAGGCTCCGCTGCTGCAGCGACAGGACGACAGAGCTCTGAGGAACAGACCCGGCGTCAGCTGCCACGACACTCGGAACACGGATTCACGCTCACCTACAGGAAGTGAGCGGGACCCGTGTTTCCTCCTCGCCACAGAGACACAATCAGAAACTGTTAGGTTCACGTCTGATGTGGAACCACATGTTCTGCAGCTGAACGGGACCGAGTTCTCTGTTGTGCTGCTGATACAGACACCAAGACTTTCATAGATTAACTTTCAACAAAAAAAACTTTCTGACAACAGAAATCAAAGTTCTCAGATATCAAATCAATACAAGCAGCCTCGAGTGATCTTAAGATTTCTACAGTTGATATTTCTGTTGTTGTTTCTCAGTTCTTTTCTGTCTAGTTTTCTATTTTCATCTTGTGAGTTGTTGTAGAGTATCATCGCCGGGCTTTGTGTTTTTATGTAAAGTGAAATGTGTTTCTTTAAATCATCAAATAAATTCAATCAATTGATTAAAATTCTGAAAACAGACATCAGACAAACCCCGTCTCCAAAGAATCATGAGTAAATGCAATTTTAAAAAATAAAGTTACATGGATTCATTCTTTTGTTTCCAGCCCAGAATCTAAGAGAGTTTTCTGCCTCTCGGACGAACTTGTACGTTCTGAGTCGACGCAGGAGACGATGGCTCCTTCATCGAACGTGCAGGAGATTCAACCTTCCTCCTTGTGTGAAGCAGAACTTCAGGGTTTCTCTCGTCATAAAGTGTCTCAGTGGTCAAACCTTTTAACCTTAAACATTATTAACTTGATACCAAGGTTCCATGATATTACCGGTGTGGTGACCGTGGTGCAGATCCGGTAACTAAGCTCAGTGAAAACAGTAAAAACTCCTGGTTCTGATCCAGAATCAACTGAAGTGACATTTCTGTTGACTGAAGAGATTTTTTATATTTAAATGTTGTCATACGACACTTATGTGGAAAATTCCTGCTGAAAACCCATTTCATTTGTTTTCCTACAGGAGGTTTTTGCAGCAGCTGAAGTTTACTCTACTCGGTTCAGATTAAGACAGAACTGCTCATCTTGGTTTAATTGTGAAAACTGTGACAGACGAGGTGATGAGCTGAACCTGGACCAGAGCAACGCGCTGCCAGAACCTGACGGCAGCTGATACGCTGGACGTGGAACCTGTTTGTAGAGAACAGACTTGGATGAAGTCACTTCAGTCGGGACCAATGACTTGAGGTTTGATGCCAGACTGAGACAAACTGTTCAGCAGACCTGCATCAAGCTGTGACTCTCACTGACAAACTCAGTTTCATTTTGATCCCACGGTGGAGAATGTGTGATCGTGTCCAGATGTTTTACAGAGGAGGTGACAAACTGTGCTCTGTGATCATCAGGACGCCACCGTCGCGCTCTGGACGCCGTTCTCTAATGTGCCACAGTCCTGTTCAGTCTTTGGAGGTTCAGTCATTGTTTTGAAGTCTCCCTGGACGTCACCTCCGCTCTCGTCCTCTGTGGGTTTACAGACTTTGGCTGATTGCACTGCTCCCTCCTGGTTCGCCACCAAACCGTTTCCCTCCTTCCCGTTTCTCTGCATCTCCGCACAGCTTCTCCTCTTCTTCTTCTCCTCCTCCTCCTCCTCCTCCTCCTCTTTCAGCTTCTCCAGCTCCTCCTCGGTAGCCTGAAGATGCAGCTGCTGCATCAGCTCCTCCAGCTTGTGGGCTTTACGCAGCTCGTTCTGCTGGATGATGGCACAGAGGTGCTCCGTCATCTGCTCCTTCACCTCCGTCTTCTTGTGCAGGTCCAGTTTGGCCGTCACGTACTCGGCCTCCGCCTTCTCGTAACGTTTCCTGTCACAAACGTGAGGAAATAAACAGTTTGTCACATTTTATTTGATGAGTTTTACTTTAAAAACTGTTTCTTTATATCTAGAGCAGTGATTCTCAACCAGGGGTCGTGAGATGGTTGTGAAGAAAATATATATATATATATATATATATATATATATATATATATATATATATATATATTCAAAATAAATGTACTTATTTAAGACTGGGAATTGTTTCTATGTTACATCTGCTGCAGCATTGATAAGATCAGCTGGAGACTCAGAGTCTCTGAGGAATCATCATGATCCTTCTTCAAGTGAGAAAACACTTGTAACACAGACAAAGGTTTCATCTCAACAATTTTGATGATCAACAAATAGTTTATATAATTAATGAAGTGTTCTGATTTGCTTTATTCTTTTTAATTTGAACATCTTCAAGTCACATGTGACACACACTCATTAAACCTTTAATTTAAAATACACTTGACAGCTGCAGTGTGTGTGTGTGTGTGTGTGTGTGTGTGTGTGTGTGTGTGTGTGTGTGTGTGTGTGTGTGTGTGTGTGTGTGTGTGTGTGTGTGTGTCCCTGAACAGAATCTTGTTTATCAACGTTTGATCAAATAAAAATCAACATTTTAAAAACTTTGGCTTCTTTTGTTAAATAAAAAAAAAATAGAGAAACGTATTTACATTACTCCAAAATTTAAATATGCTGTACTGGCACTGGCTGTGAATATTTTGGGTCCCAGCCGTGGTGAGGACAGAGTGGATTCCTCCCACAGCGCCGGACACAGAAACTTTGTTTTAATTGTGAGGAACAGAACACAGAACAACTCGCTCTGCTTGGAAACGCTGCAGCAACAAACCACACAACGTCAATCACTTTCAAAAGATGCATTTTCCCGTCAGGGTCTCATGTTCAAACCTCAGCAAAATCTCCACAACTGATTAAATCAACACAACCATAACACAGTCCAGTGTAATGAGTGTGTGAAGGTCAGGTCCACGTCCCGTTACACAAACATGTGTAATGAAGAGTGTGCATGACGACACAACAGGCTGCACAAGGTCAGCTGGAGATTTACTGGATTTCTGTGAGCAGATGTCGTGCTTCGTTATAAAACTCTTTATAAACACCACGTTATTTTAGATTTTACACGTTATTCAGGATTTTACTGTTGCAATCATTAATCTCTGTGAGCTGGAGCAGAAGTGTGTTAATAAAAAAAGGTTACTGGAAAGCAGCTGCAGGGGGCAGTGTTTGGAGTTTAAAAAGGGCGTTTACAGTAGATCTGCTGTTTCACCCAGTGAACACAAAGTAAAAGCTCCTCTGGGAGAACACAGCAGGAAAACCGGGGGTTTTATTGATTATTTCTCTGACGACAACTTGACTTGTCAAATGTTAAAAACAAACTTCATTCATTAACAATGGGCTCAGTTCATCAAGTGTCCCAGTGAGTAAACGTCAATATTCTGATATTAACCAGATTTATACAATACTTCTGAATTAGATGTCTTGTAAACTGGAGTGGAGTTTTCTAACTTTAGTCTCATTATGTAGACATGTATACGTCTTATTCACATTATAACGTCCTGTTGGAGTTTTCACATTAACCTTTTTCAAGTTGGGTTGTTTTTAATTCTGGTGGGAACATGTTTAATGTTGCATGAGTCATAATCAGACTCTGCTCATGTAAACAGGAATATTCTATCAGCAACTCATGTCAACATAATAATCAGAGTGATGTCGTATTCAGATTAAAAGTCAGGTTACTGGTGTCATTGTAAACGTTGTCAGTGTTTGGTGGAATCAGATAAATGGAAAAGTGTTTTAATGTTTTTATTCCTGTGGTTAATCTGCCAAAGCGTCAGCAGTGTGCGAGGCCAGTTGTCCACGATGACCCGGTGTCACTGCGACACTTAAATCCAACTGTGACTAAGAACAGCTGTGACCAGTCAACGTGTCTGCTGTGAGGAAGGTCGGGCAGATGTGCACGAGCTCACAGTCAGAGAAGCAGGTGTTTGGGATTTGTGCCACTGGAAGTTCCCGACTCGGCGTTTAAAGAGCTTCCCCAGCAGAAGGTTCATTTTTCACATCAGCGTGTATATCTGACCCTTTTCAAGTGAGTGGAGCTTGTGTTGTACCTGGCGGCGCTGTAGCCCCAGCTGGCTTGTTCTATCTTTTCTCTCAGGATGCCGATATCATTGGACACCATGTCATCGAGGGCCTGCAGCTCCTTCTGGATCCTCTTCAGCTTCACAGCTTCCGCCTGCGTCTGTTTGGACCTGTGCACAAACACACACGTTTCAATTCTTCTCCTCAATCTTGATTCACTTCCCCACAGTATTGACCATCGCCTGCCATCACATCGTGCTGCTTACACAGACACACACTTACTTCTCAGCTATAGTTTTTGACAGCAGAGCTTTCTTGCGTTTGTTCCCCTCTTCCATGACTTTTTGTTCTTGCTGCAGATGCTCCAGACGCGTCTTTTCCCGTCTGACACACAGAGACAACACAATTATTCAAAAAGAAATTCATAACATTCACCGTCTAAAGGAAACGTTTAACATGCACCTCGAACTTAGTGGAAGTTTTAATTCTATGGTTTGTGTCAAAATAATATGAACCAGATTCAACCATCTGTGGAAATCTATGCATACTTCAGAGTTCAAACACTTTAGACTCAGCAACTAATGTTGAGTAATCTCAGATAAATCCCTGGTTCAGGCCTCATTGTCACTGAAGTTACATCCTCAGATCTGCACTGTATTCCCACAACGAGTGGTTGTGAGAGCTTGACCTCCCACATGTATGTGCTCAACCTTACGGATGATCATACATAAAGTTTGACTCAGTGTCTCTTCATCACAGCCTGTAACAGCCTCGTCTCTTCATCACAGCCTCGTCTCTGACCTCAGACTCTGTTCACTGACCCCCGATTCAGTCTGAGCATCATTAAGAGAAGAACTGTGTTCGAGATCTCACACATCTGTAAAAAAACTATGATATGTTTTCCAGTGTCAATCAACACACGTTTAGATTTTAGATTTGACCTGATTGACAGCTACCGCACCGGGCTGCTACAGCAGGTCTGACCGACACTGGTTCATCCCTGAGGTTTGAGTCCGAACACTGACTGATCACAGGGAGAGTACGAAGGGTATAGACAGAGCAGCCTTCATGTTGTTTTACAACAATCTCAGAACAGAACCATGAGAACAGAACCATGTGAGGACAGAACCATGTGAGGACAGAACCATGAGGACAGAACCATGTGAGAACAGAACTATGTGAGAACAGAACCAAGTGAGAACAGAACCATGAGGACAGAACCATGTGAGAACAGAACCATGTGAGAACAGAACCATGTGAGGACAGAACCAAGTGAGAACAGAACCAAGTGAGAACAGAACCATGTGAGAACAGAACCATGTGAGGACAGAACCATGTGAGAACAGAACCATATGAGAACAGAACCAAGTGAGAACAGAACCAAGTGAGAACAGAACCATACTAACATTTCCACCTCTTGTTTCTCCAGCTCTTTCACAACCGGGGTTTGATCCTCTGCGGCCGGCAGATGGTTTTCACCCTGCTTCCCCTCGCCGGGCTTCGCTTCTAGGCTGACAGCCGGAGCTCCTCTTGGAGCCGGAGCTCCTGCTGGAGCCGGAACTCCTGCTGGAGCCGGAACTCCTCTTGGAGCCCCTGCAGGAGCCACGGCAGCTGGCTCTTCTCTCGGCGGCGGCTTGGTGAGTTGCTGCTCCGGGGGAAGCCCAGTGCTCCCGGCTCCTGCGGCTCTCTGAGCGGCGAGCTGAAGGGCTCTCTCCCGCTGTAACTGCTGCCGTGTCCGGTTGGCTGGAGCCGGCTTCCGCCCGCGGGCGGCCCCTGGGGGCCCGGCTGAGTCTGGAGACACAGAGGTCGAGTTTACTACAGTTTATGACACAGAGGACAACATGTCTGTTAGAGCCGGAGTCAGGTGCTGACCTGCCCGACAACATTAGCAACAAGCAGCGTTACCTTCCAGCTGCATCCTCCGCAGCTCCGCTTCGGAAAAACCGGCCCAGCCGCTCATTTCACTCCTTCACACCGAAAACAGCCCGAGCCAGGCGGCGGGGATCCTCCACACGGGCCGGTCCCGACTACTCCCCGGAGATCATCTTCATTTTAAAGCCTTAATTATCCAAACAAGCTCCAGGAAGCTCGGAGCTCCGCCACCATCTTTGTTTATTCCTGCCACGTCAAGGACCCCGAGAGGACCCGTCAAGTGAAGCCGCAGATTTCGCCTGAATATAAAAATACTGAGATGTCGACATTTAATATGATAATAAAAACCAGTCTGTTCTGCTTCAGACATGTTTAACGTGGACGTTTTTATGAATATGTTCAAATAAACACGACTTTAGTTGTTTACTTGTACGACACGTTTACGTTTAGGCACAAGTTGGAGAGAACAAAGTTTCTGAGCCAGTGGAGATTCTTTCTGGGTTCATTTAATCTAATCAAATTAAATTAAATTAAAAATAAAGAGACTAAAGATGAATCAGATTTAAGAAAAAATAAAATATATATTATCATCACTCATCACACGATCTATGTTTTTTAATATAATTAAACAGCCATAAAAAAATCTAAATTTGATGTATCAGCACACTCTCTGTAAGTATAGACAGGAATAATACTATAAATAAACATGTCATTAAAATCTACACACACACATAAGCTGTTTTCAGACTTGAGCTCCAGGTCAAATCCAGAGAATCGTCTCCAGAGCTTCTCCAGAGTTTGTGTTTCACAGCTGAACAACACAGCAGCAGGTTTTCTGCTCAGATCCTCCTCATGGTTCAGGTGAGAGGTGGAGCAGCCAGGGTGCAGCAGACAGAGACAGGAAGTGACATGTTACCTCTGCTGCAGAGGTCATGTGATCATGTTTACATCACCTGACACCGTCGTCAGCTCTGATCACCACAAACTCTCCTCACATCTTCGTCTGTGTCTTCTTCGTGTGTGTCAGCACTTTTTCACCTTCTCTGGGAAGTGATGATCATTTCATCCTCCATCTTCATGACTATGAGGCAGGAATCAGTTGATCAGAAATGTGTGATTACACATATGTGATGGCTTAAAATGCTGTTTGCTATAGTTTCTCTATCTGTAACTGTCCTGAAGTGACATTCATCCCCTGCTGATGTTTTAACCGTGAAACGATGTCAGACCTTTAATCACACTTTTCCTGTTACCCAGAAAGCCGTAAAGTTCCTTATTCCCGTCATGTCGTGTGCTTTTCTTGTGAATATCGCCTGCTAAGTCATGCAAATTGACAGCAGACATATCACAGTGAGTCGGTCGTGTGGGGACTGAGGACTGAAGACGGGACTGAAGTTATCTCAGGTCAAGTCTATGTGATTAGTTTTTTATCGTTTTCCTGTCAGAACATCACACGCTGCCTCCTTCACGTCTGTTTTTCATCATTAACTTTTTTTAAATGTACAACTTAGCTCAGACTCCTTGTTTTCGTCAGTAATTGGTCTGAGTACACAGGGACACAGAGCGTGTCTTTTTAACCTTGGCAGAGCTGCCGAGCCCCAGCGATGCAAAAACAATGACCTCTGCTTGGCAACTAATAAAAACTGGCCTCCACATCTTTTTTGCATCTGGGGGCCAATTATGTGTGAGTTAAAAGGCGAAACACCTCAGGAGGGCATAAATCGCCGGCAGAGTGGAGACAGGGCCAGGCATGGAGGCCAGATGGCATTGAGAGAACCACTTTGGGTTCAGTGTGTTTTGCTGCGGCGGCGGCGTCGGGCCGAGGATGGGACGGCCTTGCATCCCTGATTAGTGGCAGCCAGAGGGGAGCACATGGCTCATTAGTGAGATGACCCGCCGAGGCACTTCAGGGTTAGAGGTGGGGAAGTGAATAAATGAGTGGTAGAGATACGGGAGAAGGGGGTTAACGTGACGACTGCGCTCAGTTCAGAAGTTCAACTTGTCAGATCTGTTGTCCACGTGTGTCGAGGAGCTTTTTCAAAGAGCTGGAGAAAGTTCTGCTTCTCAGTTACACAGCAAGTGGACGTCAGTCTGAAATCAGTTTACATGGGAATAATTAAAACAGATTTCCTGTGTGGGACGATTAATAGATAAAACTTTACAAATAAACTCAGCTACTGTTACACAACTTCATTACTGAATGTGTCACTCAAATCAACCAAACCGTCTGACACACATTACAGATCACACAGATGCTTTTGTATATACAACACACAGTTTTCGTCTGTAGCTCTGTTGCTAGGCAACGGCTGTCAGGGCAGGACAAGCTGGTCAAGCATAGGAAGACCAGACCATCTCATTGGAGGATGCAGGGACTGGAAACTTAAACAGGAAGTGTTAATACTTTGTATTCACCGCTGCTAGTCGAGTCATGTGACTGATGATAACCAATCAGGAAGAGAACATGTGCGTCTACGTCATCAGTTTACACAAGTCTCTGATTTAGAGGCTGGAAGGCTCAGGAGTCGTGTGGATGCCTGGTGTAACCATAGCAACAGTGATGCCTTTGAAACTAAAAGGTATTATTGTGGGTGGAGCCTGAGTCTCATCAGTGCTGTTGTATTTACAACCATGAGCTGTCAAGAAATACTTACATTGACAGGAGTGTCCACATACTTCTGCCCCCCCAGGAATAAAGACACTGAGCCCGTGGCGCTCAATCAAACAGGAAGTGCTGTGAAAAATAAACAGCCAATCGGAGGAGACGTGTATCCGAGGGCTGCAGCCTGAGAGAAATTGAGGATGATTAGGGGTCAGGCCCTTCGCCGTGGCTCGGAGCCGGGAGCTGCAGGAACGCCTAATTGCTGCTTAAAGAAACGTGTATGCAGAGTCCACGCTGACCCGTCGGCCTCGCTCCCTTGTTCCGGCCACAGGCTGCTGTTCTGAATTTGTTCTTTAATTTCCATCCCTGACCTCTCGTCCTGCCATCTGCAGCCAGTTTGCAGCGCTAAGCAGCCGCCCTGACATCATGCTCGCTGTTTCCCTTTATCTCTTCACCCTCGAGTCTGCGTTTCTCTGTGAAACTGTTTGGTTTGTCTTTGGCTTCTCGGTTCGTCTGTTTTCTTCTTGTCATCATTCATCAGGATTCATCTTTACCTTCTGTTTGTCTGATTGTCAGCAAGAATGCACCAAAACTACTGACCTGGTTCTATTGGAACTTGGTGGAAGGAAGGGACGTGGGCCAAGGATGAAACCATTAACTTTTGGAGCAGATCAGAATAAACGGGCCGATCCAAGAATTTTTATTTCACATGGAGAGAAGGGGCGTGGCCTTGGTGGAGGATCGACTCTGAGTGTCCTCATCATGTGTTTCAGCTTTTGAAAACAGCTTTTATAGGTTTTTAACTTGAATGAAAACGGCTTTAGTGTCACACACATACATTATACAAGACAAACTGACATGTTGGTGCTGTTGGAGACTAAATATATAAATCATGCAAGTCTGAAACCTCTTTGGAGTTAAAACTATCAAACCTAAAACTATTGAACCTCACAATAAAAAGATCCTCCACCATGGACCTGAAAACCCCATGCCAAGAACCTCTTAATGTTCTTGGAGCGCTTCCCTGGACCATCTGAACCGAGGTCTGTGCTCCAGACTCAAGAGGAGTTCCATCTGTGAGGAGGAGAAATGGGACGAAACAAAGCCTCCTTGTGTCACCTGCCTCCCAGCTCTGTTTCACCTGGCAGCATGTGCAGGCCCTGTTGTACGCACCGCTGAGCTCGCTGGCCAGCGCTCAGACTTTCAGGCCCCTCAGCCTGAGGGTCCAGAAATTGAAGGTGAAAGTCCGCGGTGGAGTCGACCTGTCAGTTGTGTTGAGGTAGAAACAGATATGACAGACCCTCAGACTGAGAGACAGGAGGGAGGACTGGAACAAAAGGACCTGATGTAAGGACTGGATGTGGAAATAGGGGAGGGTATCAGAACTGGCCCGAGGCCTCCAGACCTCTCATCCATCACCAGCCCCCAAACAGAGTGAAAATATGAATCTCACCGGGCTCCTCTAAAAGTTAAACTCTGACTTTTTTGGCAAACATTCTTGTTTCAGTTTAATGTCTGCGGCTTCTGATCTCCATCTTAGTTCAGCATCATTAAAGACAAACTGGTAGAAACAGCTCGATTTAAAATATTCCATCAACTCCCAGTTGAATCATACACAAACACATTAACAATCTTTTGGTTGGAAATAGAAAAGTGAAGCTGGTTGTTTGTTCCAATGCTTCGAGGAGGCGTTGCTAACTATGTTTACATTCTTCATGTCAAACTGACTCTTGCTTTAATAGAAACATGACGACTCGTCTCTGAGGAGCAGCGATGATTTTATTCTGGAGTCCATAAAAGCTGGAGGTCGGGGCCGATGTCTGGGTCAACAACGTTTCTGACTCTGACACGTTCTGACGCAACAGAACTTATAGATTAAGATCATTTAGGTTCTGTTGGTCGGTGTATTGTGGTTTTCTGAGTTTTGGACGTTGGTCTCTTCTACCTCATTTTTTTAAATGTATGTTAGGTGATCAGATTACAATCAGATAGCGTTTGACCAAATGACAGTTCAGGTGTAAATCATAGACTGTAAATAAAGACTCCATTTCCTCTCACTGCCCAGAAATGAACTATCCTGGATTTGAACACCACCATGTTGCACATTTAGAGTCACAGTCTATGAGGAGTCAGTCTCATGAGTTTTTAGATCCTCAAATAATTAATTAATTAAATGTTCAAATCAGTGGGGTAGCAGCAGCTAGCGAGTCAACACAGGAAGCAGTCGTGTCCTCGCTCGTCACGTTATTCAAGAAGTTTCTGTTCGTCCAGAAACACAAACTAAAACACAACCCCAGACTTTTCAAACTAAAACGAGACCAGCAGTGTTAATAAATGTTTACTTGAAAACTGCGGAGTTGAATGGAAGTCAGGTGTAACCATAGCAACGAGTGTGAAAAGAAAAGCCCTAACCCCCAAATGTGTAACCGTTAATTTCACAGATTGTATTTAATTCTTCTGACACGTATGTACACATGTGATGTTATTAAGTTCCTGCATTGAGCCCAAAAAAGGTTCGTTCCATGGCTGAGATTCCTCCTGAAGTGAGATGACGGGGCGCTGGAGACACTGGCGGACGCAGGCAGGTCATTGGCTGAACCGAGGAGTGTTTTGACTTTGCATTGACCCTGGCTGAACCTGACTAAACACAGTCAGAAAGTTTGGGACTTTTTAAACAGGCAATCACATGTGATGACAACTGATTCATCGGGCCTCAAGCGCTGCCCAGAAATCCCCATAAAAAGAGCTCGATCGAAGTCTGGTCGAAGCTCATTAGGGAGGGAAATGTGGTCGTGTACATCAGAGCTCAAATAAAGATGCAGCTGTCTCCAACATGGCCTCCAACAATTTGGCCGCTGAATCAGATTCTTAATCAAATTATTTTTAGCTATGGCACATTTAATCCGCTGTTGTTTTATTCATTAGCCATTCCACAAATTTATTGTGGCTCGGGCGGCCTCGCTGTCTCTCATCTCAGCCATTTCCCAGAGTGTAACGCACACACATCTGGTTCCCATCACGCAGAGGGAGAGCTGGAGAATGCATATTAGCCGTCTCTGGCAAAGGTACACTGAGAACAGCAGTGCCCCATCTCCCCTGGAGTCTCTATTAGTCTTGTGCCGAGTGCGAGCGCTCGCTCAGCTCGCTGCCACGCCCTTATTACCTGCTTTCACTACAGGGGAAACGGACGAACAGAAGTTATGATTTTCTTTCCTTGTGGTTGTGGGGGTACAGAGCTCCTGCTGAGAAGGAGAATGCAGATTTATGGCAGAGAATTGTTGAGCCTCAGCCGTAGCCGCGCTGCAGCGAGTTAATGACATTAAAGCCAAGTGTGTGTCGTGTTTGAGGCAACGAGAAACAATAATGACTCATTGTTCCAAACAAAATAACATGTAATAATTACACTAATTTATGTCCTGCTCTCGTCAGGCTGTTTTATGGTCTTCATAAACAATTACATAAAACTGATTTGATTATTTTCAAAATAAAGTTTTATAGGCATCATTGCGTCTGAGATTAAAAAACGATACAAATGTGGATTCGTTCATTTTAAGAGACACAGAAATGATTCCTGTAAACAAGATTTTATTCAAAGTGGCAGCCGGGCGATAAAAAAGTCTCTGATGCTGTTTAGTCCGTTGTGATTTTTGAATGAATGATTCAGAAAACTTGTGAATTTAATCCAAAGAATGAAACTCCAACACCACCGTGACCAAAACCACAACCACCATCACACATAATTCATCCGCTAAACACTCGCCCTGAAATCTATGGAGAGCTGAGGAATGGACAAGATATCATCACCTTCACAAATGTCCCTAAAATGTCCTTTTCTTCCAAAACTATATTTAAACTAGAATGTAACTCAGTGGAGTTGATGCTTCCGCCCACAGTCTCCTTAACAAACCACATTAAAATTTACAAGATCATTATTTTTATAAATATCAGCTGGTCCAATCATGCCTGTTTTTTTTTAAGCAAGATCCATGAATTATTCTCTGAGAAATCGTTCGATCTCACACTGTCAAAGAAAGAGAAGAACGGATCCTGCATCTGCCCCCTGATCCGGATCGGCACCAGAATGTAATGAGTTCTTCTCTGATCCATAAAACATCCTTCCACCACGTTTCATGATAATCTGCTCTGTAGTTTGTGTGTCATCCTGCTGACAAACAAACCTCCGTGACTTCACGGGTCAGATGAAATCATTTTCTAAAGGAATAAAGGGACAAATTCCAGCAGAACAGAAACAGGACAGGGTATCTGAGGAGACTGAAGGGGTTGTCTCTCTCTCACACACACACACACACACACACACACACACACAGATCTAGATATCCTCGCACAAACACACACTAATCAGATCCAGGGAACGAGTCGCCAAGCTTTCCCCCCAGAAACCACCTCCATATTTTGTGGTCCTGATTCTAAACATCAGGATGCTTTTCGCTCCGGGTGACACATTCCTGAGCTGCATCATCAAACCACAGCGGACCAGCTGATACTGGCCGACTGGGAGCGTGGTGGTCTGATACCATGAGAACCAGTGAGAGGGATCAGAAACGTTCACACAAATTCACACTGGTACACGAAGAGAAACACAGAACGAGGACATTTGTATTTTCTTGCAGACACTCAACTTATTTAATCTGGAACTATTGACGCGCACATGAAGCAACAAGGCTGTGTCATCATTACAACATTCAGTAAACACAACAAACACAAAGTTTTGTTTGTTTCTGTTTGAATGGAGGAAATGAACTAGGAGCTTCATCTGGTTGCCATGGTAACATCATGATGGTATCACAAGCAGCATAGGCACCTTCAGGCACACAGTACTAAAGTATTACAGTACTATATTACTCCACAGTACTCCACAGTACTACAGTACTCCACTAGTTCAAATGCACCAACTGAACGTCCTCGTGGTTCAAACATTATACCGTCGGAGGTGAAGACTGCAGCTGCTTCCTCTTCTTCTTCTTCTACTGTTTAATTCTGTCTCGACTTCCTGTGATTGGTCCAAAAGTCCAAACTATCCAACAAAGTGTTTTCACTCTGGAACAGAACCATGGTTCAGTTTGATCCAGACCCAGAACTCCTCTTCTGCTCTGAGGAACCTTTCACACCTGATGTTCAGGTTCAGACTGAACTGAAGAGTCTGAAGCTCTTTAGAATTGTTCTTTAGAAAACTCAAGAAACCCACAGTAGCCTGAAGAACGTGCTCCAAACAGAGAGACTTACCAACCACAGGTTCTGACCAGAATCTTCTTCCTGTGCTTTGACAAACAACTGAACTGAATTCATACAGAACCCAACAAACATGGGATCATGCAAAACTAACCCACATGAGTTCTGGTGCAACATCAGAAGCAAACAACACTGACACATAGAGGGGACATGACGCCACTGAGAGGCGACCAAATGAAACGCACCATCACAGGGATTCAAACTACAGGTTTTGTTTTTTAACGTGGAAGAGTGTTCAACCTTTAACCCTGAGGAGGACTTGTTCAGTGATGCTGATTCTTTAGTGTGAGCAGACTCTGTCTTCACACGCTGCAGCCATCGAGCAGTTGATCTGATTCCAGTGACAGTCTCATAAATGTATCTGCTGTCGCCACCGCAGCTGTTTTTCTGAACGCCCGTCTAAACGTATTCATGAAATGAGGCGTTTTAATCGGTGGCTCTGCTCTTTCATCAGAGGGTGTGTTGGTGTTGATCACTTTTCAAAGAGCTTCTCCCTCTCTGGGCGACTTGATTACCACATCACCACATCAGAGCCACAGCGCTGTTATAAGTCTCACATTTAAAGCAAACACCAGGGGTTGCTATGTAGAGGCTGGCAGGGCCCTGCTCCGACAGTCATCATCATCACTACCATCAGACACCTCCAAACACGACACATCTTTACACCACAGTGTCACAACGCTTTTTATTTACCTGGAGCAGCTTTCAGCCCTGCTCAGACATTTTCCAGAAACGTTCTGGAGAGGTTTCATGTGAGAAGACAAACGAAGGAGTCAGTTTCTCAGGACATTTTCTGTAATTCTTCCTGCCGGACCCAAAGTGAACTGTCCAGAAAAAGTCAGCAGGAGAATCTGTGGACAGTGAGCATGCATGATGACATTTCTAACACGTGACGCACATGAAGAAGCAAGAATACGAAGATGTCAGGATAAGGAAGAGGAGCCATTTGTAAAAATCAGACCATGAGGACCTGTTCTGACTCCGTCTCATGCGTCCACTCCTGAGGGTTTAGTCCACACTGAGGCAGTTAAAGACGTCTTTTATGTGCAGCAGTTTCATTTCATATTGTCAAGCAGCTAAATCTCTTCTACTTGCAGCAGCATCTGGAACAAACATCTGCAACCACCTGCAGAGACCATCTACTTCCTGTTTACACCACATGACCAGTGGACGTGAACGGTCACGTGACGTGTGTTTTCAGGTGTGTTAGTGTGGACGGAGATTATTTCTGATCCGTATGCATTGGGGTGTGGATACCGTGTGATTGACAGCTAGTACCATCCAATTGGTGCAGGTGGCAGTGTGTAGGTGGGCGTGTCCTCGAGCACTCAGTCACCCCCCGCTCCTGGTTACTTCTGAT
Source organism: Verasper variegatus (assembly GCA_026259375.1). Classification (NCBI taxonomy): domain Eukaryota; kingdom Metazoa; phylum Chordata; class Actinopteri; order Pleuronectiformes; family Pleuronectidae; genus Verasper; species Verasper variegatus. The sequence continues at coordinate 25,116,607 of CM048046.1, forward strand.
TTCAAAAAACCAAGATGGCGCTGGACAAAAAGTCAAACTGAGGCTTCAAACGGCTCAGAAACCAACGGGTGACGTCCCGGTGGGTTGATGCTCGGTTTGAACAAATTACCTCCTGCCAACACACCCATTCGGCGCTGACTTATGAAAATCTGGCGCCAGTGTTACGTTGATGAAAGTCCAAACGCCAATGAACGAGACGTGTTTTGACAATTATGGTCTTTACGTTTGTTTCACCTTTTTAACACGTTGAACATTACTCTCTCTCTCGCTCAGGTCCCCTGGAGCCGCATTAATAAGCATCTGTTTGTGATTTCATCGCTGCAGCCACCGGTGACACAGAGGTGCCCTGGCACAGATTCACTGGCAACCAGCGCCTCAGCCTTAATGTCAGCGCCCCCTCCCTACCCTCCGCACCCCACCACCCCAACCCCTGTGCCCAAAATAGTTTAATGAGGAGATTTTAATGCCTTTATTATGGTAGAATCTGGCACCGTGCACCGAAGCCTAATGCCACGCCGCCCGCACCTCAGCTCACTAACTAACCGCCAGAGGTAATGCTGTGTGAGCGACTCTGGATCGGGTAACATTTAAAGCTTGTGTTGCCGTCTTGTATTTAATACCCTAACCCGTAACCACACACTCCTGCACGTACCCACCCCCGTGTGCATCTTGCTTGCACGCAAAAAACGCATCTATGCAAACACACACGTACACATGTAATCCTTGGGGGCAGTGATTTACTACCCGGGACTATTTTATTAATTTAATTACACATTTACAATCATTCTTCTCAGAGGAAAACAGAGAGGAAAGTGCTGCCTGCGTGTTTTTTTGCGGAGGCAGCCAATCTTGTTTCATTTTATGGCCGAGAGAGAAAGATGTTGTTTTATTTTACGAGAGGCCCAAAGGTTTCCTTAATGTGTCAGAAACACAACGGGTGTGTCGTGTGAGGCAGAGACGACTTTAAGGCTCTTTTTCTTTGTTTGGTTTCTTCTCTATAAATATCCACCAGCGCCGAAGAGGGAAATAATCACTCACCATTAAACAAATAAGAAAGCTTTTATTTTCTATTTCATTTTCTAATCCCAAGCTGTCCGTCAAAAAGAAACAACAATGCTTGACCTTCATGCTGAACCAGCACGGGATCTGCTTTTCATTCGGTGTGCCGTCATTTCTTAAACGGCAGATGAAAATGAGCCATTAGTCCGTCTGACGGTTTCCCACATGACAGGAATACAAATGAGACGTGTTCAGTTTGGTTCAAAGATGGATGAGAGTTTCATCCCTGAAGGGGAAAGAATACTGTCAGTGCATCAGGAAACGATGGAAACAGGTCAGGAGGGTAATTTCAAATAGTGCCCGACTTCACTCCAGGTGCAGAAGATGAGACCAGTCAGTCAGAACCTCTGATCTATTGTAAACATAACGGTGTAAAAACTGTTATGATATTAGGACCTACTCTCAAATCATTGTGCTAAAACCAGTCCCATTTTCTTGACTTCAAACCCTCAGAACTCGGCCGTGTTCCCTCTGAGCTTTGAACTCGCTCCTCATTTCCCCTAAATTGCTGTTTCCAAGCTGCTCAAGTCACATTAACACTTTGATATTACAACTGGGTTTGACAGATGAAAGTTGAAATCGTTGAAGAAGTTCAGACACAGAAAAAAGAAACCGTGGTGCGCACTGCTTGTCCTCAAGGCGTCCTGTCTCCCTCGTGTTGTAATCTCAACCAAAGAACACACGGCACCAAATATCGACACTGCACCGGGTCGCAACCTCGACCTGAGACTGTAGTGGGCGTGTCTCACGCCAATCATCTCATCACCTTCCTCTATAGGGGCCTGTCAGATGCGCGGCCATTGCATCCACGGATCTGTCATTAGCGTGTGGCCGTCAGCTCTCGGGGAGGTTCGTCTGCGGTGGAAAACATCAGTCAGCCGCCAGCGTCTGACAGAGCTCATTACTCACGTTACCGACTGACGATGGAAAGGAGCCTCGGCCTCGAGTCAAGACATCCAGCCTCTCCTGTTATTTGGACCCTTCAAGTGCCGGAGCAGAACACACACAGACACACACCAGCCACGGAGCCACCAGGAATGTGCTTTTTGCCTTATTTCTGTTGACGTGTACAAGCAGCGAGCGAGAAGCATCTGTCTTCGTTTTCCCTGAAACTCTATATATGCAGAACAAGCTTTAATGCTGTCATTACACCAACCGTCTTATTGCTGCAAATCAAATCCACGGTCAGGGAACTGGTAACAGATATGGCTGACGATCAGTGTGTGTGTGAGTGTTTCTGTGTGAGTGAGTGGGTGGTGGGTCAATAACATGGCTTGGATATTATTTGTGTCTGTACTTGTGTATTTCACTTTAAAAGAATTTGATCAATTAATGACACATATGACTTTATTCTATAAAACCTATTTATTCTAAATATACTTTCACTACATTTAAATAACAGACATTCTTTTATGCTTTAGCATCATTAAAATGTCAGTAGCGTTCCAACGTTTGACTTTTAGAAATTGCATTTTAGTGATTAATAAAACACTAGAATGTTAAACATCATTTTAAAAATACCTAGTTTGAATTTATAATACGACAGTTTGTTGTGAGGAAAAGTGAATAAGCAAAGATGATGAATGAGCATTTAAGACCAACAGGTGCATTTTTCTATCCAGACTAACTTGCCCAGTGAGTGATATCGTGAGAATTAAGTTATAAACTGAACTCGTACGAAACCGTAGAACACACGAGAACATGACAGAGCCCGAGCAACACGGAGGACGGCTTTCTGGATTTCATGGCTCCAATTCTGGAGGTTTTGACGACATAAGGCTGCTGATGCTGCTGATTAACAGATTGTAAGAGTGGGAGAGTGAGTGAGAGAGTGAGTGAGAAAGTGAGAGTGGGAGAGTGAGTGAGAGAGTGAGAGAGTGAGTGAGAGAGTGAGTGAGTGAGAGAGTGGGAGAGTGAGTGAGAGAGGGAGAGAGTGAGTGAGAGAGTGAGTGAGTGAGTGAGAGAGTGGGAGAGTGGGAGAGTGAGTGAGAGAGTGAGTGAGTGAGAGAGTGGGAGAGTGAGTGAGAGAGAGAGTGAGTGAGTGGGAGAGTGAGAGAGAGAGAGTGAGTGAGTGAGAGAGTGAGTGAGAAAGTGAGTGAGAGAGTGAGTGAGAGAGAGAGTGAGAAAGTGAGAGAGTGGGAGAGTGAGTGAGAGAGGGAGAGAGTGAGAGAGTGAGTGAGAAAGTGAGAGTGGGAGAGTGAGTGAGAGAGTGAGAGAGTGAGTGAGAGAGTGAGTGAGTGAGAGAGTGGGAGAGTGAGTGAGAGAGGGAGAGAGTGAGTGAGAGAGTGAGTGAGTGAGAGAGTGGGAGAGTGGGAGAGTGAGTGAGAGAGTGAGT
>CM048046.1:25122500-25140000 GCA_026259375.1 Verasper variegatus
TTGACTGGAACAAAAGAAGAGTGGAGGGTTTTTCCTCGCCACATCTCGTCTGTGGTGGATGCTCCTCGGCTCTGGGGTATTAAACGCTGGCGCGGTGCTTCACCATAAGAAGCCTCCAGAGTCTGGCAGCCTCAGTAATGCCCTCTTATTTCTAACGAACAAAAAGCTTTGAGCTGTCAAAACGCACCCATCTGGAGCCAAAGAGAGAGAGGCCTCATTGTTCTCTCTCGCTCCACCTCTCCTCCACGACCCCATCTTCCTGTTGTGCTGGCTTGGCGGCGAGAGGGGGATTTTTATTTTGGTTTCTCTGCTGGAGGTCAAAGTTCCCTGGATGTGGAATCAGAGGAGATGTTGCCATGTTTCCCTTCCTTCATTTTTCAACCCTTCCCAGCAGCCCCTCTGGAATAGCGAGCAGCGCATTTCATCTTCCATGAGAAACGGCGGTGAGTATTGGGATCACACGGCATGCAGAGGTCTGTGCAAGCACGCAATATGATGCCCACGCAAGCATGTGAGCGAACACATGTGCTGCTGCAGATGATTTCACAAACACTCCTGCGCTCCTCCATGTTGCTCAATAGTTCCTCTCTTTTACAACCAGGGTGTTGTTTCTTTCAGCAGAAATTTACTCATCAGCTTTCAGAGGTGCGACACGATCACAGCAGGAACCAGGAACATTCCTGTGCATTACAATCATGGTCTGCATGAATGGCTTGTGGTCAGCGTCCTGTTCTTTAAGTTCTTTAAGAACTCGTGATCACAACTCGTGAGCATAATGAGCAAACCTTCAAAATAAGACGCAGCTTTTAAAACAAACAGTTTTTCCTTACAGTCAGTGGGCGTGTGAGACGGAGCCAATTACATCATTATCTTAACCAAGTCGACTGAGGAGAGAGTTTCTCTAAACACAATCACACCAACATTCATCATTTCACTTCCTCCGCCCACATTTTGGCTCTTTTTCTTTTGGATGCCCTCTTTCCTCTTGACTCACTGGAGATGTTCTGGTGACACAGCTCCGCGGAGCCAGGTGAGCCTGACACAGCAATGAGTGGGTTGCAGATGTGTCCAGCGGCAGCAGGAGCCGCAGCATTCCGGTGTTTCTGGCCGACAGACGGACAGACAGCAGAGATGACTCTCCCTTGTTGTGCAGCAGAATGATGAGTCATTAAGTGTTTTTAGGAGGCCTCTTTAGATGTCTGCTTCCCTCCCTGCCCCCCCGCCTGCTTCAGCCCGGCTGTTCATTGCAAATTAGGGGGGTTTAATATTTTCCGTGCACTGTGTCCAGGACATTTACAGTTGGCGTCAGGGTACGCTGTTGGTCTGAGGGGAGGCACTTTGAAGTGTTTGCGGTTTCGCCACATCTGCAGGCAAGATGTGCATATGGGTCCGGGGGGGTTGGAGGGCGGGGGGAGGGAGGAGGCGGTTCAGAGGAGGAGGCGGAGCATTTCAGTCCGCACTACTAATGTCATGTGACAATGAACAACATCCCTTAACTCTTTCCCAGGTACACTCAGCCGGTCGGAGCGGTCGCTCACTTTTGATTTCTCAGAAATATGCGCACGTTCTCCATCGGGAACCTAATGTGCAGACTTTGTGTGTTTGTGCAGACACACACACACACACACACACACACACACACACACACACACACACACAGAGAGAGATCCTGTCTACAGGAAGAGGAGGAGCATGGGGCTGCACCGAAACAGGGACTTTCCCAACATGTGCTCTCTCTGTTGATGGGGAGGTGTCTGTGTGATGTTGATAAATGCCCCACATTACTCAACATTACTCAACAACTCTGGCTGAGGTGATTAAACGCTTATTTGTACAAGTTTGCAGAATCATTACTTCAGCTCTGCACTTTCTAAATATAGTTAAAAACGCTGTTAAAACAGAATCCAAACATGAGCCTCATGGTTTTAAAGCTGTGACCACAGGGCAGGGGTGAAGCTGGGGTGGTGCCGCACTGCCCCATTAAACCATGTTTCAGTGCCCGTTAAACATCTCGTCAGACGTCGGTTGTCTCGGTTTGCTCCTCTTCTTCGAGGCCAAAGCTTCGCCCTGCACACCGCCAAAGCAAAGTGCAGCGTCTATACAGAATTAAGCCCCCGCCGCAGGGACATCGATTTAATCATCAGTTTATGGAGCTGGATTTCGCTGAGCCCATAGCTGCCGCACCCACAAGTATTTTCACATTTCATTAGCTCGTGGGCTTTGCCAGGGGTGGCGGCGGAGGCGGAGGGAGGCAGCGGTGAGCCGGTGTTGATCCCAGCTTGGAATTTTGACTTCTTAACTTTCCACACTTTTATTCCTCTCCCTCCCAGCTTCCAGACGCTAGCGCTGCCATTTGCAACCATTATTAAAGTCATATTTCACAGCTTAGTTCATAAAATCACCCAACTTGCTTCAAATTAGTGGGATTGCTCTCCAGCGCCCCCGCCCTCAGCGTCCTCCCCCCGCTCCCTCTCCGCTCCCCCTGCATCAGAGAGGATGATGGGCGAGCAGCGGATTTCTCAACGTTTGTGAGTTTTCGCTGTGAGCTGCCATCTCAGGTCAGCATCACTCCGCTCACATCAGGTTCAGGTTTAAGTCTTGGCTCCTGTTCACATGGCAGAGAATTTCCTCACACCATAAATACTGCGATGATTGAGACTGTAGGTGTGACACAGATGAAGCCTCGTTCTTCAGGCTTCAGCTAATCGACTGGCTGAGAATCCCTCCACACACACAGACGCGTGTTTTACACTTTGCTTTAATAAGGTGACGATCACACCGAAGGTTGAGGACATGTGTTTTTGTTTTTTGCAGCAAACTTGAGCTCATATGTTTCGTTGAATCTTCATTAAAATGAATTTACTGCTGAGTCTGTTAAAAAGTGCAGATGATTCAGTTTCTGGATCGTGACCCTGAACTCATGTCAGGTATGTGAGGTGGAAGGTGGCCCAGATTTTCCATCTTCCAACAGGAGCCCGATGTTCTTCTCTGCATATGCTCAGAGCACTTTATTAAGAACACCTGTCTGTTCATGCAGTTATCCAATCAGCCGATCCAGTGTCAGCAGCGCATCGTGTAAACTGCTGATCTCCAGAGGTTTTCCTCAGAATGGATCCAAACACAAACCCGTCCAGTGAGCAGCAGCTCTGTGCTGAAGACAGAGGTCAGAGGAGAAGTGTCCGAGCTGACAGCTCACTCACATCACCACTCCTTACATCTCTGAGCTGAAGGCCGGACGTTTCCCCCCAACGGGTCAGAATGGGTCTGGATTTGACTTGGAGTTCATTGCAAGTAGCGGGTTGGGTCCCGAACAGAGGTTTGGGTGCGGTTTGGCAAAATTGGACCGGTGCAGGCCTGCTCAGCCAGGCTCCACCCCTGACCCGAATGTTCCCCTTCCTGTTTGAACGATTCTGACCCGGAGTCTCCGTCCATTTAGTTTTACAGTCTATGGTTCTTTCTCTAGTCCACTTCGGGTCTGTGTTGTGTTTACACCTTGTCACACTTCAGTCCAGTTTCTGCAGGTTCATGGAAAAAAGGTTCATCATCAATAATCAATCAATCGTTTAACTGGGTTCAGTCTTGTTTTTTAGATTTTAGGTGTAGTTCCTCCATGTTTCTTCACTTAGTCCCTTTATTTATTCTCATTTACTATATTGTCTTTGTTGTGTCTCGATGTTTTCCTGTTTTTATGCACTTAGGATATTAATGACTGAAGCACTTTGTGGGTTGTGATCACATGAATGAACTTTCTCTTACTTTGTAAACCCAGTGAGTTTTTATGATTCTCCCTCACGTTCACTGGATTTCTTTTTCTTTAATTCTCATATAAACCAACAAACAAACACATAAACCTTCTGACTCTTTTGGTGATAAAAAGCTAAATTAAAGAATTTCCCGCCTGCATCGATTAAAATATTTGATTTCAAGCATGAAACACTTTGATGATGAAAGTTTGAATTGATCATTAGCCTCATAATTAGCATGGTTCATGATCTCAGTTACACACAAATTACTTCTAACTACCCCCCCCCCACACACACACACACACCCCGTGAAGGGCAAATTACTATTAGGTTTGACTAAAAATGTCGCCCATGTGAGTCCAATAAATTTCCCCCTCACATCTTAACCACTGGGGTGTTTCAATGTTCCCCCTTGTATACAAGCCCAGAACACTGCTAAACAATGTCTCCTTGCATCATAAACTCCTTTAGTGTGGTCTTAAAAGTTCACATCCTGTTTTCCTCAAAATGCAAACACCCTGCTTGAGGTTGAGGAGCTTCGAGCGGCTGAAAACCAAGAGGAACAAACACACACACACACACACACACACACACACACACACACACACACACACACACACACAGACAGCTAAACGACGCTGCTGTCCTTCTCTGTGTGGGAGGAAGCGAGTGAGTGAGGGGTCGTCTCAGACTGAAGGAGGCGTTCACTGTCTCCTCCTTGCTGCTTCTCTAATTGAAAACAAAAGCATTGGTCCTTTTCTAAATGTCTAAGACAATAGTCTGCGTCTCCTGAGGATAGACAGAAGTCATCCTGTGAAACCTCTTTGACATGTAGGACATCTGCATGTGTCCACGTTCTTTCTGAAATAATATTTCTTCTCATTGACCACATTAATCGTGTAGCCATGACCACGATGTTTCCTCAGCCATTTAATCTTTTGACCTCTGAAGACAGCAGAACAGAAAACACTGTTTAATGCTCCTTCAGAATATTTTAGGAAGTAACTCAGCGTTAACATGAAGGTGTCAGAGGTGTTTTACTGGGACCATCTCATATCGATATGAGATGGTCCCAGTAAAACACTCCGAACAGTTTCTTTCACTGCACGAGTCGGACATTTCTCGAGTTCTCAGCTTGTGTTGTTCTGAAACTAGTGAAGATCTGTTCACGCTGCATGTGAAGCCGTTTCACTCCTTGTGAATATAAACATTTGATTATTGGAGCTCTAGTGAAGTTTTCTGCTTCATGATAACAACATCTCATTGTCAGAATAACTGATTTTAAAACTTTGACAATGAGTGAATAGATTGTTCTGAATCCTCCAGTTACAGCAGTTGGCTGCTCTCACTGTTCACAGGACGTTCACACACACACACAAAATACAATTTAATAATAAACTGTTGACATCGAACCGCAACTTATTATGAAGGCTGAACCCCCCCACCGGCAGAAATGAGCTCTGCCTCCCAAGATCAAGAGGCAGGAAATACCTGCCGCCGAGCGGCCGACTCTCTCAGGTCCCTGCAGATTTACTGGAGCAGCTAATGGCTCCAGCAGCGGGGCCTGTTCCTTACCTCGCAATCATGAATACATCACATCTCACACACGCACGCACACACACATGAAATGTTGTTTAAGAAAGTAGGAAAAATTAAATGTGTACATTTAGCTTTCAGTTGTAAATGTTACCTGGATATTAAACATAACAAAATAATCATTCATTAATACGTCTAATTGTCTTCAGTCACTGAGGCCACATCCACACTATGTTTTCATTCAAATGCCTGAAGTCCAGACAACTACAGAGAAAAAATGAGAAGTGTAAACTCCAAGAAGGTAAAAACCCTCGTGGGTCAGGTCAGAACTTACAGGCTTTAATCTGGAAATGAGCCACAAAAACATATCGAGTGAAAGACTCTCATTGTTCTTTATGTGACTACAGAATAATTTGAACAAATTCAATCCCATTTCCAACAAGAAATATATAAGTTGAGTTGAGAAGATGTCGAGTTTTCAGCTGTGGTTACTAAAATAACCTCCAATTCAAAGTTCACAATAATATAAAAACATTCTGTCTGTTAATTGAGATGACAATTGGCAGAAATAGTTAAACCGTCACCATGAGAAGAAACGTGTGTGTGTTGAATCCTGTGTCTGTGGCATTAGCACAAAAGTATTTATCTTGTGTTTATGACCAAACTGAACATTCAGTCCAGACGTGTGAGGACTAAACACACCAGCTGCTCAGGTGACGTCTCGATGAGACGGTTCCTGTGAACAGGAAAGGAAGGAAAAGAACTGAGAGAAGTGAAGACGGAAACCAGAAAGAAATGAAACAGATAAACACGACGCATGATCAGTATCTGCATCATCAGATGAACACAGTTACACACTCACACATTTGACACACACACTTGACTCCCAACAGACACACAACACGCTCTAAGCCTCCGCCTCGCTGGGCCGCCGCGCTGGGCCAGGAGGTTTAATGGTGGGAGCGAGTTCGGTGGAAAGGCATAATGTGCATGTGCGAGCCATTTGGACTCATTACGCCGTGATCTGAAAGGTTATGGAATTGAAACCAGCGTTGAGGGACGGAGCTTCCAAGGGCACCGAGAGCACGGGGCCCCGAGAGTGGCTCCACATGTTGTCAGGCAACACGCTGCCACGGCAACGGGGAGGGCGGGGGGGGCGACGCCGTGGACTGCGGGTGAATCTAATTGGGTGGTTGAGCTCTTAGACCTCACTCAGGGCAATGAAACAAGGTGTTAGTTGTACCAAATTGCTCTGAATTAATGTACACACACACACACACACACACACACACACACACACACACACCATAGTCTGTGGTGTGTGTCTCCAGCTGTGTGTGTGTGTGCTGCATGTTGTTTGTTTACAGGAGAACACACAACACGTGGCCAAATGTAAGTGGACGAGTCAAACGTTCCACCCGGCCCAACATGTGACTGTGGAATCATGGGAACTCGCCACTTGTCGACGCCATGAGGAGTTTTCTGATCAACGTTCATCATCATCATCATCATCATCGCCCGTTCTGACACGGCTCAGGTTTGACAGCAGTCAGGTAAAACATGAAGTGAATTAAACAGTAGAAGAAGAAGAAGAAGCAGTCTTCACCTCAATATAATGTCTGAACCCCCGAGGACATTCAGTTGGTGCATTTGAACTAGTGTGGAGTACTGTAGTACTGTGGAGTACTGTAGTACTGTAGTACTGTAGTACTGTAGTACTGTGGAGTACTGCACCTAGGCTGATGCTGCCAGTGATACCATCATGATGTTACCATGGCAACCACATGCAGTTCTTCATTCATCTTCACAGAAAGACTACCCCCCCCCCCCAACTGACAACCCTAACCCTAACCACGTCAGACGCCGTCTACAAGCCAATCAGAGTCAAGTATAGGTAGTCGCCGCCCATGTGGTGGAGGTCATGGAACCATCCTGATCTTGATTAAAGAACACTGACTGTCAGTTGGACTCGACAACGACATCATCTCAACTTCCTCCTTTGTTCATCGCCACAATAAGAGTTCTTTGTCACTTGAACAGAAACACATGTTGTTTTTTGGGTCTGTTGTTCTGGGAGGATGTGGTTCAGTGTTCTCCTGCTGTTGTTCCCTGTGTTCTGTGTCCTTGTGTGTGTCACTGTGTGTTTGAGTTTGTGTGTGTCATTGTGTGTTTGTGTGTGTGTGTGAGTGTGTGTGTGTGTTTGTGTGTGTGTGTGTGTGTGTGTTGGTAGGCGTGCCTCTTGTTTTCCACCAATTAAACTCGTCTGCCAATCAAGTCTCCCTCCGAGCTGCAGGACTCTGACCTGAACGACTTCACGTATCATCTTCAACGTCCTCTTCGGTTGCTTTGGTCCAATCTGAGAAGGTGGAGCTAGTTGTGTATTACAGCTGTAGCTGCTGGTTGGTGTGTGTGTGTGTGTTTGACGTATATATGTTATTTCTTCTTTGATTAAAAACTACAAACGTCACTTTGATTTCATATCAATGTTCAATAAAACAAACCATCATTCCAACAAGAACTGTTGTTGCACAAACATCTGTTGTTTTTGTGTTGTGTAATACATGTGGAAGACACACACATGCACTTACACAACACACACACGTGTACATGCACATTGCAGAAAAGTTGCACCACATCTTTACAGTGTATAGTATGTATGTATAACTCTGGGTCTGCACACTAGAGCCAATAACACACTGACTGTGCACGGCTCCACGGTGAATCACACACACACACACACACACACACACACACACACACACACACACACACACACACACACACACACACCAGCTCCAGATGGGAATGAATTCCTTTTTTTGTTGTTGTTGTGAGCAATGCTTTCCATCCGACGCTGCTCAGCAGGGAGGTCATTTTTGGGAAGAGAAATGACTCCTTCTTGGTTTGTGCTCAGTTTCTCCTCCAGTGAGCACTTTTTCTGATCTTTGTATATTGGGCTTAAGTTATAACTTCAGAGCAGTTATACATGTGAACATTTGTCATCGTTTGTTCATCGCTGGCTCAGAGATTAAACCCTCGCAGTCAGCCGCACCTGATCCCGGCTCCAAACCCACATTGCTGGATGAAATATTACATGTTCGCCGCTGGGCCTCGAAACGGCCTGTGTAACTAATCCCTGCCCTCTGAGCCGAGGAAAACTGAGTGAGGCTGGAAACCCACCGTCAGACCCCCGGCGACATGCTGGGAGAGAAACAACAGCCCAAAAATCACCAGGTCTGTTTCTTTTAGTGACATGAGTTACTGTGAGAACAAGAGATGAGGAGCAAGCACATTCCTCTGGTCTGAAGTCTCCCAGGGATGGAGGTTAGGCTCTTCTGTCTCTGTCTCTGAAACCATCGCGACTCCAGAGACCGACTGACTGAGGTTTCTGTCCACTGTCGACTCCACAAAGACTCTTTTCAGGATGAAAGCTCCGGCTGTCTGAGCTGATGCCACTGCTCTGGAAAGAGACTCCTCTGGTGCTTCCTGGGGGTGTTTACTATCATGAGGAGGGAAGCTGCAGCGTAACCACCACCACATCTTTCCACCCAGACGGAGAAGAAAGTCTCACCAGCAGCCCCAGAAGCTCCAAGTGCTCATCGCAGCGCATGAAATGAAAGTACTGACAAGAACAGTGACTTCAAGTTCGATTCTTGTTTGGTAAATTACAAAAAACTATATTTCAGACAATTTAGATTTCACGAACATCCACGTCAAAAGTCATGGTTTTCCAGCAGTGGGGTCACAGACCAGTGAAAAGCTTTTAGGTCACCACGACGTCTCAGAGTCATCTTGTGCTGACACCATCTGATTATGGCCAGTAGTTATCCAGATGTGTTGAAAGACCAATATCTTCATTCTTAACCTCATCTATAAAACTGTTTGTCGAATGGTCAACCACCTTCGCACCTTGTTGGGGACCTGTGTCCGTCCATTTCTGTTCATCTTCATCAGTTGGTTTATTGGAGTTCAGTTGGTGGTAGCAGCAGGTTAATCAGGATGTTCCAGATGTTCCAGACGCTCTCCACCTCCTCCCCAGGGTCCTGAGACGTCCCCAGGACTGATGGGAGGTATAATCCCTCCAGTGAGTAATAGGTCCATGTACTGGGTTTCCTCCCAGTTGAGCAGGATGATCTTAATCAACCAAAACCACGTCAACTGGCTCCTTTTGGCACAAGCAGCAGCTCTAATCCAAGATCTCAAGCTGAGGACAGAGACCCTGGAGAGAGAATCCTTTGTGATGATTATTACTGAGGGTTGAAACGTAGATCAACTGTTGATCAAGCTTCACCTTCTGGCTGAGCTCCCTCTGCAACAGTCTGGTGCAACGTCACGTGTTGGACAACACATCGTACATGAAGTCGTTTCACAGCTGGAAAAACATTACCGGCTCCAATGCTTGATGCCATCTGACGTAGTGGGCAAGTGCAGCCACACCTTCAAGAACGGATGCTTTAATTAAATATACATATCATTTAGTTTAGTAACGTCACAGTTATGGTAGTTCTATATACTATATTTATACTGTGATGATGTTAACTTAGCGCAGCAGCTACCAGGGACAGAAAACTGGGGGGAAACTGTAGATGAGCATTGTTCTTATATTTTTCTATGTTTTTCCACTTGTATGTTGTGACTGGAGCGAGAAGCCTCTGACGATATCCTTGTACCTGAGGATAAAGACAATAACGATCTTTGAATCTTCTACACTTTGAGCTAAAGTGGTAAAAATACCAAACATTCTCCTTCACTTTTAAAATGTTCCTGTTCTATATTACGACGCATCCACATAAACTTTAAAATGAATTTAATACAGTAAATACAATGTTCCTCTGCTGTGTGTCTCATTTCCTGTCTGTCTCCACCTTGTCCACTGTCCAATAAAGTCAAACGTCCAGTCACCAGTTGGCAGCTGCGATTCCCAGTCACCCAGACAAAATGTTCAGTATGTGTCTCGACCCGCCAACAACGGAGCCTGTTTACTTTCCCATATTTTGACATTTGACTTCAGCGCTTGATGCTGCAGGGTGAACTGCTCCCAGTTGTGTTTTGCATATTTAACCGATCGCAGTTGCGAAACACAAACTCAGTGTTGGTCACATCTTCCCCCGGAGCGCTCTGTCTTCCTCCCGTCAGCTGTCGGAGATACACTCGCTCTGGACTCGGGCCCAAACCTCTGCTGTGCTGATGTGACGGGACAAATTAGTGTTACTGCTGCTAATATATTCAAACTGCTGCCGAGCGGCTGCGGAGGACGTTGAGCCGTATTAGAAACGATCGGCTTGACTGTCAGCGACGCTAAACTCTCCTGAAAAGGTGACAGCACATTTGGCTGCTATTTGCTGCAGAGAGAGAAAGAAAAATTACCTACAAGTTTAACTTTGGGGCAGTTTTGATCTTTAATGCATACGGGATGTGGAGAATGTGTTCGTTCTATTCACATCTCCAGAGCGATCATCTCACGCTATCTCGCCTTCAACACTCGCATGATGTTGTAGTTTCTCAGCGCCGGGCGACTCCCTGACAAACTCTCCTTTCATGAGAAGCTCGGGGAGGAACCGGTCCGCTCCGCTCCTGTCGAGCGCTTACGCACGCAGACGCTGAATATTTGAGGCGACTCCTGGATGTGTTTTATGCTGACAACATGTGACAGGCCTGAAATGAAGCCAGGGCAGATATGAAAGCCGGCACTGTCTGTCAAAATCAGGAAATAATCAACCCCCCCACCACCACCACATCCACCTCAGGGGCCCAGCTGAAAGTCATTAGCCCAAAACAATGTGCTGCTTCTACTGTTAGTCTGAAAAAATAATAACAGTAATAATGCTTAGGAGAATTACCATAACCGTTTGAGAGGATCTCAATTATCTGGTGTGTTTCGTGGAAGACTGCAGCTCGGCCCCTGTCGGGGCGTCGACCGGCCGCACTGTCGGATACTCAGGGAAAAGTGGTAAGCGTTTATGTCCCAGCCTTGATTGTAATAGCCAAAGGTGATTACCCTGCTATAATCCCATTAGTCTTTGTTTGGAACAGGGATGAAAAACATGATATATAAAAATACAATCAAACAGAGATTTAGAAAAACACTCAAACCTCAGGTTGATGTTGTTCAAGTGAAGCAGCACAACTCTACATGTACACACACACAAGAGAGGTCAATATAAAAATGCAATATTACAAGCAAAGTATAAAAACATAAAAACAAAATGTACATCTGACCGACCCGTGAACGCTCCTGAATGGACGTTTGTATCTGAAAGTAGAGATTCTTGTTTATTTACAGTCTATGTGTTGATGCGTGCAGCCGCCATCTTGGATTTTGAGGATTTCCCGACATTATGATGGATTTAAATTCTCTCTCTCTAAAGGCCTGTGATCAGATGTCATGTCCACATCACATATGTACATGCAGATCACATTTGAATGACACTATGACACGTTACTGACACGTTACTGACACGCTGCAGTGTCACAGTGTCAGTGGGAGGAGAAACCCAGCAGTAAATCTGAATTCACATGTTATTCCAATGATCCTCCGACAGGAACAGACGTCTCCCACAGAGAATTGAGGCTCGGACGTTTGATGTCGTCGGATGCAGAACCTGGTGGTGGACAGTAAATCACAGAGTGTCTTTGTGGACACGCCGAGTGCTTCTGTGGAGGTTTAATGTTCCACTGAAGCTTTATTTCATGTCAGGGCAGAGCAGGAAAAAGGCTCCTGTCTCCATAAAGTCACGCTGGGTGTCATCTCCCCGTCCACGCGGCCGTTTCAGGATTTATCTCCTGATGACGTGAGGAGTTCTCACTGTGTTGTTGTAGGTTTTAGAGAATCAATCACAAATCTTAAGGACTTTAGCAGAACTGGAATAACATGTGAATTCTGCTTTATGGTGGATTTTCCTCCTGGTGTTTGAGAGACAACAATCTGAAACTTTTCACAGAACTAATGTGGCGTCTATTTCATGGCGATCATCCAGACGGGCATGATGACATCAGGGAATCCTTCCTGCAGCTCCACCTCCAGCACCTCCAGGCCGGCCTTGGCAGATGATGCACTTCATGATGTCCAGGTGGCGGCTGATGCTGCTGTCGATGGAGTCCAGCTTGCAGCCCTGACGCGCCATATTGTCCTTCATTATGATGACGCCGTTTGGACGCAGGCTCTTCTTACAGCGAAACAGGAAGTTCATCAGGTCCTTGTCTGTCAGGTGACCTGAAGAAGAAAAATAAGTCACGGATGAATTCACAGGGATGTTTGAGTCTACACCAAAAACTGATTATTTTGCATCATGCATCAGCTGATTGACATAAAAATAAAGATTATTTGTCTCTGTCGTCCCCACACATCCTTCCTGAATCAGAGGAGAGTTATAGTTTCTCTCTCCTTGCGTGGGGTCTTGTTCTGGTTGGTCCAGAACCTCAACTCGAGAAACAGTTGAGGTTCTGTTCAGGAGGACTTTATCAGGTAAAGCGGACTCGATACTGTGACACTTACACGCCACCCACTGCATCCAGATGACGTCGTACTTGTTCTTCGGAGGCGTGAACTCTTGCAGGTTGTAGCAGTAGTAGGTCTCGATGCGGTCGGCGTCGTCGCCCAGGTACTCCTCGTGTGCGTGGAGCAGGAAGTGCTCCATCATGTCCGCCATTTCCATTTTCTCAAACACAGGAAGGAGGACGCCTTTGGTCACCCGCCCGATCCCGGAGCCGCAGTCCAGGGCGCAGTGTGTTCCGGCCTTACCTGGACCCTGTGGGTTCAAAACCAAATATGTCAACGCACGGTTTGTAATAAAACTGAGTTGAAATCACAAAACATAAGACATGAGTTTAAGTTTCTCAGAAAACTAAATGTCTGCTTCCCCGCAGCATCTTATTTCCATATCTATGAGCTCGTCTGAGCCAGATGTCGGAGCTCAAACGCACCGACGCCACAAACACGTAGACGCCAGTTCCTCAGGTCAACGAACCTCTGAACTTTACCACAGGGGAACAAAAACTGTCCTCTCTTGAATCACGCTGCTTTTTCTTCCTCTTCATTTGGTATTCTGACCTCACTCCAACCCTCCACATCAGGGGCCCCAGTGTGTGATTGAATGAGAGATGGGGCCCCGAGGAGCTCTGCGCCTGTTACACCAGGCTCCCCGGTTTCGGTGAATTACTGCCATATTGCTCTGTGCATATGTAGCTCAGTTTAATCTGGAGACTTTCTAGATCGATTCCTTCTGCACTTTCAAACGGAGACGTCAGGTTCAAACAGGAGCTGAAGAACGATGATGTGCGCCCGAGCTCACACTCGGATCTGGTTTCATTAGATTTTAATAAAATAGTTCAGAACGAGGACTAACAACATTAACAACAAATACAGAATCCACCACCAGTGTCATCGTCATGAGAGAAGCGAAGCCTCCTCTTCGTCACTGCACCATGTGATTGTTGCTTCTGTTTTTGATTTGATTTACGCTTTTGATAAAGTTCTTCACATGTGAGGAATTCATAAAAGTGTGATGGAAACATTTAAGAGGAAGATGTCAACATGTTTAAAGTGGTGAGAGAAACTTCAAACTTTGCAGCGCTGCACACGTTGGAATAATAATCCTGTTCTCAGCTTAAAGTATTAGATAAATTATAAATCATTTATAAAGCAAAATAACTGTTCTGTCCAGGGTGGTGTCGATAGGATGGAGAGGAGTGAGGTGACGTGTGATGTGTGATATAAAGGATGTAGCACCACGTCACAGAGCATGAAATCAGTAATGGACCGTGTTGAAATGTTAAGTTGGATCAGCTGCAGTGACGCTGGACGTATGTTCAAATAAACCTGAGAACCTCAGAACATGAGTCAAAGCAACATACTGTGCTAAGTGACTTACAGGAGCTTGGATCACAATGAACAGCCACGACATATTTAATAATATAATAAACTAACCTCTGAACGTGTGGAATGAGGATTTGTTGTGTTTACATTTGCAGAAGAAGAATCCGACACTTGGTCGAGCTCCTTTAAAACGTCCAGTTTATAATTAGAGCTCCTGTAACACTGATCCTGCAAATAACCTGCTCTCCAAAGTCACTCGACTGAATTAGCATCTAAAAAAAACTCAGTCCACACTTACATGTGCAACACACACACACACACACACACACACACACACACACACACACACACACACACACACACACACACACACACACACACACACACACACACACTGTATGTGCATCACAGTCCCTCGGTTGTAAACCACATTAAAATTTATGAAACTATAGATTTTGTTACACATAAAGAACAATTAGAAAATGTTGCCTCCTTTTCCACTGTTGTTAAATTAGCCTCTCGTAAAAAGTGACCACAGCAGAGAGGGATTAGCGGCCGTTGGCTCCGCCCACTCTGTCGGGGTGTTTATGGAGCTGGCATCAAGTCTGTGCCTCCACCGCCGCCTCCACCCACATGAATCAAGACGGAGTTCTTCTTGCGGACGAAGGACGATGAATTCCTCGTCCAAAATAGACCCTGACATGTGAATTCAGACCCAGTTACTCATGCAGGAGTAAAGTGAGACACGCGTGGACAGACGCGTCAGTAACGTGTGAGAGTTGATGGAGAAGCAGCAGAGCGTCTCATGTCCATCTGTGTCTCACTCCCATTGGAAGCAGAACCAACACCCTGACCTTTGACCTTCCGTGTGACAGAATCTGGGACATGTGATCACACGACAACAGGGCCTGAAGATTTACGTTCATTTCCAACGTGTTTGCTCTAATATTAAATCGGTTTCTCCGTCGCACACTCACCACAAACCTCTTCAGAAACTGCCTGGAACCCTCCAGGTCAACGTTGGATATCTCCACAAAATCTCCCATCATGCCCTCCTCCGAGGCCGCCACGTCCTCGTAGAACTGCTGAGCTCGGTAGTAAAACTGCTTCTCCCCCTTGATGTACTCGCAGGTGACCGGGAAGAGCTTCACTGTCGGACACAATAACATTCAAACACTGGGTCATTGTTTTCACTTTCAGACTTTGTGTTGAGTTTCCCTGTGATTTCGTGGTTTATATAAATTCAGTGTGTTCAGGAGCTTTGAAGTCGGAGTGTGTTGTATTTACGTGTTTAGAGAATTTAACACCTTTTAATATTTTCATGATAACGAAGCAGAAAGAAAAAGGATCAGATTAATAATTTAAAACGTGCACGTTAAAAGTGAACAATGAATCACATTAAAAGCTTCTATTTAGAGCTGATTGTAAAATGGTGTTAATTGACTTGTAAGTGATGATGTCAGCCACATGATCAGTTAGGCTCCGCCCTCATGTGGTTATTTCTGGTTTAAAACAAGACGACACTTTGGGTTGAAACGTGAGCAGCATGAAGGACACAGGTGTGGTTCAGACAGCCGTGTGAAACGTCGATCAGATGTGAAGTTGTCGTCCCAGTTTCAGATCCGGATCGATGTGACGCTCCAGTGAACAGTTGTGTGTGTGGAGAGGATCAGAACGGGACAGGAAATGCTGGATGATGATTGGATTACCAGGCGACTATAAATAAGGACCTGCTGTGCTTCTCTTACGCTCGGCTCAGCTGTTCTGTGATATACGATGACGTGCTGATTGATTTGTTCGCAGCGTCGTGTATTTACAGATGTTTCCTGTCACCACCTGATAAAAGGTTAAAATCACTGGATGAGCTGAACGTTATGAAATGATGTCAGTGACCTTTCACGGCTCAGTTCTGCTGAGCTGAAACAAACCCTGAGACATTAAAGAAACAATTCTGAAGCCTCAGATGACAAGTGGAGGAGCAGGGGGGGTGGGGGGGCCATGAGGGAATGTCCGCCCGCTTGTCAAGATCCTCCAGAGGCAGCATTCATGACACCACGGTGAAACATTAAGAGGGGGGATTTATTTCCTGCTGGACGCCGTCCTCCGTGTTAGAAACATCAGGACGAGAGGCGGAGGCACTGAGGCTTCACTGAGAACAAGGAGCAGAAACCGACCAATCAGGACGTGACCTTCCAGGCACGGCCACTTCCTTGTGAGGTGAATGAAGATGTCGTTGTGGCGTTGGGTTCGATTGGTGGAGCAGCGTCTGACGTTTCAGAGCTGAACTGTCCCGTCTCGAAGGCTCCAAACAGGTCCACTGATGTGTCCCTCCATCCCCGGGACACAAGGTGGATCCTTCTCAGGCCAGTCCTATCCCAGGATTCATTGGTCTTCAGTGATGACCTGATTCATGTGATGGGATGTGCAAGTATCACATAAACAAGAGGCAGTAAAACTTTCTTGTCGTGTCCAACTGTGGCTCTGTTGCTAAGCGACGGCGATAAGGACGGGACAAGCTTGTGATCAGGATCAGGGAAACCCTCTGGACAACAGACTCATTAGTATAGAAACAACACGACCATGTCCACGTCTGCCAAGGAGGAGTCAGTCCAGACCACGTCCATCTGTCTCTCACCTTCAGAACCGGCTCATTGCAGGAGCAGCTGACCTTTGACCTTCGGAGGAACAGGATCTGAGACATCTGATCACCTGATCACAGAGCCTGAAGAGTTATGTTTATTTCCGATGTCTTCAGCCTAAATTTAAATCCAGTGTCACTCGTCCCACATGTGTAAATTTACAGTAGATGTATTTTAGGCAGACTTGTCGTTTTCTGTATTAATATATTTACATTTAAAGGTGCATGTGCTGAGGAATAATCCCTGTGACATGCGATGGCGCTGCTGCCATTAATGGTGCTCGTATCAAGTTGGTGGTAAGAGAGAACGGCGTCTTGATGCCAAAGTGACAGCAGCTCCGATCTCGTGTTCCTGCTGCCTGAGATGAGTCCTCGGCCTGGAGAGGATTAAGTTCTACTCCAACTTACAACCTCCAACAACGAGGAGAATAATCACAATGCACTGCACAGCTTGTTAGAGGCTCATTGGTTCACATCTCAACCAGGGAAGCATCCGACTCTGCTGGTGTCTGCCAGAGACGTTACGTTTTCGCCCCTGTACGTTTCTGTGTCAGCACGATTCCACAAAAACTGCTGAACCAATTTCCACAGAACTTGGTGGAAGGATCCAGAAATATTCGTTCCTCTTTCTTTAATATAATTCACGGATCTTGATTCAATAAATCAGACGTATTTAGACAGATATTTATGAGTGTGTGTAATTTGGTTCAGATCTCAAATTTCTTTCGTCAGCACGTGAACTCCCTGGCTCTGGTTTAATGTGTTAAA
>CM048046.1:25145000-25165000 GCA_026259375.1 Verasper variegatus
GTCTGTCAGGGCTGATTTAGGCCGCGGGAGGACGTGAGCGTCTGAAAACTGATCCTGCTCTTTGGCTCGTCTCCATCTCCGTGTTCTGCTGTTTGGATTGTGAAGCGGTTCAACGCGGCCTGATTACGAGCCGGACCAGGATTCACCGTTTGACGGAACGTGTTTTGACTTTGACAGTTTACTTTGCGAACCGTCTCCGAGGCTCTGGGTCGTTTCAATGACGGCTCCGAGCTGAAATTCCAAACACAAATTAAGTTTTGAAAATCCACTTTGGGGTAGATGAAGTCTTCCCCTCTCTCCTCTAGATGCTCCCTGTTGCACGGCCGGGGTCACACACACAGGATGGCGTCGCTGTGTGTGAACATCATGGAGCTGAGGAGCTGTGACCTCGGGCAAGATGAGCTGCAGCAGCAGAAGAAGAAGAAGAAGAAGAAGAAGAAGAAGAAGAAGAAGAAGAAGCCTGTTTCCTTTCAGGCGTCTCCTGCTCTGAAAACTCAAAATGAAGGAGTTGAAGTCAGTGTTTTTTTTGTAATGAACAATATCTGATGTTTTATTCACCGACTGTCGTGACATTAAAACTCATTTAAAGCAGCAGCAAAGAGCCTGAGCTGCTCAAAGATGAAAATACAGAAACTACCTGATTCTTGCCTGAAGCAGCAGAAACTGAATTTTGTAGTCATCAGAGGTTTTTAAATTCAGTCAGTAATTAGCAGTGCGAGCCGTGTTCTGTCGCCCTAATTGAATCTGGCTCGGGCTGTTGAATAAGGAGCTGTGAGCAAACACTGGTTTACTGACTCCAGTCGGTTGGTTTGACCTCTTCAGCCTCGACATTCACACAAACTTCATTCAGACACTTCTGGATTTTAGAGTTTAAGTGTAAACTAAATTTTAAATGAGACGTCCAGAATATTTAATATAATAATAATTATGATAATAATCCTATAGCCACATAAAACACCTTTTAAATGTAAGTATCATTAAACTGTAAAAATAAGATTATTTAATATTAATTTGTATAAATTAGTCAAGTAAAGCTTAAATATACATTTAAAGACATTTAAAACAAGACAAACTATTAGAAGAAAAAACTATTGTACATCTATACATACACATCCATACAAAAAAGCATGAATACAAGTATAAAATTTAATTAAATAGAAATAACAGTCTCACAAATGTAAAGATTCTTCACAAGTTGCACTAGAGGTTTCGTTCAGAGATGATTTGCTGTTGTAGAAGCAGATTCATTTTGGACCAGCCTCCTGGTACCAAGTTCCATGGACATCAGTCCAGTGGTTTTTTGTTCATTCCCACAGACAAATGCAGAGAATATCCCACTGAAATAATGATGTAACTTGGTTTAACTCGCTGTTTTAAACTCGACTGTTTCGTTCCCTGTCTCCAGCAGGAGAATCAGTCACCTGATGAGACGTCTCTTCTTTAATATTTAAGTTGTTTCTATTCTGTGAAACAACTTCTCTCTGACAAAAAGCTGCTCTCCTGCAGAAAACCTGAAGAATCTGTTTATCAAATTTCAATTAAAAAAGATTCAGTGGCTCCACTTTTGGCCACGTGTCCCTCAGCGCTCGTACAGGAACTTTCTCCTAATCCGGCTGCACCTGGTTCCAATCTCAGTCCGTTTGTGGGTCTTGATCAAAGCCAGACGCTGTTAGGAACTGGTTTTATCTCCGTGTTTCCCTTTGGTTGTATCTTTGATTCAGATTAAAGAGGCCTTCAGGGGGTCCAGACCCACTCAGGCTGGTGTCCAGCGGGAAAATAGACATTTCAACACTTTGACCCATGACAGAATATCTGTTTCCAGGAGGGAGAAGACGTTTCAGCCTCACGGACGTTGGATCAGAACGAGATCAGGTCACCGTTTGTCATTGAGTCGTATTTACTCACAAACATGTGACTTTGTCTGAATCAGACTTCAACTCCGTTTGAAGGGTTTATTTTCCCTGCTGCTAATAGAGGGGAAATGTCAGCGGTAATTGACGCAGGCTGCAGTTGATTACGCAGCTCGAGGTCTGGTTTGTGATGGTGTGACTGGAGCTGCCTTCACACACAGTAGCACTGAGTGCGTTTTTAACTGGGAGCCACCAGACCACGAGGTCTGGCTGCGGGGAGACCACAGAAGAAGAAAACAGCCATGTTAACCAGCGGCACTGTGACGGACAGACGGACGGACGGTGCTGCTGTGTCAGTCCTGACAGCCACAGCCTCACACGTCACAGAGAACAGTGTTGTGTTGTGTTGTGAGTCCAGTTGTGTTTGTGTGATCAGCTCAACACCTCCACCTGCCTGTCGCTCACAGGAAGCCGCTCTGTGCAGAGGCTCCTGGATTCACATGTTCTGCTTGAGCCCCTGATTCTGAACTTCACATCACTTCTTCATATCAAGTCAAGTGAAATCAGTTTTACACATTTTACATACAAACAATAGTTCAACATCACATGTGAATAAAACAGGAATATGAATGTGTGTAGTTAACGACGACTGGTGATGAACACAACGTATAATAAATAATGAACCGATTAAAAACTGTGTAGAAATGATCTCCACATAATTACTGTGATAATAAGTTCAATTGTATAAGTTCAATATATTATATATATATGCAGTGTGTTGTCACATTGTATCTGTATAATGTATATTATGCACTATTAGTATTAATAATAAATGAAAATGATAAGACAAATTATAACCAGGCAACCAAGAGCTAAAAATATTTTATTAAATTATGAAGCAAATTTAAATCAATTAAATTTACATTTTAAAAAATTAATATAATTCAGCACAAACAGTATTTTTGACCATTCCAGAAATTTCATTAAACTTATTAATTCAAACACATGACTGGAAACATTTTGTTCTTTTAACAGAACCGTGAAAAATCAATGTACAAATGTTTTTATATCAATAAGAAAGTTAATTAATCTGGTTTTGTGTTTCTTTGTGTAAAGTCGTTCATACACAACCAATCGAATTATCAATTCATTTTAAACAGCACATTAATAACTTTTCCTCTTTAAGGAAAAGATCATTTTTTCCTGAGAACTGATTCTGTTGTAAAATAAAAAAGAGCTTGGTAGAAAAACATGTGATTATTGATTCAAAGTTGAAATCTGAAGTGGGACCCGGTCGTTGAATCGGTGTCAGCATCAGGCCTCTGAGTTTCCCACGGGCGGAGCGCTCCGGCTGGTTCCTGCTGCCGGACGCCACCTCGTTCAGACTCCACGGAGCTTCACAGCCTCATTCACACTCTCCTTGTTTGTTTGGTGTTGGTTCCTGCAGATGTGTTGACTCCGTGTTTATGACTCGAGCTAAACGTGTTGGCTCCTGCATCACGTCATGTGAAGAGCTCCAGCTTGTGATTCCTGAGGCGTGTGTGCAGGTGCAGCTCGTACACAACGCCCTGAGCTCGGGTGGCCATTAGAGACGGGACTTCCTGAAAGCTGTCCTGTCCGCGGGGTCATGTGACACTGTCAGAAGCGTCTCCACGAAGGGCCTTCTGAAGCCTCATGGGGGGGGCTCGGGTAACAGCACAATTAATATCGTATATTTGTTAGAATAACACGCCAGCGCCTCTGCACAAATGTTGTTTTTGTAGGAGCAGGCCGAGGAGGTGGAGGGTCTTCAGAGATTCAGAGAGGTGGGGGGGGCAGGGAGCACAGCACACACATAATACACGTTAACACTAAAATATCACGCTGCCTCAGGGTTCTGACACTGTTCTCCTGTATTTGTGTGTTTGCACGAGTGTGTAATTCTCCCTGTGTGAGAGCGGAGGCTCCATTAATCACCGGCTCCCAGCGCCGACCGTCCTCCTTTCAACTGACACTCTGCATGAGCGCTGTTATCTGGAGGGAGAGAGCCTGTCACCCACCGCTCTCCATCCAGCCCGACCCGAGGTCACGACCCCCAGCGATAAGATGAAGGTCTTCGCTTGTCATCGTCACCTCCTGCTCGATCAACGCGGCCGAGACGAGAGAATCCCTTTTTTAATTCAGTGAATAAACAATTAGTCAGTTTGCTGGAACTTAAATAATCAAATCAGTTCATTGTGAGGTTGTGATCGGGTTCAACATCTTAGACGTTAAACGTATTTAAGTTGAGGGGTGATGACAAAACACGTCCAATATAGTTCAAAATAAAAGTGCCTGCGTTGTTTTTTATTAAATTCATTCTGAAATTTGAACGGTTCAGTTTTCACTAAACTCAAATCTTTGTTGTTAACAGGACGATTCACTGATTGTCTAAAAGCTTCGGTCTATTTCCAGGTTCTCTAAAAGCAAGAACCTGGAAAAGTTTGTAGCTTTGAAATAATTCAGACAAAACAAATAATTTGAAGACGTCATTTTGGAATCTGGGAAATTGTGATGAGCATTTTTCACTGATATTTTATAGATGAATCTTTTAATTAAGAAAAATCTGTAGATTATTTGTTAATGACCAAAAAGTGGACTTGCAGCTTAATTTCCTCGGTTGAGACTGTTGCTTCACTGCAGAGACAAATGAGGACGCTGCAGCGGGGGCGGAGGCGTCTTTAAAAACATTTGTCCTGCGGTGCGTCACGTCTCTGCCGACCCAACCCAGCTCACTCATGAATCCAGGAAACACAACAATGGAGCATCGTGTCCACAAGCCGAGGCCAGACGCTCCTCATGTGTGCGGGTGTAATTTTACGAAGGTTGGGCGGTTTTAAATCAGGCTGGGGTGTAATTGGAGTGTAGCTCTCCCACTAACTCCCCCGAACAGTCTAGTTAATACTTAACAGCCCCCCCCCACCTTCTCTTTCTCCTCTGAGCTGCACTAACTCTCTACGAGGGTTTTGAACATTTAATGGGATCTCTCTCTTCGCCCGTAAAGGATCCTCCATGTTCCTACCAGTGTGTGTGTGTGTGTGTGTGTGTGTGTGTGTGTGTGTGTGTGTGTGTGTGTGTGTGTGTGTGTGTGTGTGTGTGTGTGTGTGTGTGTGCGTTTTTGTTTTCATGTGCATGTTAAGGTACTGGTTGAGCTAATGAGAAGCACATGTTTTGGCCAATCGCTGGCTGCGCTGGAAGGGCCAGAGCAGCGAGCAGCGTAGCTTTGACTTATTAAAGGCAGTAAAATTGATGCTTCCTCCTGTTTTCCCAATTAAAGCTCGAAGCCGTCTCCCTCCTGTGATTCCAGGGGTTCACTGAGCACATCTGGATCTCATAGTCGCCGATAAGGCTCCGCTGCACGGCCGCTGACCGAACACGGCTGGGACCAGCTGCAACTGGACCAGGCTGGTGGGCATGACAGGAGGTCTGTCAGTGGTTCTGGTCCAGCGGAGAGCTTCTCTCTTAACACTTCTCTTAATGAAAAGTCCCCCGGGTCAAACTCTGCTCTGAACTCTGTGAATTCTCCTCCTCCAGGCCTCCAGCTCTGGTCAGGGGTCAAACCCATAAAGGTCCAGGGCTCACTGACGGTCTAACACTCGAGTCCCTCCGTCTCTATCTCCTTCACGCAGACGCTCCATCAGCTCAGAGCTGCCGTCTGAGGGAATGTGCTCGTTTACTGGAGGACTCTTCGAGGGTCACTCAGCCCCTGGATGACATCGTCCTACTTCCAGTATGTTTGGTGTTTTTCATCCAAGCAGACAGTTTTCATTTCTCTCACATTTCTGCCTCCGCTACGATACAACATCTAGACAGACGGACTAACGCTGGGATGTTGATTGAGTCAGCAACAAATTAGAAAGTCAAAAATAACTTTTTGAGTTGTGCCCTTCGACTTAGTTCTCCTGCAGGCCACAGGCGACATTAGCGCCCACAAGTGGCACAAACCCATAATCTCTGGCTACGTTCCATTTGAGCTGGGAAGAAGAGTTCCCCGTCAGAAACTTAAACTCGAACGCCACCTGAAGTCCGATTTGTATCTAGAACCTCAACCTCAATCCAAGATGGCTGCTCCACACATCAACACTAGACTGTACATGAAGATGGGGGGGGGGGGGGGGCGCAGTATGAAGGTACTGCTGTTACACAAGCTCAACCAATCACAAGTCAGTCTCAGCTGTCAATCATGAAGTATTTATAGTATCAAATAACTTACTGGAAAAAACAAAGCCTTGACCTTGAAGTGACCAATACTGCAGCCAGCCACCAGGGGGCGATACAGATATCTGGCAGAACATGAGTGAATGGAAGTGAACAGTGAACAACGTTTATCTATATCTTAATGTTGAGATGAAATGAATCTGGTTCACTGTCACGTTTACAGCAGCAGAAGTTTTCATCTAAATTAAAGTTACGAGCTGATGGTGACAATCATCCAGCAGCTGAAGAGAGAGGCGTTTTTCCTCAGGAGGAGGTGGAGACCAAACCAGTGTTTCACGGAGCGTGAACACTGGACGTTCCTCCGACTCGACGGCCACAGAGGGACGATCGTGTTGCTCCTCAAGGTTTCAGGCCGGTTCCACTGCTGCCAAGTGGCAACAAAACACAGACTGCATGAATGTGTCTTGGATAATCCACACAACTGCTTTCAACTGAGGAAATAGACCCAACGTGAACTGGTCCCTAGTGACGTCTGTGAGCTGGTCAGAGTAACGGCTCAGTGGTGCTGGAAACAGACACTGTCTGTGGCTCTGAGCTCAGTGACCAAAAGTGATCAAATGTTGCACAAACAGGAGAAGATCTTTGTGTGTGTGTGTGTGTGTGTGTGTGTGTGTGTGTGTGTGTGTGTGTGTGTGTGTGTGTGTGTGTGTGTGTGTGTGTGTGTTCTATTTCCTCACATTGTTTTGCAGTTGACGTAGAAATCTGTATATTTAAGAAATAAATAGGTTGGAAATGTTTTGTGTTATTTGGTTAAACTTTTTCACTTTGAAACGTTGTGTTTTTGTCAAACTGAGAAAGTGCAGTCGGCTGCTGCTGATTCTGCAGCTAACGCCCGTCCACCTCCTGCAGGAATCGCTGCTTTTTAAAAAGACCATTCAGCCCATTAATATCTTCAGAAAACACTCAGCTCTCCTAGATGTGGTCACTGGCGTCCCGCGGAGCGTTACGGCACAACCGCTCATTCATCCGTGGACGTCCCTCCTCCTCCTCCTGTTTATGTTGCAGCTGACGAGGGCCAGAGACGGCGCAGCATGTGCATTCTGTCCCACATCAGCATGGACGACAGATTCAAGTCCATGTTTGCTGACACAGGCTGCATACCGCAGGTAAGACTGGCTAATGTACGCCGCCAGCAGACCAAGACAGACACATTAGCATCGGCCGCTAACGGCATCCGGGAATTAATGCATGAGAAACGGAGCGAGAGGGAGGAACCGCACATCTGGAACCAGAACCTCGGTCCGCTCTCGTTCTGATGACAACTGGTTCCTTCTCTTCTCTTTCCACTTTGTCACCATTTCTCCCTTTTTCTTTTTCTCCTCTGCACATTTACCTCAGATTTACCAACAAACAGTTTGTAGGTCACAGAAACAAATGAAAAGTGAAAGTTAAAACAGCTTTGGGCTGATTTCTATCAACTCTCGCTTGTGGCTCTTGTGTCGGGTGTTGTTGAGCCGCCTCTTGATTGAGCTGACCCGGTCACTCGCTCCTCTCATCATCACCGATTAGCTAAATGTGCGTTGTGTTTGTTTGTTGAGATTGGGTGTAAATGCCGGCCAGATGTGGCCGGGAGAGTTGGCTGTTTGTTCAGGGGGTCATGTCAGCAGCATCTGAACCTCAGGCTCCCCCGTGGCAGAAAGGACGCTGTGGCGAGCAGCATGGCCAGGATGTGACCTCTGACCCTGCCCCACGGCTCTCTGCTAACCTCCCTCGCTCTAATATTCTCCATTGATCTTCTGCTTCGAATGAATTCAGACTGAGATAAATGTCAAACTCTCTCTCTTTTCCTCCAGGATTTTCCACTGGAGATGTTTTCAGTGTCGATAAGAAGAAACTGATCAAGATCAGAAATATCTGTGGAAACAAAGAAAGTTTATATTCTACAGTTACAAACCAGAGGCTGAGCATTTTAGAATAAATCATGAAAAAAAAGACTAGTTTCTGTCACTTTAATTTACAGTAACTGGCATCAGATGATAATTCAGCTGCTGTACGATAACGAGTGTGAACCTGAGATGACCTATTAACCTGGATTTGGTTGGAAATCAACATTAGGTGCAGAACGTAAGGGACAGTTGGGCCTTGGTGGAGATTGTAGACGGTGATGGTGACGTGACGGTGGCGTGATGGTGATGCACCTGGACGCTGGTTACACGTCCGTCCATCTGGCCTGTTTGTAAAAATACACCTTTCATCCTCTTGCACCTTTTCTGTTCTTTTCAGAGCTCTCTCTCTTTCATCACTCTCCCTCTCTCTTAATGGGACCACTGGTGGATGTGGGGTTTCAGGAGTGAGGGAGGTGGTTCCAGAGGTGGAGGTGTGGGCGGAGGTGACTGGTCGGACTGTGGCGCTGCGGCCCTGACGGGGCCTCCGGTGGCTGTCTGTGGTAAATAAGCAGAGGCAGGTGCCAGAGAGTCTAGACGGGGCTGATTTGGGGTCCGGGGCCCCTGGTATGTGATACCTTACCCAGGCTCGGCCCAGCCGCTCTCTCGCTCGCTCTGATTCCTGACTCCTCACAGGGAAGCAGTGCACCTCTGCCCCCCTCCCTGCCACCGCCACCACCCCCCCAGCTCAGAGCTCTTCCTGTTTAATGTTAAATCAGCGACAGACAGGAGGTGTGTGTGTGTGTGTGTGTGTGTGTGTGTGTGTGTGTGTGTGTGTGTGTGTGTTGGGGGTGTAAATGAATGATGCTTGCCTTCCCCTTATCTCCCTCTTTCTCTCTTTAAATCACAAACACCCTCTTTTAATCTGATTTCATGTCCTCACCCTCCCTCCCTGATGAGTGTCTGACACCAGGAGCACACATGAAGCCACAGTGAGGAAATGTGGCTGTGGAACCAGGGAAGTGGATCCTTGGTCAAATGTCCCTGAGAGGCTGTGATTCGTGAGTTAATGGAAGACGACAGACAGGAACAAACGTACCTGAGCTGCACTGATGTATAATCATGTTTTTCTTACATGACAAACATGGGACAGGCGTCTCAGTCCAGAGCAGACGGAGCAGCTGAGCAGACGGAGCAGCTGAGCAGACGGAGCAGCTGAGCGGTGCAGCCGGAGTCAAGCAGATTGACAGGAACTGGAGAAAAACACGAGGAGTCGAGGTCAAAACTACTGAAGAAATACCAGAAGATATAATCATGATGCAGAATGACCACAGTAAATGAAGGGGTTTGATTAACTGATGACACACCTGGAGGAAACAGAAGGTCCAGGATCAGATCTAACTACTGTCAGGTGAGGATTTCACATAGGTTGGTTAGTTAGTTCGTTAGTTAGTTAGTTAGTTAGTTAGTTAGTTAGTTAGTTAGTTAGTTAGTTAGTTCGTTAGTTAGTTAGTTAGTTAGCAGCATTACTGAAAAACGTCCCAACTGATTCCAATCAGAGAATGACTCATGGATCTTTACAGGACTGATATCTATGAGTGTGTGAAATGAAAATCTGTGTGTAGTGAATTTAAATGTGGTTCCAGGGAGGAAACCAGTTCAAGTCCATGTTTGCTGACACAGGCGGCCTCACGTAGCGAGGGTTCCACCTCATAACAGTAAATGTAGAAGGTTGTCTCCTGTCTCCTGTCTCCTGTCCCCTGTCTCCTGTCTCCTGTCCCTCCACAGAGCCACCTCACCCTCATCCCTCCGACTCCCATCGATTAACCTGAAGCTCTGAAAAGTCTCCAAGCCAGAACGTTTCCCTGAGGCCTCTCGTACCTGATCTATATAAACCTTACCTGATGACCAACAAAAACACAGAGATCAGCAAAGGCTGCATCTCTGTCAGCGTGAACAACCCACCTCTGAATATCGGAGAGGTCCGTTCCTGTCCAGCGCCATGTTAACAGTTTCCATTTGAAAACCTGTCTCCTCCCTCTGGCAGTGACAGTAAATACACAAACACTGTGGAGGAATGTTTATGACGTAGAACCTCAATTACTGCTGACGTCAGGTGGCCACAGACAAATACAGACATGAACCTGCCATAAAGAAACGATGTCATCGCAGTGTGAGCTCGTTGAGCTTGAATTTAACAGTCCAGCTTTAAAGTTAAGTTTCTAGAACTTTTCTCATTAGTCAAAACATTATTAAAGTTTTAAATTAATATCAGACTCACAGCAGCGTTTTTACCTTTTATCTGCAATTTGCCACCATAAGTTAATTGTTTAACTTATGGGGGGGGGGGCTCTTGGGGCCCCTGCAGCAGTTGCCCACTTTGCCCCCATATGTAATTCAGCCTTGAGCAAACACCCTGCTGCAAAAATATATATGAGATATATATGAAGTGAATACAAACCTGTCGCATGTGTTCGATGAGTCTGTAAATCTGAGATATTCTCATGCTGATGTTTCCCTGGATCCTCTCGTGCAGTCGAAGGCCGTCGCCTCCTCCTGAGGTTCAGACATTCTGACATCAACCATTAACCAGCCCATGAGTTCCTGAATCAGCTCGTGTGACTGACAGGTGTGGTCAGCTCGCAGTCACGCTGTGATCGCTGCCAGACCTCAGATCAGCGTAATTAGCTGTAATTTATAGCCGAGCAGTGCAGGGGGGGCAGAGGAAGTGTTTCATTGAAATTATCAGTGAGACCTATTAAACTGTGAACCACATGAAAGGCTGCTGACGGAGCTCTGGAGTGTGTCAGCGGCTGGACAGCAGAGGTGAGAGAGAAAGCAGACACACAAACACACCCACCCACACACACATCTACTGGTTGTGTGCAGCGTCCTCTTGGCTACACACCCAGAGCTGTGCAGTCCTGAAACGCTGCTCTTTGATCAGCGTGTACAAACACACGCACACAAGGAGCTTTGTAGACGCTTCAAATGGGACAGAGGCCGAATTCACCGTGATATTATTAGCGCGGCCACATTTCCAGAGGAAAACGCTGAAACGCTCCCAAAACAGTTTTGCACTTGCTCACCCTGCTGTGATGAGCTCATTCCGTCGTGAGCTCAGCTGCTAATAACTGAACTAATCCACAAAGCTGTTTCAGCTGCGGATGAGTCCGTCTGCTCCACCCGCCAGGTGAAGGTGTTGGAGGTGGAGGTTTCTGCCGTGAGATGGTCAATAGGCCTGTTTGAGTCCTGGGCCTGGGGTGGCTGTCAGGCCCCATGAGTCTCTGCTCTGCGTCTGAATGATTAATCTCTCAGGCCGGGGCATCGCAGGCCTCAAAGGCGCCTTTATCACCCCCCGTCAGCCCCTGCAGCGAAAAGAAAACACCGCTCTGTGGTCGTGCAGCAGCCCACTCGGCCCGGGTGGAGGTTAGCTGCAGTGGAGCGGATGGAGACGACGGCCGTGCAGGAACAGTTCCCCTCTCATTCTGCGTCTGCCACAATATTCTACTGTTCCGTCTTTCTGCCACAAAAACTGGAAACTCCGAATCAGACGTCCCACACTGGACGTTTCTCACCATCCAACCAGAGGAACCCTCTTCCTCTGGAGTCACACGTCTCACTCCTCCGGTTTCAGGTTTACATAATCATGATATTCATGTGTCAGTGGGTTAAAAACGTTCATTCACACTTTAGGGTTCAGATGTTTTTCTGATCCCAAACATGGATAAAACCTCCGTGTTGTGGTGGAGAAGGAGCTGAGCCACAAAGCTTTCCATCGCCCAGTCCTTATATTCTGACCCCGGAGAACGAGATCACAAATACGAGCAGCAGAAAAGAGCTTCTCTCTGTTACAAGGTGGGGGGGGACTCAAAGTAGTTTCAGCATCTAATCATTGGAGATTTACCAGGACGCCCAACTGGGAGGAGACCAAGGGTCGACCCAGAACTCAGTGTCCCATCAGGCCTGGGAACTGCAGGATCCCTCAGGAGGAGCTGGACGTCTGGAACATTCTGCTGAACTCAGAGATCCAAACCTGGACCAGCGGGAGAAGATGGATGGACATCAACAGGTTTCAGTGGGATTATCTACAAACATTCATGCCATTAAACTCTCCCCAGTCACCAGAGTGTAGATCAGCCAGTTCGTGTCACTGTTTGAAGTGAGGTGGCCTCTCATTGGCTCACGCCTCCTCCTCCAGAGTCACTCTGCTTTCTCATATGTTCATATCTACATGTTGACAAGAGAAGATAAACATCTTTCAGCTGATGTGGAACAGGAGATCAAATCTTCAGACTGGGACCAGGAGTTCCACTGGTCAGTGTCTGGAGATGCTGGTGAACCGTCTGATGAAATGATATAAAGTCAGAATCCAACTTGTTTATTGTGTGTTGTGTTTTTGCAAATGAATTATACTGAACTCCAACATGAAGAGACAATATTATCATATGAGTATATTTAATATATTCTCTAAATATCACAGTGATCACCAGTACTTTTTGTCCACAGTAAAATAACTGGAAGCTTCTAAACTTTGCACATCTTATTTTGTAGAAGCCACTTGATCCAAACCACAATGTCTCTACATCCTCAGCACAACTTCTTTACTTCACTACTTCAACGTGTTCAATCACTGTGGAGCTTCATGAGTCCAGAGAATCGCTCTCTGAACCCGACCTGCAGACACGTACGCACCGAGCGGCCTCCTGCACGTGGAGAGCGACGGAGGATGTGAGGAGGTGATGGAGGCAGCTTGTCCTCGTCTGTGTCCGAGAGGAAACACTAAACTGAGAGTGTCAGAGTCTCGGCTCGTCCAGCGGCCAGAGCCGCTTCATTGTTATTCTCAATCAGGATCTGCGGATCTGTGCTGTTGAACCCGGCCGGGTCTGGGTCAACAACCCTCACCAGTCCCAGAGGGCATCACTCCACCCTCAACAGCAACACTGGAGCTTTGAGAACAAACACCACGCTCCTCTCTCTCTCTCCTCCAGCCCACATGTGCCTCTCTCGCTCATTCCTCTGCCGATGCATCAACCTCTTTGGTCCCAGACATTCCACAGAGAAACACGACACTGAAGCCAGGGAATTCAGAATCAATCAACGTTATCACTAAAATGGACGTTTGAGCTTCGTCTTAAACCCGTTTTCAGACCCGTATCGAGCGGCGGCTGATTCCTGACGTTGTGGAGATGATGAATAGTCGTGGAAGTAAAGAGTTTATTGTGAGTCATTTGTCTTATTTATCATCAAACCTCTGCTTGCGTGCGATAAAGCTCGTGTCGATGGTTTTTTCCTCCCCAGGAGGAATGTTTAGCTTGGCTGCTGCCGAGAGGCCGAACTGTGACGAGTCCACGACACAGTCGGAGAGATCCAGAGAGAGAGAGGGAGAGAAATCCTTTCTTTCTTTATTGTCTGTTTTTACTCTCTCTCTCTCGGCTTTGTAACCGATACCTGTTTAAATACACTGCGAGCGCCGGGGGAATCGGCGTCTGAGAGACTGTTTTAATTTGGCCGCTGTACTCTGAGTGATCCAGGTTAACATAATAATCAAAACCAGCTCCGCAGCTTATTTTAAACTACGTGTGAAACATGGTGTGAATGGGGCCTTTTAAAATGGACTCAATACTGTACAGTCACTGATTAGCAGGAGCGTAATGATGAGCAGCTTTATCTATTTAAAACCATGAATGAACATGAATCAATGTCCTGATGATAAACTGCTTAACTTGAATTAGCTTCTAGAGCTTTGGAGACACTTTCACAAATTCATCAGCAGAACTGTTTCATGCCAATAATGTTTAGTTTTTTTACTTTATCAGAAATCTTATTCACATAATTAAGACATAAAACATTTTAACATCCAGAAACAGTCTCTCTGCAAATTTTCTAGAGGATTTTCTTTATAATGATTTATATTGTAATCAAAAGCAGTTTTCAGACGTTTCTCCAGAGTTTTCCTTCCACACGTGAACAACCCGCGGTGCAGCAGACAGAGACAGGAAGTGACGTATTAACTCTGCTGTGGAGACGCCACCGTCAAGAGACCAAAGGAAACACAGCGTTGATTAAAACTACAGAGGTTTGAAATATAATGTAAGAACACAACACATAGACTGAAGATGAACGTAGACTCCGGATCCAGGAAGTGAAGCTAATGAGGATGTGTCTAAACCTGTCTTCTGTGTAATGACCAACAGAGGGCGACTCCATATTGTAGTTTATCAATACAAAAAGAAAATATCGACCTCGGGGTGATTTTATCTGAGATTTCAGTTTTTTTTGTAAATAAATGGAATTTAGATAAAACCAAGACCGATCCCCTGAAACGTTCAGGTATCGAGAGGTTTCCAGTAAATAACACAAACGCACCAACAGCAGAATCAATGAGGCGTTGAGAGGCTTCAGGACGTGATGCGGCGCCACAGAGTGAGGCGACGCAACAATACAGGAAGAGACGGAAAAGCAGAACGCCCCGCCGCAATCAGGTGAGACGTGGAGATACGCAGGAGGGAGGGGCAGCAGACCTGGTTCTCTACTCGGGCGGCGTGTTGGTTAGCTGTAACCTGAGCGGTGACAGCAGGGGCAGATCAAAGCGGGGCCCCCGAAGGGGCCCAGGAAGACTCAGGCACAGGGGGGCCGAGGGGTCATGTTGAAGGAGGAAAGAGGCCTGATTCCCTATTCCTGCTAACTGCAGAGGAATGTTCTCTGCGGGATGGGACGCGTCCCCGCCCCTCCTCTGGGACCAGACCGGCCTTTTCAGGAACACTGGGCCTCTTTGTGTTAGCGACCCCCCCACCCGAGGACCTCAGCCCGTCACAGCGACACGTGAAGGAAGAAGGTGACAGGTTGATTTGCATATTGAGAAACATCAGCTGTGTCGGGCGTCACTTCTGGTCCTGCAGGAAAACACTTACCTGAGCAGAAAGTTTCTCGAACCCTGTGAAGACAAATGATCGTTTTAAAAACATGGCGACACCCAGACTTGTGGTCGGTGGGTTGTGTTTCTGCTGCCGTTCCAATCTGAGGATCTGATCAGACGATCTGAGCAGATACATGACGACAGTTCCAGTCAGAGATCTTTGAGGTCGAGCATCTTACAGGAAAAAGAACTGAACTCATCTGTTTCCTCTGATCCTTCGAGTCTGCATCTGTTTTTAATTAATTAAACTAATTGTTTGGCACGTGTAGGTTTTCTGATGTTGGCTTTATTCTTTCTTTCTTGTCACTTGAGACTAAACTGTCAAACTGAAGAAGAAATAAATCACAATTTTACAAAAAAAAAGAAAACAACAAAACTTTAGTTTTTCACAGAAGCTGATCAACAACCAAACTACACACATTCGACTGTTTGTCAGAAATTAAACATAAAAATGAATTTGATTCCACAGAGATCCTCTATGATGGCCGCTCACCTGCACATCATTTAATAAACTAAACATTCCTGGAATTTATGGACAATCAATTGATGTGAACTAATTCAAATGAGAGAAACCATCTTTCCCATCTGCTAACATGGAGGAGGCGTGGTTTATGACCTGTAGTGCAGCCACCAGGGGAGCAGGTAAACACGTCGGTGGAGGAGACGGTGAAGAAGTGATCGGACATGTTAAAGCTCCAGGCCGGGGGGGAAGCAGCCGGCCTCAGAGGCAGGCGGCCGGATGGTGACTCAGACTCCCAGTGTTCCTCAGCCTCCTTTAGCTGCTTCTCAAATCCCCTCTGACAGCCGTAGCGTGCGGAGAGGAAAAGAGACATATTTCTGTTCCGAGGGGGGGGGGCAGATAGTGATGGAGAGAGGCTGAAGGCAAAACAGAGAGGAGGAGGTGTGGGGGGGGGGTATGCTGCAAGCTGTGTAACTGATCGCTGGAAGTGATTTGGCTAAAAACAACACGTCATTATAGGCGCTCGCAGGGGCAAAGCAAACAGCTCGTATTTTAGAAGAGGACGACGGGCCGGGCGGCGAAACGCTCCCTCGCCCAGAAGGAGGAGACGCGAATACGTGTGAGACGGCGGTGTCGTCCATCAGGGCCCGGTTTATCCATCAAACCGCTCCATGAAGATGAGGCGGCCCGGGGCCTGGGGCCTGGGGCCTGTCGCCGTGACCCCCAAAAACCAGGCCGGCAGCTGGACAGAAGATGGGGCGTGAAATCATCCGCTGCATCACCATAGTAACTGATTTATACGCTGTAGCTCCGGGCCTTTTACCCCCCCCCCCAACAGGCCCCCGGTTGTCGAGCGGAGGGCCAGGTCCTCCAGGTTCGGCCGTCAGCCTCTGCCCTCGTCACAGCACCGTGTTTTGACAAGTCGGGTTTCTGGGGCTTGGTTGAGCCCTGCAGCCTTTAGCAGTAACTCACTGTGGACGTCCAGCACCTGCACCAGGACACATGAATATCACATGAAGGGTCAGGGGCCACTCTCCCTGCAGAGCTGGGCCTGGCTCCGGGCTCTGGGCTCCGGGGCCTTTCCCTCACACATGTCTGATGTGACAGCTCCACCTAGTGGTGTGTGCTCAGACAGTTACATGTGACGTGTGAACCTGAGCGTCCCTCAGATGAGTATTCTTCTGTGGGCCTCGACCAGCTGGGTGAGCCGGGGTCAGGGATTGGCTGAGGTCAAACACCAAGATGGCGACCCGACAGGTCACGGTGACGCTGAATGTAGGAAACGCTTCGTGTTTCAAGTTAGTTCTGAGTTTTCTTCAGGGTTAATTTGACTTTTATTAAATTCAGAATCATTATCAGACATGTTGTTTTCTCTAATTTATGACTATTATTCATTTTATTTTTTTTATATTATTGGTTTTCTTTTGACTCTTCTTTGGCACACACACACACACACACACACACACACACACACACACACACACACACACACACACACACACACTAAAATTGTTGTTTTAAATATAGAAAATCCATAAGACTCCAAATGAAAGTAAAACGTATAATAAAGATGTTTAAACCTTTCAAACCTGCACTAAATATGAATGTCGGTCCTAAATTTCATGTTTTATTCTGAAGAGTTTCTAATTACTATTTGAATGTGATGCAGCTGTTTATTAAAACACTGAGTTTGTGGACGTCGCTCAGAGAGGTGTTTCTCAGACTGAAGACACTCCAGTGGACTGAATGAAATCCAGGCTCTGGATTTAGACGTCATCCATCTTGATTTGACTCTAATTTCAGTCAGACCGTGAACAGCCTTTATTGAATTATCTTGAAAAATGCTTTTTAAATATGAACAAATGTAAAAGAATCTAGTTTTGTTCTATCTTGTCTCGATGTGCCTGCAGCCCTCCAGCTGAAATATGAAACTGTTCTTCTTCTGTGGTGCAGTAACTCAACTGAATGGAAGGAGCATTGTGTGTCACAGATGAGGATCACTGAGGGTTTTATTTGGTTCACTGCGACTGTGATTGGTTAAAACTTATTGTGGTTCATAAATAATCAAAGCATCGTGTTCTTTTTGTTTTATTGGCAAATTAAACCTTTTATTATTTCTGCTGCTTCAAAATCCAAACCAGAGTTGACACAGAAATACTTAGTTACAGATTAAACATTCATGTGAACAGCTGAAGGTCAAGTCGTCCCTGAACTCGAATCGTGGTCTAAACGTTCTCTACGGGTAAAGGCACTGAGCAGTCAGCCTCCTTTCTTCTTCATGACGTTTAAGGCACGTGAGGACGACATGGACATGGAGGCACTTTGAGACCTTGATTCTTTTAGATCAAAAATAAAATCCTTCCGTAGCTTGAGAAGAAAAATCACAATGAAGATCAATGAGCAGCTGTGGAGTGAATCTGGACATTGATTTAGATCAGAATATATTAAAATGTGATAAAGAGATTTTTAAACAAATTACAAATCAAACTGACACTAATCTGTCTCTGAACTGATTTGTTCAGATGGATTCGGAAGACGGAGTCAGGCCGAGGTCAGCGCAGCCCGGTTCCAGTGACACAGAGTCACACGTCTGATTCCTCGTCTGTGAAATCATGAAGAGTTGTGTTCGGTGTTTACAGCAGCCGATAGCTCAGCATGTGTCCGCGCCCCCCCGGTCACATCCACACAGGAGGTTCTCAGAAAGAAGAACGTGAACGTTCCTTTAAAATAGACTCAGAATTTAATTCACAATCTTCTGTCATAAAAATGTCTAAATCTAAAGTTTTCTAAAATCTGTTTTGTGCTAAAATAGTTGAAAAGAAATAAGTGAATGAAACAGAAGCTGATGTGATGATTTATATAAATAACTAAATTTCATGCATATGTGTTGAAGTCTGTGGAGGCGTTAGGGGGCGGTTCCTCGTTGTGGAGCAGATGTTCAGGTCTGTCAGAAAAGTCAGGGTCAGGGTCACGATGGTTCTTTCAGTAGACGACACTAGAACATCCTGAAATACTTGGTCCTGCTGGAGCATCACACGTCCTCATGATGCAGCCGTGATTGGTCCCGATCTTTTATTCTTCTTTTGGAATCCCGCTGGGGTAACGCTGCACCAGCTCCTCCACATCGATCACCTCCTCCACCAGGTCACGGATGTCCTTGATGCAGTCCAGCGGTCGAGCTCCAGGGCTGGATGGGGCCGCCTCTGCGACAGGGACCTCCTCTGCGACAGGGACCTCCTCTGCGACAGGGACCTCCTCTGTGACAGGCGCCTCCTCTGTGACAGGCGCCTCCTCTGCGACAGGGACCTCCTCTGTGACAGGCGCCTCCTCTGCGACAGGGACCTCCTCTGCGACAGGGGCCACCTCTGCAACAGGCTCAGAGGTCGGAGCATCTGTTGCCTCAGTTTCGGAGCTCGCTCCTGCTCCGACGTCCTCGCTCACAGGGACATCACCGCTCACTGCGTCCGTCTGGGTCTGAGGAGGCCCGGTGCTCGTGGCCTCGGGGGCGTCGTCTGAGCTCACAGGTGATGGACTGTGGTCGTCCTCCAGGACATCGGAGGTTGTTGAGCCCTCGTCCTCGCTGCTCTGCGTGGCTTTGACGTCCTCTGTGGACTCCACCTCTGAGGGCGGTGACTCGCTGCCGACTGACACATGCAGAGAGTTGGGTTCTGAGACAGTGACTGGTTCTGCTTCATTTCCCATCATGCCCAGGCTGACCTCTCCAGGTGTGTCTGCAGCTGCTTCCCCACTAGGGGGAGCCTCTAACGCGACGGGTGAGCTCAGGCTCTGTGCGTCTCCCTCCCTGGCGGCTGCGAGCGGAGAACCACTTCCCTCTGAGGCAGGTTCCGTTTCAGCAGCTTCTGTTTGTGCAGCTTCTTCTTCAACATCTGTCTTTAAACTTTCTGCAGCTGCTCCTGCTTCTTCTAGAACATCTGTGCTCGTCGGCTCCGGCTCAGCAGCCGTCTCCACTTTCTGAGTCTGGACAGAAATCACTTCCTCTTGGATCACAGTCTCTGGATCTGCTGTCACACGGACGTCTTGTGTCTCATTCTGAGCGCTTGTGTCTTTTAAAGCTGTTGTCTCAGGTTGGACGGGGACGTCTGCTTCTGCCTTCACAGTCTGGACGAACCTCTTCTGCTCTGGGTGCAGGTTTCTCCCTCTCCTCGCTGACAGCGACACTATGAGCGACATTGCCCAGAGGCGTCTTGATCAGCGTCACGTCCGTTAAGGCTGTGCTCTGCGGCGCTCCTATCTCTGCCTCCTCCTTCTCGTCCCTCTGGGGGATGGAAGACAGACCGTTGAAAGCAAGAGGAGAGGGCGACTGGGGCTCAAAGCTGGTTCTAGCAGGGGAGGGCACCGACATGGCGGGGCTGCCTGGCGTGGAGACGGACGGGGAGGAGAGGCTGGAGCGGCTGGAGCGGCTGGCCAGGTCCCTGCTCTCTGTGAACAGGTTGTACTTCTTCAGGCTCGCCGCCTCCTTCACCACTGCAGGACACAAAGAAAACAGGAAGGATTAGAGCGACTGGTCTTCACCGAGCTGCTGCCGTCACCAGTGTGTCTCTCTGTACCTTTGGTGACCTCCTTGTCCAGCGTTTGGAGGAGGATGCTCTCATAAACGTTCTCCACATGGATGAAGTTGGAGTGGTCGGCGTAGATGAACTGTTCCAGATCCTGAAGCTCCTGCAGAGACAAACACACACATTGAGATGTGG
>CM048046.1:25170000-25187500 GCA_026259375.1 Verasper variegatus
TTCAAACCTGTAGAAATCTGTAGTTTGAATCGAGGTAACGTGTCATTTAGCCTGTTGGTGGCGTCAGACCTTCTTCGTTTGTTTGAAGAGTGAAAAGTGACTTTTTATCCAGTTTGAATTCACATTTTACACTTTTCACATCTTGGTGGTTTTTAACTCTGTATTCGAAGCAGATGAAGGATTTTAGATTTTGGATCTGAAGTTTTCAGAGAAACAAGCTGAGTAAACATCAGCGGCAGCTCAGCCAATCAGAGACGAGTCAGAGAAACAGTTTTAACAGGAAGCTGCTTTAACCACTGTTTTTACTGGAGTGAATCAGCTGTTTGTTTTAGAGGAGGAGACGTCTGAGGAGGATTCAGATAAAAACCTCCTGAACCATCAACACTGAAACAGGAATCTAACCAGGAGAAGACTACAACTCCCATCATCCCTCACTGCCGCTCCCCGGTCACTAACTCTCACTGTTTTGACTTGTGGCAGAAAGTTACAAACTGTGCATTGAAGATTTATTAATCTATACACTGAATTCTTACTCACTGGTCTCGTCAGGAAAACACTTGTCCACCATAGACATGTACTTCTCCTCTGTGGTCAGAACAGTGCCCCCTGTGGGCAGCAGTTTTTGTCGTGGAGGAACTCCTTTGACAAACGTCTGAGAGGAGGAGGAGGAGGAGGAGGAGGAAGATGAAACAATCTGAACTAACTTTGCTCTCGTGTTGTTTTCGTGATGTGTGAGTACTGGTGTGGAGTTCGGGCATCACGCTCACCTCCAGGCTCTCGTGACACTCCAGGCAGTAGTTGGCTCTCACCACCAAGTACCTCTCCCTCCACTTCCTGGTGTCGTCGAAGTAAAGGACGACCTCCTCGTACAGAACCTCGCCCTCCTGAGGAGCCTCCTGCTGAACACGAGGAGCAGAACAGTTAGCAATGTTGTGTTCTCTTGTCCGGAGCTACTTCAGAACTACACCCGTGAACGTCTGAGTCCAGATGTCTTTGGAACACAGATGATCCTGGACCAGGATCTGGACTCTCAGTCGTACCCTCTGTCTGAGCAGCTGAGTCGTCGACGCCTTCTGCTGCTCCAGCTCGTCTTCCACCTGAGACAACCGAGCCACGGAAAACTGCTTCCTGTAGTATGGACTGAAGTCCTTCAGCTCAGCCTCGGCCTGGCCTACACACACACAGACACAGACACACACAGACAGACACACACACAGACAGAGACACACACACACACAAAGAGACACACACACACAAAGAGTCAAGGCATCACATTAACTGGTGTATTTTTAGAGATCAGACCAACCACAGACTGTAAATAAACATGGACAACATGACGAGTCCATAAAGTGAAGCCAAAGCATCTGGATCACCCCCTGGTGGCTGGCTGCAGTATAGGTCATAAACCTCCTCCATGTAAGCAGATGGGACATGGACCAAACTAAAAATTCTAAGTAGACGTTAAATAAATGTTTGTCAAAGATGGTTTCTGTCATTTTAGGTTTGTAATTTAGGTTTTAATTAGTTAAATATAAAAAATAGGCAGAGACGTCATGATTGACAGCTGAGACCGACTCGTGATTGGTCAAACTGGTGATCAGGTGGCACCACGATACCACAGCTTCAGTTTTTCAGTGTGACAGCAGAACTTATTGATTTTACATTCATCAAACAAAACTCAAAGAATTAAAGCTACCGCACCCACAACAAGGGCGGGACTATTTCATTTGTCA
Organism: Verasper variegatus; assembly: GCA_026259375.1. Taxonomy (NCBI): domain Eukaryota; kingdom Metazoa; phylum Chordata; class Actinopteri; order Pleuronectiformes; family Pleuronectidae; genus Verasper; species Verasper variegatus. The sequence continues at coordinate 25,171,734 of CM048046.1, forward strand.
ACACTACACGTGTCATTCTATTCAGAAGCAGCGTGAGGAGAAGAGTTGAAGCTGGAGCTCAGGAAATCTGAGTGCAAGCAACGAAATATCAGAGCAAGTGCAGTTTGAGAACAAGCAGAGGCTGCTTGAGTCCGAACGCAGGGTTTTGAGTGAAAACTTTATAGAATCTGAACGTTAAATCAATGAGGATGGAGCAGAGGTGTTCCGTGTTGCGTGTTGCGTGTAACATGTAGCGTGTTGAGTGGCAGCTCCTCACAGACTGTCTGAGCCTCAGGTTTCAGGGCGGCGGTGAGGGAGGGGCTGTGCTGCTGCGACGTGTTGTCACAGGTAAAAGAGGAAACATGACCCGAAGGCTTTTTCAAACACTCCACATTGTTTCATGAGACCATCTGTGACATCAGAGGTGAAACACAGAGGCTGAAAACAGACAGGACACGAATCAGCAGACGATTCATTTAACGTTCGAGTCGATGATTTCCAAACATGACCAGAGCAACACAAAGAAAAGGTTCTCTGACTCTGAGATGATTCAGACACACTGAACTTCATCTTTGTGAGTTTGATCAGATCACGGAGGAGGAGCTCTGTTTGTCTCCTGAGCTCACGACCAATTTTTCCATCCAATCAGATTCCCCGTCTCTGTCCAAGTCTGACAAAGCTGGATCTGTCTCATTTCCTGCTCTCCTCCGTCTCTCCTGTGATTGGTCGTGCTGTGCGCTGGCAGAACATTTGCATGATGACAGAGAGGAAACAGAAACGTCTGAGTTCCCTCGGCTCCTGTTGAACCAGACGCCCGACGCACAGGGATTCAGTTACTTAGGAAAAACAAAACAAAGCTCAGGAAACAGACTCGAGCTCCAATCAACTCAAACTGCGAATCACATCCAGCAGAGAGACAGGGGAAAACCTTTCGATGATTATTTACTCAGCAGCTTCCAATGCTCAATATCCACAAACGATTACAGGTAATTCACTGTGCCACATAACCACTTAACGGATGAACAGGCCCGAGCAGGAGGCTGCAGCTCATCGTCTCTAACTGTTCAGTGTTGATGTTGACGTGCACAGCTCTGTCATTATCTCTCTGGGAGGCAGCAGGATGTTTTACAGCGCTGGTGATGGCACAGGGCCACGACAACCAGCCTCACATCGCTATGGAAACAGATCCTGCGGTGCTGCTGAAGATGTGCGTCAAAAAATGAAAAATTCAAAGACGACAGAAAGTCTCAAGTTAAATCTCCTTAGTGTGTTTTAATGGAATATTCATGAATAACTAATAAAAGAGGGGATGTGTTGTCTCCATCTGAAACTGCAGCAAAAACTGTAACTGTCGCAACAGGAATGAAAGGAGCAGTGATGGAGAACCAGGGGTTCTTATAGTTTCTTCAGTCGCCATACGATCCATCAGCGACCCGATCCAAAGAGGACAACAACAGCACGGGTTGTGGGTCAGAAACCTTGAAGACCTCCCAGCTTTCCTCTGCCGACACCATCAAGTTCGTCCTTCAAAGAAAACCTGATTCTTTCCAGAGGAAACAAGTCGAGCAGCTCGTGTTGAACTGGAAGTGGCTCATTTGTTTACTAGAGCTTCAATAGAAACACACTTCTGTATGTAAAGTAGAGCGTCCAGGTGAATAAATCAGAAGCAGTGAGTCAGTGGAGGATCATCGGAGCAGCAGGTTTCTTCTTTCAGATGCTGGACCAGTTGTATTCTTCTGAGACTGTTCAGTTCTTCAGGCTCATTCTGCTGCTGTTTGACTTTTCTGTTCAAAAGATCTGTTCTCTCCACTTCACTCAAGATGGAGGAGTTTCTTCTTCTCTGATTCCTCCTCCGAGCTCATCGGCTTTGAGCTGACTCCGATCGCCTCTCTGCTGTTTCTATGCAAACCATACCGTTTGTTAACTAAATTCTCTTTTCAGGTCAAATGCAAACACGGAGTTCGGAGGAATATTCAGGAACGTCTCTGACTGGTTTTAAAAAGGTGACATACAGAAAGACATTTTCTGATTCAGGACGTCTTCTGATCTGAGTCTGAAGCTCCATGTGTTTGTTGTTTCATTTGATCAGGTTAGTTCGTCCTGTCGCCATCAACTCCTTGGGCTGCGTCTACCTATATTGTCTCTGATTGGTTTGTTACTCTGATGTGGGCGTGTTGTCAGGTGGGGGGGTAGTAGTCTTTAGAGACAAGTCTACGATCACGTACAACTTGTGGAGTGGATTTAGGGACGTTTACATCATAACGTCTGAGTTCTTTACTTCATACATCGTCTCTGGTGTTTCTTCGTCCTTTCTAAAGAGGATGTGTGTCCGCAGTACACCAGAGTTCCAAAGCCTCGCAACATGTTGTGTAACAACCTGTGGAACTAACACAATAAAATGTGTTTCTTCTGGGTGGTGGTACAAACGCTGCCGATCCTGCAGCACAGTGTGTTGAGGTGTGTTACACCTGTTACACCTGTTTCATGTGAGGAGCCACACCTGACCACTAATGCATTGTGGAGGCATAAGAAAAAGAAAGTGTCTTCACCTGTAAACCTGCAGATTAATCCTGCAGAAAGGAGTTCAGTTCTCAACTCGTCTATAAAAGCAAAGCTACAGTCTCTGTGGAGTCTGTTTCCTCCAGTTCAGAGGCACCGATATGTTTCTGATGTTTTCCTGTAAAGACACGTGGATGGAACTCCAACACATCTCATCACGTTGTTGTGAAACATGCTTTAGCACCAGGACCTTCTATTGTCTCTACTTGTGCACGGACACATGCGTGTTTGGATGTTGGTGAGTGTGTGTGTGTTCCTGTACTCATTTCTTTGTGAGGACATTTTGGCCGGTCCTCACTTTGTCAATGGGCTGTTTGAGGGTTAAGACTTGTTATAGGGTGAGAATTGGGTTTAGGTATTTGTTTGGATGGTTAAGGTTAGAGAAAGGGGCTAGTTGTCATTGAGTCCTCACTAAGATATAAGTACACATGTGTGTATGTGTGTGTTTGTGTGTATGACACTGGGTGACTGTGTTTTGTGTGTATCTGAGGTTTTGTGGAATTTTCCATCGTCTGTAGCAAAATGACTCATGAAGAAGATTCAGGTTAAAAACCTCAAACTAAATAAACTGGGCGACGTCGTCTCATGACGTAAGATTTGATTCCTATGACAGAATGAGAGTGACCCTGTGGTCGTGGAGAACAGACGTGTCATCACATGTCACAGTGTTGTGTTACACACCAACATGCAAACACACATGTCTACGTGTAGAGACACTGCTGGTGTTTCAGGTTTCTACAGTGTCATTCACTGATAAACGTCAGAGTTAATTCAAAAAGTGCTCATGAAACAATTTAGAAGAACAGAACGATCGTTACCGTGTGAAGTTATCATGTCATTTTGAACATATATGAACACAGACGTCCAGAGAGGAATCTGTGTCGTCAGTCAGGAAACACCTGAGACGCTCAACAAGTCACTACAAGGCAGAAAAATGTGTGTTTGTGTATGTTGAGCCCCCCCACTCACCCACACACACCCACCCACACACACACACACACACACACACACACACACACACACACACACACACACACACACACACACACACACACACACACACACACACACACACACACACACACACACACACACACAGGGCTGGGTTTCGATGTCTGTGGCTCATTCAGTGAATTCATGCTCCATGAACATGGAGTCCTCCTCCATGTTAGCAGACGGGACATGGACCAAACTAAAGAATCAGAGTAGACGTTAAATAAATGTTTGTAAAGATGTTTCTGTCGTTTCAGCTCGTTCTCATCTCTCTGATGTTTGTTCAAGTGTTTGATCAGTTTGGTTTAAATCAGTTTATTTGATGATATAAAACAGGCTGAGACGTGATGATTGACAGCTGAGGCTGACTCCTGATTGGTGGAGAGCGTGTATCGACTGGTCCTCGACACCAAGCCTCCACTCCAGGATCACTGCTGCAGACTAATGACTCAACCTTGGAAGATGGTGGCAACTGGTTCAAGATATTTTAGCTTCATTTTTGTACAACAGGAGGAAGAGGAGACGTGTCGCCCAGTTTTATTCACAGTCTATGATTTACACTCCTGGAATCAGCTCAGTGAGTCCCATGGGAGACGTTCTGAAGCAGACAGGATGTTTGTCCAGATGTTTAGAAGAGTGTAGGTGTCATTAAAATGAGCATCGGAGGTTTTCAGAGATCAGGGATCTGTCTTTCAGGAAAATGGATGTGACAACACAAGAGAGAGAGGCTGAGGCAAATGTCAATAAGGACAGAGCTGCACTTTTAAAAGTTACATCAACATCACCGTCAGAGAGACGCCAGGATTCACTGTGATTTCACTGACATTACACTTTATTCTCTGCATCAGACTCACACTTGATTAAAGTGGAGCGGCTGCTTCACATCACTGATCCTGGGCGTCTGTTAACTCGTCTGTCTGTCGGTGACCTGCAGGCTGAACAACCTGTTCCACTCACACACCACCACACCTGGGTGACGTGACGCAGGAATCTAAAAAGGACTCAACCTGCAGATCTGATATTTTATACCCAGATTCCTCCTGTTTACACTAAACCTAACCTGCACACAGGCATGAACTTTCTGCATCCGAGCTAAACCTGCAGCCAACATACAATATGTAAAGCTAAAGAGAGATCTTTGCTGCAGGAGCTGCACAATAACAGACATGACGTCAGTTACCTGCACAGCTTTAGTCCACATGACACAGCAGTTCACCTGCTGACAACACACCTCAGCTGCCTCTGCTGACATATCACCGACCAGGAAATTGTTCCAGCAAGCAGCCGTGGTGTCAAACACATCGTTCCCTTCGTGACATTTTTGATTGAGTGCCACGCTACAGGTTTCACCTGGTTTCCAGTCCGAGTCCGGTTCTGTGCTGAACACAGAGAAATGAGATGTTCCGAAAGAATTAAAGGCTGAAATGTTCCTTCCAGTCAGAATCTGTTTTTACTGCACTTTCCTGTCCTGGTCCTTTATCTGGAGAACTACACAGTTCACTGAGTTATAATTCTGTGTATTATGATATTATTTATATTTCTATATTTCCTGGTGTTTACTTATTTATTTCTTTTACAGATTTGTAACTGTCCTCGTTGCTGCTGATGTCCCCTGTAAAGGATTCTCTTGTCTTCTCTTCTCTACAGAGCAGATTTGCAGCGTCTCAGTCGACAGTTTAGTGACAGAAGTACTCGGACTCAGCTTGGTGGGGAAACCTGGTTCCTGCTGTATTGGCATTGTGTTGTAATCAACAGGTGGTTTTCCAGCAGAGCCTGAGCAGCAGCTTCCTCTCTTTGTGCAGCGCGATGGACTCACAAGTGAAAAGTCTCAGAGTTTCTCAGCTCCTCTGAATATCTGAGGGATTGTGTAATGGCAGCTGGAGGCAGAGTTACACAGCATGAAGAACGACCCACTGACAGCGAAACAAAGACACAACTGATTCAGCCATTAACCAAACATTCGTCCTACAGTGAAATCTGCAGATAAAGTCCATTGCATTAATGCATTTTACATATTCAGTGACAAAACAGATGATTTAAATCCTGTTTCCAACGCGTTAGAAGAGACATAACAGTCGTTAAACTCTGGAGAAGAGAAACTGGAGATTGTGCAAATGCTTAATAAAACCTGTACAGCCTCACCTACAAGGTTGTGTGAGGCAATGAACCATGTAAATGACAAAAGGACTGAAATTGTGTTTTAAATTAAATAAATCGTCACATTTTATCTGTTCGCAGCAGGAGAAACGCTCTTCATGTTCTTAACATGACACTGAGCTCAGTGACCGAGTTAACGTGCAGCTCTGACTGAGCTACCGGCTTGTGATCTCACACACACACACACACACACACACACACACACACACACACACACACACACACACACACACACACACACACACACACACACACACACACACACACACACACACACACACACACACACACACACACACATTCCTTACGAGAGATGAACAGGAACCAACAGCCAAGTTCCAGTGAGGTGTACACAACATGACCACTGTTCGATTCCCGACACCTTGCATGTTGTTATTATCGCTCTATGATTCCTGTCCCTCTCTCAAACTCCAGCTGTTTTCCATCATGAGTTCGAGTCAGAGTTAGAAATAAAAATGACCTCGTTGTGAATCACCCAACAAAACAAATGACATCAGGCAGAAAAACTGCATCACAGCGTCGAGAGACTCGTGAGTCACAGGATCGCCTCATCCGACCAGCCGCATCCGACCAGCCGCATCCGACCCAGCCCTGTGACCCACCAGCAAATATTCAAACTCTGCCCTACACACACACACACACACAGACACACAGACACACAGACACACACACACAGACACACAGACACACACACACACACACACACACACACACACACACACACACACACACACACACACACAGAGGTAGAGGAATGTTTTCATCATGGGGGACGTGTGCATGTTGTCACTGCTCTGGCACCAGAGTCTGACTTCGCCCTTTACTACGCAGCAGCAGCCAGGAAAAACTGATGAGACAAACATGGAAAACGCAGACGTCTCCTCGCAGACGTGTCCTCGCAGATGTGTCCTCGCAGACGTGTCCTCGGGTCTGCAGACGGCACACAGCTTTCACAGAGCTGCACTAGATAAAAGAAATCAGCCTCTGGAGGAAGAGTGAGACAGACACTTTCCTCCATGACATCTCTTCAAGTCTCCACTTCAGTGGACTCGTGTAAGACTGTCTTGTCACCATGGCAACAGCAGAGGCAATGCAACCAGCATCAACATCAGCAGCAGACATGGGATCACGTACTAAACAGGTTTTCATGAAACTTGGAGAACAGATGAGACTAACTTTGAATATTTGATTGTCTGAAGACGCCTAAAGTGGGACAGTTATTAACTTAATTAACTTTGGAGCTGAAGTCACATTGTGAGACGCTTTTCAACATGTCCACTGAGTCCCAGGGAGTCAAGCTGACAGGTGTAGAGGACCTCAAACCTGTCGGTCCTTCGGTCTTTGTCTTCCATCGTCGATGCTTTGTCACATTTTCTGACTTCTCACCTTCATGTTGTTTACAACAGCTGCTCTGAGCGGAGCGTTGACCCCCGTGTTGTTCATGTGACCCACGTCTTTAACACACAGGAAAAACACTGGACCTCGGTGTAACCAGAGGGTCAGGACGCCAACCAGAGGGTCAGGACGCCAACCAGAGGGTCAGGAAGCCAACCAGAGGGTCAGGACGCCAACCAGAGGGTCAGGACGCCAACCAGAGGGTCAGGAAGCCAACCAGAGGGTCAGGACGCCAACCAGAGGGTCAGGACGCCAACCAGAGGGTCAGGACGCCAACCAGAGGGTCAGGAAGCCAACCAGCGAGCGTTCTGGACGGTTCATGCTCAGTGAAAACATTAACACCTAGAGTTAATTTTCAAAACAAAAGCTGCAAATATTCTCTAAGCCTCATTTTCAAAATCGCATCATTTGTCAAATGAGAGGAAAGGATTGGGTCCCCCCCCCAGGAAGTGGTCCAGGCTTTCAGAGCTGAACTATTTCAAACCATTTCAAAGTGTCCTCCCTGAGCATCAGAGGAGAACTCAGGTTATTAATCACCTCCACTTTAACTGACTCACTGCTCGTACCTGATGACCACACAGATCAGGCGTTCGGGGCGCGGCGAGGGAATCAAACCGGCTCCTTGTCTGTCACTGAAGCACCACAACGGAAGTTTTAACATCAAATAGTTGCATCGTGTTGATTTAACTGTAAATTCAGCCTGAGAAAATAATTTAAAGCTGCAGCAGAGTCCAATAGAATGGAAGGAACTGGAGACAACAGAGAAACACAACATGTCTCCATGCTGCTGCTGGGGTGTCATCACGTGTCCACAAGCTGCCACCTTCATATTCCAGCCTCAACATGTGTCCTCTGAGATCCTCTGGAGCCGCGTTCACGTGTGAGAGACATTCAGAGACATTCAGAGACGTTCAGATACCACTGAACCCCCCCCCCCCCATCATGGTGCTGAGTACATAATGAGACTGTCCCACCTGCAGTTACAGAAGCATGCACCTTTTGTCCTCTGCTCAGACCCACCCTGACACACCCTGACACACCCAGCCCACAGAGGACACCACAGAGGACCAGAGGACACCACAGAGGACACCGCAGAAGACCCAGAGGACAGTGTCCCCTGCAGGACAGGCTGGAGGGACCTGCTCACAGAGACTAGCTCCAGCAGGACATGTCTCTAGTTCTCCCTGTGGACAGACACCAGAGAACCAGTCCGACAGGTTCGTCTGGAACAAGTTCCCCAGCTTCTCCCCGCGGAGGGAGACCGACGCGAGAGGACAGGTCTGGAACGCGGAAATGGACGAGACACCTGGTTCGGAGCAAGCGGGACAAACGTCCTCTGGTTCCGCTGATCGATCCGCGGATTCCCACCGATCACGGATCGGTGCTCGTGAAGCGGAGCAGGAAGTTCGATGATGAAGAAGAAGATGAAGAGTTTGCTCGCTGCGTCAAACTGTGCTTGGTCAGATGAAGGCTCGCGTGTTACCTGTGATGAAGGTGGACCTGTGGTCGTCCAGCAGACTGGAGGCGGAGATCCCCATGGTGCTGCAGCCGGGAGACGAGCCTCAGGTCGGGTCAGCGCTCAGGTACAAGCCCCGGCTCATCGGAGGAGGAGGAGGAGGAGGAGGAGGGACACGCCTTCATCCTCCTCCCTGCTCATGAAGAAACTCCCATCATGCTCTGCTTCTCTCCCTCCAACCGGACGAGGCACTTTATCCACTTTATTTTTATTCCTTCCATGTATTTTGTGAATTACTTTGTTTCTTAGTTTGTATAAATGCTTATAAAGTTATTATAAGGATATAGAGGATTCTTATTATGAGGGAACAGTTTATCATATTCACTAAGTGTCTTGAGATAATATCAGGGTGATGTGATGTCATAAAGATAAAATAAAATAATATATTCAAATAAAAAACCCACAAAATTGAGCACTGTAAATGTATTTGTATATTATTATGTATTTGTATATTATTATGTATTTGTATATTATTATGTATTTGTATATTATACCCTCTGCCTAAAGACGTCATCACTAAATGTAATAAAAGGTCTATGACTCACATGATTAACCGAATAATTATAATCTGGAAATTTCACATTCTTAAAGTCAAGTGCTGCCCAAACTTTTATATGATTGAATTTCATTTGTACACGGAGACATTACCACCAACAAACTGTTTTACTCTGGAGAATTATTAGTTATTGTTCTGTTATTATTCATCATATTTAGATATTTCATTTATTTGTGATGATTAATGTAACTTGTCTGTTTTTGTTATTTCACTGATATTTAATTCTTTTGATTGATATTTAATCTGATTGTAAAATTGGACTGTATCGTCTGTTCATGTCCACATGTTCGTTGTTTTATTTGAACATTGAAAATTAGACTGAGAAAATAAATGAATAGATAAATATGAAATTTCCCATGATGCACCTTTAACTCCCAGAATCATATTATCTAAATCATAACATTAAAGATGATTTAGTTTCTATTGGTTTGTAATTACACTGTTTCTACATGTGACCTTAAAACGTTCAGAGTTGTATCAGCCTCATGGAAATTGTGTTAACTGAGAACAGTACCATCACCACAGAAAAAAGATTTACATCATCACCAGCAAAAGAATCAGCAAATTCATGAACAAAGATTTTTATTGTTTAAAAGGCAAAAGAAATAAAACCACAATAAACCAGCCAGAAACAATCAAACCATATTAATCAGAGAGATGTAAAATAAATAGAAGAAAAAGTTTCTTTGCTCTAATGAAAGTCACACGAACGAGGAGAAAGGCGTCTTGAGTCAGTGCAGTCAGAACTTTGTTTGCAGAGATGAACTCTCAGATCGTTTTCTCTGTGCTCACGCTCGTCTGCGTGGCGGTGGCGTTGGTGTACGTAGGCACGCTGTACTTAGTGAGGACAGATTTGAACTGCTCCAGCTTGGCGTCGGTACGAATCCCCGTTGGGTCGAAGTGGGTCCGACTCACCCTGAAGCCGGCCTCCATCAGGTACAGAAGGAACTTGTTCAGCCTGTCGTCAAAAACATGAAAATCTCAACGTGACTCAGAGGTTTTATGTTTGGTTTCAGAATTTATTACTATAAAATGTTTTAGGATAATTCTGCTGTTGTTCTATTTTTGTCTTATTGTCAGTAAATCCCACGTTTGTGAGTCCAGACCTCGTCAACGGCCAGAAACGTCTTTTTAAACTTGACCTTCAGCTTTGATCCCAACATCTCACCAGGTCATCTTCAAACTCTTCAAATGAACGTGCTCAAATTTAAAGACATTTTCTTGAGGTGTTCCTGAGATATCAGGACACTCGAGGTGGACAATCTTCTGGTCGCCGCACCACTCGTCAGCAAATATCCTAAAACAGCTGCTCAGTGTAGGAGGAACCAATTGTCAGGGACTATTTTCAGCAGCGGATTAATCCACATGTGGTGCTGCAGTGAGTCTTTGAGGCAGCAGGACGGTGTGAGCGTGGGACGTCAGTTACTTACTTGGGCATGTTCATGCCCCGGATGCTGTGGCGGTGGATGCTGTAGTAGAACGGTGGATGTTCCAGAGACGCATCGGACTTCAGCTTCTTCACCATGTTCCCCTGACTCCTCCCCGCTCTTCCTCTTCCCTGCAGAGAAACCGAATAAGAATCTCTGTGAGAATCCATCCGTTACCGACTCACTCTGTTCAAACTCAGTCACATTTATTTTTGATCTCAACGTGTCAGGTTGAATCTGATATATTTCTCTGTCCTGTGAGGGGGCAGACGTTAAACTCAAATTGAATGAAACATGAAATTAAACTTAAACCTTAAACCTGCAGAGCATCATCTGCTGAGGGCTGGGTCACACTGCCCTCTAGAGGACAGAGGTAGAGCTACAGTCCAGGATCCTCCACTGGATTCACTGTGAGTGAGTGTGGGGGGGCGTGATGAGCTTCTAACACGTGACAGACGCAAACAACTCTGGATAAACTCTGGACCCGATTCTCCTGACTTTACCCGCAGCTCGTGTCTGAAAACAGCCTTTGAGCATTCGGAGAAAGGTCCATTCGGATCAGAACTCAACGAGTGGAGGAAACGTTGTTTGGTTCAGACCTCAGACTTTTCAGTATCAGGAGCGAAAGGACGGGAGATGTTGAGGGACGGCACCGACGTGGAGTCGCTTCATGTGGAGCTCAGAGAGAATTACCAAGATTCATAAAATCACTGAGCGACGGACTCACCGGACTGATCAGGACCCGACTCTTCTCCGCTGTGTAACGTCTTGATAACGACTCCACACTCCACTGCAGAGGAAACACAACATCCTGTCAACACGTGCTGCAGCGCACACACACACACACACACACACACACACACACACAGCGAGTTCTACCCTGGTTGAAGGTGGACGGTCCGTGCATTAAAGACTTGAGGGACGTGCAGTCAGACTCGCAGATCAGGGTTTTGACGAGTGGCTGGATGTCGTCCATACTGTGCTGCACCGCCGCCGCCAGCATCCTCCTCAGGAAGCCTGTGTTAAACAGAGGACCAGCCCTACACACACACACACACACACACACACACACACACACACACACACACACACACACACACACACACACACACACACACACACACACACACACACACACACACACACACACACACACACACAGTTGTTGTGGTGTGTCTGTGGGTTGATGTTGTTGAGTGTCTGTGTCTGTTGTGTACCATAGCGGTCCCAGGTACACAGCCGTCTTCCCAGGCAGACTTCCATGACAGTTGCAGGGCAGCGTTTCTGGAGGAGACGAGTCAGGACAGGATTTACTTCTCCGAGTTTTTGTTTAGAGAGTTTTGTATATTTTGTCCTCAACATGTGATCAGCTGCAGACTTGATCACGTTAAGCTTAACACCTCCAACCACTGGGTGTCGCCAGTCCCGAGATACCTGATGCAGTCTGATGCGTTTTACTCACCGTCCACCATGTTCCCCAGTTTGAGGAAGACTCTCTCCTCGCACCACTGACAGTGGACCAGCTTCCGTAACCTCTTGGCGGACTCGTCAGCCTGCATGGGGCCCCTGAGGACCCTCACCACCACCAGGACGAAATGCTCCAGCGCCACCGCCAGCAGCACCTCGATGCCTTTGTTACAGCGAGCCGCCGCCCTGCACACACAGGAACCAGGACTGAGTTCTGACTGGTCTTCAGTCTCTGGATCAGGACGTGAGGAGGAAGGTCTTACCTGGCCACCGTGGCGAGCACAATGCGTGCAGCCAGCTCCTTGTAGTACTCGGTGCGTACGATGTGGCTGCTGTAGTGACGCAGGGTTACGTTGGGAGCCTTGGCGTACAGCGAGCCGGTGTCTGTGGACGTCACCGAGATGATGCCCAGGTTACGGATGTTTCTGAAGGCGGCGTCCAGGTAGTTCACCGCCGTCCCGAACGGATCCAAGTGACTGAACACATTTTTGAAAAGTGAAATGACTGACGTGTCACATTATTAGGAGAATCAATCAAATCTGTCAATCAAGGAAACTTATTTAATTAACAAACTAAGATGAATTAATTATTTCTTCACTTTTTAATTAATGAGATATTGGATCATATCTCCGCGCTCACATGTAGTCAAAGGACCGAAGGTGCATGATGACGTTGGCATCCATCTTGACGACCTCCACCGTAGCGATGGGCGTCCCCTCGACCTCGCTGCCGTTCCCTTCGGGCCCCCGGGGGCCTCGCGACCCTCCCTCCACTCGGATGTGGTTCAGCTCGCAGTTCTCTTTTATCATTTTGACGCAGATGTCGCTGATGTCCGTTATGGTCACTTTGACGGCGTGACGGAGGTGTTTCGCCCACTGGAGGCCCATGATCCCTGAGGGGCGGACGGGGAAACAGACACAAGATGGAGGTTAAACGTGGACCTTCTTCACAGCAGATGAGATGAACTTTGAGAGCCTCAGACAAACAGAACTAATCAATAATAAATATTAGTTAGGTGGTCAAACCTTCACCAACATCACATCCACAGGGTTGTTGTATAACAACAGCTCACGAGCGTCTCACCTGTGGCTCCGAAAGCATCCAGACACTCCAGCGGGTTTCTCTCCTCGGCCAGAACGGCCAGCGAGCAGAACACCAGCTGCCTGAAACACCACAGACACACAACATCAGAATCCACAGGAGAAAAGCTGCTCACAGACACAGGAGAGGAAAGTCTCCATCTTCTCCGGGTCACCCCCCCACACACATCTCACCTGTTGGCTTTCATCTTGCGGTTGAAGTAGGTGTCGCTCTTCTGGGGGGTGGTGTGGTTGGGGAGGAGCTGCACGTTCGTTCCAAGTTCTTTCATGATTTCAAAGGCCTGACCAGAGGGAGCTGCTGACACACACAGGTCTTTATACGCTTTATATAGACTCACTGATCATCTCTATATACAGTGTTTTATACACGGTCTCTATTTCATACGTATTATTTACCGGGCTCTTCAAACGGTAGGTCGGAGCTGCCGCTGTAGCTCGCCTCCGTCTCTCCTTTGTTGACGTGGCGTTTCAGGTGACTGATCATGTCGGTCTTGCGGGCGATGGTGACGGAGCAGACCACACAGTGATAGTGAGCCACGTGTCGTCCTGACGCCTGGAAGCAAAATGAGACTTGAACATTAAATGAACATTTATGTGTTTAAATGGCTCTTTGACTGTTTTTATTTTTAGATTTGTAGTTTCTGCTTCGTGCAGACTTGAATTAATCACTGGGTTCTTTCTAAATGTGCAGCTCCAGAATCTCTACTTTCATAATCGTGAAAAATCTCTGAATGTTAAACAGAATAAAAGAAGAAGTGAGCGGAGGACAGGATGAAGCGTTCACTACAGAACAGCCACACAACAGAGAGGAAATAAGATCCTGCAGCATTCACCTGATCCGTTTCATCTCACCTGATCTCCAGCGAGGCCGGGCTTCAGGTTCCTGCAGGGCAGGTGGCAGATACACATCCTCTGGCCTGAGAAACACCACAGGTCAGAGTTCAACCATCACACTCGGTCGGATTCAGTGATATCAACGTGTTAGTTTGACTGTTCTGTTTTAGCTTATTATTTTCTCTCTGATGTTCCAGAACTCTGACAGGACAGCGTTTAGTGTAAAATCGATGAAAACAAGAAAAAGGCTGAAAGTTCAAACTATCTCATATAAAAACAATTTAAAGCAGAAACTGCTCACACATATTTAAAGCATTTAACAATAAACATTTCAACAGGAACATGTGGGGACATCCAGGCGAGGGGCGGCGGCTGCAGGAGAAGGTCCAGAGACACTGACTCAGACGTTTGTTCTCACACACAGAACCTCCAGAAAATATCCAGACTTCAATGCGTGTCTGAAAGCAGCTAGGTTTTGCTTATGGTCACATCACCAACATCAGTGTGCTTCTGTTTCCTACCTTCAAACTCAGCGTAGACCTTCCAGTGGAGGTTCTGCAGGTGTCGACGCAGCTTGTGGCTGTAACAAGCTTTAAACTTCTCCTCCGGACACAGAGGACAAGACTTGCGTCCCGCTGACGAGTGAAAACACAAAATCAATCCTGTTTCAGTTGCAGATTATTTTCTGGATTGATCAGAGAGAAGAAGAGTTCCTCACTTTGACTCTTCTCTCTGGAGTAAAACTTTGAAGAAGTCATATTTGTCTTTAGGGAACTTCACTATTTGTACCTGACTAACAATATTGTCAGTTGAATCCCAATCCTCTGTGCAACAAGAAGATTGGAACATGTTTCTTTTTTAAATAACACAGTGGCTGACTTCATCAACAAGGCCTGGGGCCCAGTCACAGGCCTGAACTGGTTGAGCTGCAGACCTGGAATCTGTCTGGAAAATGTCGCTGTTGCACATTTATGATGTGTTGTTGATGCATGCTAGTTGCGTTAGTTCAGAGGGACAACTCAGGTTGTTCACTTTATAACATGACCCTGCACATCCAACCAAACCCTGTTAAAGAATATGGCAATTCAACAAATAGTTGTTTGTTAGTCTCCGTGATAAAAAAGGAACCTTTCATTGAATAGTGGTATTGAACACACAAAAAACCTAATTCATCTGCCGAAGGTCTTCGTTGTACAAACCCACAAATACTGTTGTTTCCATTACATTTGACATCTTAAAAGTCTTTTCTTTCTAAACAAAGCTCAGAGATATTTTCACTGTCGTCTTTGACACTGAGAGCAACTGCTCCTACAAACTGACGAACTCTGACTCGTCACGGTTCAGTGTTGAAGAGTCCCTGAGGAAGCGGACTTACCTCCATTGAGGTCGACCAGCATCTCGAGGCCGTCCAGTTTGGTCTGGATGGAGACGTGTCTCTCTGTCAGTAGAAAGCATGATGTTTACCTGAGCTGTTACAAAACTTTGAACTGATCATCAAACAGCAGCTTGTGATAAATCACCCGAGGTCGTGGTGGAGGGTTTGGCATCATTATCTGCAGCCGCTTCGTCCTCCGCCGACCGATCGGCTGCTTGGTCACTGGCTGAAGCTGCGTCTGCGCCATCGCCACCTACAGGCAGAAAAAACACTTTCACAATACATCAAGTCAAAAACCAAAACAGTGTCTCAACCTCGATCCAGACCTTCAAGGAAGTCGGGTCCTGGTTCTTTTGTTTGATTCACACATCAGGATCAGAGACTGTCA
>CM048046.1:25192500-25255000 GCA_026259375.1 Verasper variegatus
AGATCTGCGCTGAAAAAGCCTGGACTCTGATGACGTTCAGCGGACAACAGAAGCTTCTGGCAGCTGAATACTTCCAGAGAGCCATCCGGATGCAGCCGGATGTGGTGGAGTGGCAGACCAGCCACGTGTTAGCGTTAGTTATGTCCAAACACGGCGAAACAGGGGTCGAGGAAGACATCATGAAGAAACTGAGAGAAGCCAAGGAACAGGATCCAGAGAACCTGTACCTCGCTGCCGTTTACCTCCTGCAACTCGCTAAGAAAGGACAAACAGACCAATGTGGAGCACGCGAGTTAGCCACAAAGGTTCTGAGAAACCCTGTCAGCAGCTACAGTGGAATCAAACCTTTGCTGAGGTTTTACAGAACCTTCACCTCCATGGACGAGGCTGTTGCTTTGGCAGAAGAGGCTCTGAAGCTACATCCGGATGAACGTTATCTGAAAAGATGTGCCGCACTCAGCTACAAATGGAAGATCTGGGAGAAGGACAGTCACCTGAGTCCGAGCCTGATAGAGAAAGGGATCCGTGCCCATGAGGAGTTGCTTTCTCTTTATCCTCATTCCTCATTTATGAAGAGAATGGACCTCGCAGGTATTTACGCAAAGTCAGAGAACACCAAAGCCAAATCTGAGAAGATCTACAAGCAGCTGCTGGCAGAGGATCTGGAACCTGCTGAACAACAAGTCTTCTTCAACATCTACGCAAAATATCTGTACTTCACTCTACGGCAGCCTAAGATGTCAATCCAGTATCACATGAAGGCGGCGGAGATACCAATCAAGTCCTTCCATCAGGAGAACAGCATCCAGGCTCTGGAGAAGATCAGAGGCAGAAAGGGGAACCGAGAAGTACACACGTTTCTGTCCAGGCTGAAAGAGTCTCAGGAATAAATCCACCAAATATCATCCACACACAATCTGAATCTATTTGCATTCGTCTAATTCAGGGGAAAGTGAATCCACGTAGATTTATAGATTCAGCTGTTGTGAACACTGATGATCACATTTTAATTCAACTTGTACAGAATCAGATCACAACAGAGCGACTGACAGGGGAAAGTGGTTGAGTTCGTTTTTCAACGTGAGGAAATGTTTAACGACATGTAGCTTGAGAATGTTCTGATGGTGGTGACAGACCAGAGCTGTGACACAGCTTCAGGGTCCAAACCAAAGTCTTTCAAATGAGAGACGATGAGGATGGGGGGGGTGGAGTCTCACAGTATAACATTTAATATATATATATATATATATACGTATTAAAAAGTCTTCAATATAATTTCTCTATCTGTAGAATACCTGTTCAATTGTTTTCAGAGTGGTTGTAATATTGACGTTAATAATAGTGATGCATTTAGATGTAACAGCAGGTGTCAGGTATGAAAGATTCATACATTATTATTAGAGGAAAACAACATTGAAACATATTCTTAAAAACCATATTCAGTGGAAACTGGCTGCAGTCATCATGTGCTGCTGATGTGGAGGAAATGTTTGCTCGCTCCTTTAAAAACCAGCTTGTTTGTAAAGTTTATTAAACAACAGAACAGACTCTGTATTAAATGTACTAATGTTTGAGTGATGAAAATTGAACTCTGTAAAGTGTATTTGTAGTATAACCTGAATATATGAACAGGTTTGCATGCACAGAGTATTTCAGCTGTACTAATGCTATTAAACACTTCTTCTTTAATTGTCTTGTGTTTCCCTGAAAGAAATCTATGATAAATCCACAACTTCTAAAAGCTGCTGCTGTCAATATTAAATATGAGAACCTAGGTTTGGATTTTAAAAAGTGCTGGTTTACACTTTATTTCAGAATCATTTGCTGTAAATCACTTTCTGCAAGTAGAAAAGGCAGAGCTGCTGAAGTGGAAGAAAGTGAACAGGAGCTGAATCAGCAGGAAACCTGGATGTGGAATTTGTCAGTGAATCAGTTTGTGAACGAACACAAACTCATTTGCAGAATGAGACACAACTTGGTTAGTGTGAAGTGAAAGAGTGGAGAGCAGAGAAGAAACATTCCTCTACAAGCAGATGAGTTCATACACAGCCACGATACTGATCAAAACATTTGAAACAGCTGAAGGTTTTTAAGAGATGAACATTTTCCCCATTTATTTGATTGAGCGAACAAAATACAGTAAAAGTTGAATATTTTAAAAAGAAGTAAAGACAAACAGCAGCAGAAATGTCCTGAACGTTCTGATGTTTGAACTCAAGTGGATTAGAAACGTCAACCTGTGCAGTGTCAGAACCTCCAAGTGTTCATAACATATTCCATTCACAAAATGATGTCCCTGTGACCTTCGACCTCTGAACCCTGATCAGTTCATCTTTGAGTCAAGAGGCGTTTCTTAAGACAACACGTTCACGAGGGCAGAAGTAGTTTCATCTGAGACGTTTGACCTCCAAGTGAACATTCATGAGACGTAATGAAAATCCCTCTGGTCGGACTCGGGAATCAAAACGTCCACAGACTCAGGACCAATCGATCAGAATCTTTATTAACTCAATCAACAGAAAATGTTTGCAACAAAACCATTTCCTACACTTACACATGTTTTCATTGACGGCCACAGTTTATCTGTGTTTTGGGATTTTTCAGAATGAAGCTGAAAAGTTGACAGGACCATAAAAACAGAAGTCACATTTCATACCAGGTTCCGAGGGGAAAAGAAAAAGATATAAAAGTAAAGAGGAGGTCACTCGTTTCTCCGACTCTTCTTGTGACTCTTTTTTGAACTCCTGTGACGAGAAACAGACAAAATCTTGTTTAGTGCAAATAATTAAAAGAGTGATTCACACTTTATTACCAATAATACACCACACTGGAGGAGATCCTGAGGATTTGAAACCTCTCACCTCTCTGGAGACTTTGAGTGGCTGCGATGTCGGTGGCTTCTGTGGTGACCTGGTTCACAACCAAGAAAACAACCATGATCACATATTATCATGTCGACTCAGCGTCTTTATTACACGACTGGTTTCCTCTGTGTTAAAGTCAACGAACAAACAACATTGAATCCACATTACATCACAAATCAATGATATGTTACTACAGACAGACCGGCAGCGGGGCCGAGACGTGTTTTCTGACCTGGGGATTTGGAGCGGTGGCGCCGGTCCCGGGACCGGCTGCGGTGTCTGCGGGGGCTCTTGCTGCGATGGCGCTCTCTCCGGGGGGACGGGCTGACAACACACAGCAGAATCACTCAAAGAGCCTGAGGCACAAAATACTGTTTAAAATGTGACAAACGAATTTCATCCAAAAGCAAACATACCTCCGCCTCTTCGGAGATCTGCTCCTCCTGAAGAAGGAAAAAGAAAACCAAAGGATTTGATTTAGGACATTTTCTTTCCATCTTCTCTGCAGAAAGATGGAAGTGATTGAACCCTCAGTAAATTGACCAACAATCAAAAGACAAACCGTCTGGGGGAGCGGCTGCGTCTGTAGCGAGGTGATGGGGAGCGACGAGGCCTGTCGTTGTCACGGTAACTACGTCTGTGTGGTTCAGGGGTCTGGAGTCTCTCCTGCTGCTGGTGGTGGTGGAAAAACTGAGTTTTAAAATGTCGGCCACTATGACCAAACACACTGTGGCACTTTCTGAACATGTTAACCACTTCATCACTCGGAACCAGAGCCCAACAGAATGAATCACTCCGCGAGGCTGCAGAGGGCGCTGTTGCTCAGTTAAAGAGACATTGTGTTGCTTTAATAAACTTTTATCACCTTGTCTTCTTCCTCATCTTCTTCGTCACTGGTCTCCACTTCATCCAGGTCTTCCTCTAGAGCGCTGATGCGCGGGTCCAACATCTCCGCCTCCTCGAGGACTTGTCTCCTCTGTCACACACACACACACACACACACACACACACACACGTTAGTGGTGTGGACCTAGGAAACAAGCTGAGCGTGTAAACGTGACGTAGACATACCTGAAGGCGGGGCAGGATGATGTCACACATCCTCTCTGCGTGAAGAAGCTCGTCGATAAACTCGTCAACGTGCATCAACTCAAACTCTGAAAAAAAGACCATGAAACGATGCTGGAATTAATTCAATTATATTAAATAGATCAGAGGCACAAAGAAATGTTTTCCAGAGAGGAGCAGTTCCTTCACGTTCACGACTCACCTCCGTTTCTGTTCTGACTCTTGATCTTTCTGTAGTCGTTGTACAAAGGCTCCAGGTATTTGTAACAATCCGCTGCAGTGCCCGTCAGTCTCATGTACATGGCTCCAAGGAGACGAACATATCTAGTAAAACACAGGGAGAGGAGGAGGACAACAATCCAGGACACAGAATGAGGAGGCTGACGTCGTTTAGGATAATATATAGAATATATTGCAAGAGTCTTTGAGAATCATGAAAACCAAATTTGTAGTTGTGACAAACAGCCGCTCGTTTGTGACTCAAGTAGAACCCTAAACGCAAATTGAAGTGCCACAGTAAGAACTAAGGACTGCACGTGAGCCTGGACGGCACCAAACATGACTACATTCATCCAACTTGTATTTGTGACATCAAGTCATCTGCTGAAATACATTTCCTCCAAGTCAACCACAGGAGTCCCTGTAATTCTACTGACGTTACTGGACACTTTGGCCCAGATAGTAACATGTGAATGATGTTAATTCCACGACCTGAGCAGGACCTGAGCGAACCCACAGGAGTAGCCGACAAAAGGAAAAGTTGACACAAAAAAAAACACCTCCTCACGTTATCACTTTAAAATAAGAGATAAACTGAACCTTCCTGAATGTTAAGAGTTTGTCCAGGTTTTGTTTGGCTGACTCACAAATTCAGTACGACAGCAGTTCTCAGCTCCAACTTACTTGAAATCCTCATTTTTTATGAACTCGACGATGATGTCTTTCTCCGGCTGAATCTGCAGCATCTTCAGCGCGAGGCAAAGGAAGGGGGTGGGCTTGATGTTTCCGCCATAAACTCCTCCAACGAACTTCAGCTCCATGGCTTTGTCAACAACCAGCTCGGCTGTGGATATGACGACATGAGCACGATCAGTGTGAAGTTCAAACAGGACAGAGGGCGACACAAAGCTGCTGTAAACAAGAGTCTCCTTTACTATTAAAACTGTCCCAGGGTAAAAACAACACACAAGTGGACGCTAAGATCTCACTTCGAGCTGAGGAACCAAAATGTTCACTCTTTAAGTTTTCT
Source organism: Verasper variegatus (assembly GCA_026259375.1). Taxonomy (NCBI): domain Eukaryota; kingdom Metazoa; phylum Chordata; class Actinopteri; order Pleuronectiformes; family Pleuronectidae; genus Verasper; species Verasper variegatus. The sequence goes on from CM048046.1 coordinate 25,197,682, forward strand.
TCCTCTTTTACAGAACAAATATCTCAAATTAAAAATGACTAACAGTGACACGTGACCTGAGGTTTACATGGTTTTATTCACTTATTAGTATTTTAACATCTATACCACAGTGAACTGTCGTTCGTTGAGTTGTGGTTCGTTCGGTTTATTCCTTCACTAAACTTAACTGACAATTAACTTGACGATCTTCGGTTAATTTAGTGATTTGAAATGAGGAAGAGAAAAGTAAAATCCTCTGGTTATTAACGTTAGCCGACGCTAATGTTAGCTCTCTGGCTAACATGCTAACATGCTACTGACCGGTGAGGCCGAAGCATTCCTCCTTCCAGTATTTGGACTCGTAGATTCGGGTTCGGATGATTTTCTCCACCAGGTACTGTGGGTTCGTCCCGTGGATGCTGTTGGCATCCTTCACGGTTCTGTTCGCCATCGAGGAGAAATGTGGTTTCTAACACGAACACAACCGCGACATACAAGCTAACTTCCGGCGGAAACCAGACAGCTTCCGGCTGATTCCCTTCCGAATAAGAGTACAGGGGTTGACGTTGGTCTGTCTCCGGAAGTCACCAAGTAGGATTTGTTCATTATCACATTAAAACCTTTGGGTTTTGATCAATGGTAATGATACTGATAGTAAAAGTAATACTGATAATACTTATAATAATAATTATACTGATGCTAATACTAATACTGATAATAATACTAACACTGATTATAATACCAATAAAATATATATATATAAATACATTTTAGAATATCGGACTAGATGGTGAATATCTCTTGTAAGTTTGAAGGTCTTCTGCATAATTTAAGTTACCAACTACGAGTAGAGTAAATGTGAGCAGGTGTGAGCAGGTGTGAGCAGCCCCCAGCGGATGTTAGGAACATAACCTCAGTTGTGCACCTTAGCTTCATCAAGTGTTTTGGCCTTTTAATCAAGAATACAGGCCGAACTTGAGGGTACCCGAGGCTAAAGGTAAATCTGACTGGCTACAACTGGAAACTAGGATTATTTGTATTACATTTCTGCCAATAGATCGTTTCATCTAAATCTTACAGACTGGAGCTTTAAAGTTCTGTCACTGGCCATCACATCAACAACACACACTTCCTGCCTCTCACTCTCATGTGACTGAACTCACCAATAAGAAGCCAGAAAGGCCTCAGGTGAAGGTGAAGGTGAGACAACTACAGAAGCAGATTCAACACATTACTCCTGTTCTTATGAAATATTTAAAAGTGTAAAAAGCTTCACTTTAAACATTAAAAACACATGTTGGTAAATTAACATAAACATAAATCAACGTTCCACTTTACAGTCACTAAATCCTTCTTTAACCTGTACATAATGATGTTGACGCTCGCACTCCGAGGCAGCAGGTGGCACCAGTGGGAGTAACTCGCTGGTTACAAAGCGGAAACTACGCAATTTTGGCGCGAAGTGCTGTCCGCTGCGGTGGCGAGTGAATGTTGTGTTTAGTTCGGTGTTTCGTGTCGCTGTGTTTAGTTCGGTGTTTCGTGTCGCTGTGTTTAGTTCGGTGTTTCGTGTCGTTGCCTCGGAGGAAACGCGATGAAGTATTTCACCAGACTCAGAGTCCGCAGAGTTTACAAGTGGCGCGGGAAACCGCTGCGATTCAACAGGAAGCTGAAGACGTACGAATATGGGTGAGAACCAAACCCTCCTGTTTTATTTGAATACGTCTCATGGTGTTTGTTCAGTAAGAGTACTGAAACATAACCTAGTTCACATGTTCGTTTATTATCTCATAGTTATTGATTTAATAATATGTCAGAGTTTAACAGTTTAATTCTAAAAGTCTGTTTCCAGCTTCTCCTCTGAGAATATTTACTCCATCAGTAACGTTAACCAATTATCTGGTGGTTTTCCACATGGCTGCATATAAACACATGTAAGGCTGAAAGTTAAAGGTTCAGTATGTAGACTGTAGTGACGTCTAGTGGTGAAGTGTCATGTTGCAGCTGAATACCCCTCCCCTCTTCTTCTTATTGGTGAGTTCAGTCACATGAGGGTGAGAAGCAGGAAGTGTGTGTTGTTGATGTGATGACATGTGACAGAACATTAAAGTGCTGCTCAGAACGATCCGTCTCCATCCTGTTCCTTCACAATAAGAGGGATCCCACTCCTCCACATCGAGTCCTCACGTTACACACGTATAACAATGTCAGCACATCACTGTTGTTGTGGGTAAAACAGTCAACTTCCATTCTTGTCGTCACATATGAAACTTAATTACAGTCGAGGTTTGAACAAATCAAACCTTAAGACTTTTGTGACCAATGAGAAACTTCCAGAGGACGTCAGGTCAACAGCTGTGAGAGCCACTGAAGGAATCTATTCACTTTTATTGTGAAAGTCCTGCCTCTGCTTGGATATTGAACTGGACCCAGTGTGATTGTTCATTTCCCCGTGTTGTCTCAGCTCTTTGTCCATCAGTGTGGACGGTCTCCCGAGGACCACCATCATTAACGCCGGCCAGCACATCCTCATAGAGGGCGAGGATGAAGACAACCCGTACGTGGCCAAAGTCGTCAGGCTCTTCGGTGACGGTGAGTCCGACAAGATGTTCGAGTCTGAATCCCAAATACGTTTGTATTAAACGTATTTGTATAAAACAAACGATCGACGACCACGTGTGTCTGGATGCTCGTTGGGACTAACAGATTTTGATTGGCTGAGTGGTGTCACTTGAGATTATTTATAATACATGTAATTCAAAACCACTTGATTTGTCCCCGGAGGCCATTCTAAGGCACAGAGAGCATTTCAACGCGACAAGTAAGAACAACATCCGTTCAAAATCAGTGCAGTAGACTGAAATTATAAAGTAAGAGTAGTGTATGTGACTGTGAAGGGACAGTGAACAGGATAACGGCTGTGAACACTGTTAGAAGGCAGATAAATACTGAATGATTAAAGTGATCCAGTACATTGAAGTAATACAGACATGAATGTACCGTTAATACTGTAGCGTATGAATAAATGTACAGATAATGAACAGATGAGGTTACTGATAATGAAGAATATATGTACGTGATCGGTACATGTATGTAAGTGCTCGGTGAGATTCCAGTGGCATAAAGGCTAGAAAAGCTGCGCCAGTTAAAATAGAACCGCTGTGAGTTAAAGGTGTCTAGGCTCTGGACCGTGGTTCACCTATTAGTGACCTCGGAGGCCCTGAGCGACCTGTGCAGGCTCCTGACCACGTGTGAAAACGAATTCCTTAAATGAACACTAAAGTTGACCGGAAGCTGGCGATGGTCAAATTGTTCTTACAGTTGTAATAAGACTTGGATGTTGAAGGAGTCAGAAATGTACGGCTACGATAAACTGATGTGACGTAAAGACCAAGTATCTTGTGTGTTCCAGAGAGCGGGAAGCAGAAGAAGGCGGTGGTTCAGTGGTTTGTTCGTGTGTCTGAAGTGCCTCTGAGCAAACTGAAGCTGCTGGGCAGAGAGCCTCACCCTCAGGAGATCTTCTACTATCAGGGTCGCAGCTGTGATGACGAGGTCAACGCTGAGTCCATCCTCAGACCTGTGCAGGTAAAGGAGGGATTTCAACTGTTTACTTCTCCTTTATTTTAATAGTATGAATGAAGGGAACATCCTCTCTAATCTGCTCACACCTGCTGTGGAGCTTTACATTAGCCTTTTCCTGATTGGCCTGTTTGCTTCAGTCCGCACCATGATTTTCATTAAAATGTTTGTTTGGTTGAATCTCATTCAGCCTCATAGCAGAAATCTCATGGACAGATTTAAAATCCTGAACAAAAGAACTGTTTTTGATTTGTGTGAACTGACCCAGTAAGTCCTTGTCACTCGAAGGTGAAGCACCTGGACGCACCGGAGCCGTTTCCCGACTCTGACGATAAGGACACTCTGTTTGTGAAGCTGTCCTGGGACTCTAAGACCTTCAAGTTGGTGGAGTCCACTGTGGTGGAGTCTGCGTCTGAACCCACGCCGGCATCCTCTCCTCCCCCCTGTCCCAAACCCTCCTTGCCCCCCTCGACCCCCCGGTCCCCGCCCGCGGCAGCTCCAGCGTCTCGAGGCCCCTCTCGACGCTGCCCTGCCCACACCGGACCCTTCAGTTATGCACAGAGCCTCCTCAGGAGACGTGAGATACAGAAGGGCCACCATGAGCGCCGGCAAGGCCAGCACTGCGGAGGCCGAGTCCCTGCACTCGACCTCCAAACTGTCGGCCTCGAAATGTCTGAGCGCCAAGAGGAGGACCTCCTCGGCCACGACGCCAGGAGTCCGCAAGAAACTGGAGCTCAACAGTGAGTGTTTTAATGTGATAAAGTCACTTCTGGGAATATAATCAATAGATTTCAGTTTATTACAACTGGTTTGTTTCTGCAGACCAGTAAAACGAAACTGTAAAACAGAGACGACAACATACAACTTGGAAAAGCGTCTTTGGCACCAGTTTAATGAATCCAGTTGATCGCCGCTCTCGACTCCTCCTGGTTTTTCTTTGACTGTTTCCTCATCATTGTCAGGTCCGGAGAAAATGGCGCAAGAAGACCTCGTTGACCAGCTGCTGGACGAGGAGCTGGAGTCTGTGATGTTGGCGCAGAGGCTCTCGTCCTCTCCTCCTCAGGCCCTGCGCCTCACCCACAGCCTCACCCCTCTCAGCAAGACCCACAGAGCCCCTGTCACCTCCCTCGCCCACCGACTCACCCCCCTCAGGAAGACCCTAGGAGACCTCGCCGGCGAGGACGCAGCCAACCTGAAGCCTTCTGACAGTCCACCGTCGTCTGCGAGAGAAGACTCCACCAGGTCGGGGCTCTCACCACACACACACACACACACACACACACACACACACACACACACACACACACACACACACACACACACACACCTAACTGAAGGAAGATTATAGTATATAGTCAGTTTGTGTTGCTGTTCAACTGCTGTGTTTCTAATATGTTATTCACCCACATTATCAGTCAGACTTTGTGGATTATTTTCAGGTTCAAGAATGATCTGTCAACCTCAATCTGGTTTTTAAACCAGGGAGAGAAAAGCAGGTTTTAAGTGATGCTATCCAAAGAAACTGGTTAAAACTGGTTTTAAAATAATACCAACTGGATTACTTTGGCTTTAAAATTATGTAAAGCTTAGCTTACTAGTTTAATTCAAAGGAAAATGTACTTAAATTGGTTTATAGTTGTTTAAAAAGAGAGATATAGTCTAACTGTGATGGTTTAAACCAGAGAAAAACACTGGTTTATTTAAACTGGTTTAAACCAGTGATAATAATTGACAGTAAATAAACCACCGACACGTTGGTGCCTCTCAGTCCTCAGCAGCGTGATGTGATGGAGGCAGAGTTTCTGACCGGCTCAGTCAAAACACCACGAAGAAGAAATGCCACTCCGAGGAGAGACATTTCCACCAGGGGGCAGAAGTGAGTCCGACCCTGCAGGACTGGTGGCTGCAGCACAACTGTTGTGTGTTTTGAGTTGATTCTGCTGCCTGGTTAAAACCCTGAATTCACCGTTTATATAATAATTATATATATAAATATTTAATATATATATATTCACATGCAGGTGTAGTGGGAGCACAGATGCTTTAACTCAGGCTCCGCCCACACTGATGCGTTTTAACAACCTGTTAGCGGCGCTTTGTGTTCAGCGCTGGTAGTCGAGTCATGTGACTGATGAGAACCAATCAGGAGGAGAACGTCTGTGTCATCGTTTACTAAAGTCTCAGTTTCTGTTCAGATTAAAACACAAACCCAGAGTTTTCAAACTAAAACGAGACCAGTTTACACAAGTCTCTGATTTAGAGGAGGAAAACTCCTCCGACGTAACCATAGCAACAATCATGAGTTTTAAAACCGAAACATGTCGGTGTGGACAGAATCTTAAAGTATCAGCACCTCCGATGCTCAACAAAGTGGTGTTTCAGGAAAATAGATGAACAAAGTAAATGTGGTGGTTTTGATTCAGTCTCAGTTTTCAGGGAGTCATCGGGTGAAGCGGGGAAGTGACGGCACGTCTGATCTGACGTCAACACTGCTTTTGTTTTTGAATGAACTGTTTTCGTCCTCAGAGCTGCGACGCCATCTCGAAAGAAAGAAGCGAAAACCCAGAGGGAACCTGCTCTCGCTGCTCTGTGAGTGTGATGTCATCATGTTTAAATAAAGATATTAACATGATCTGTTTCAGAAGCCGTTCAGGTTAACACTTTAAAACCTCTGACCTCTGCTGTAGAAAGGTTCATGTCTCTAAAATCAAACTCAGCTGAAATGTTACGTCAATCAAACATGATAAATGATAAAAGCACTAAAAATCTATTATGAATACAAAATCAATAAAAACATTGTTTCTTCACTCTCCATAAGTTATTTGAACTTTGAACTCGCGCCACGCGTACGGGACGTCCGGCTTCAGATGTTTCATTTCTCCACCATGACTCTGTACATGTCTGATGTCACCAGGGCCGAGGTGGACAACGAAAACTCTCCAATGCTGCCAACCACCTTCACGCCGAGGAGCTCCAAGAGGAAGTCGGCCCAGCTGGTGTCGTCTCGCATCAGGAAACAGCTGTGAGTGCAAAGGCTCTGTCACTGACCCCCGTCCTCCAGGTCGGAGCTGCTCTGTTCTGACAGAAGGACGTTTGATCGATTCTCACGTTTTAGTTGAAATGGAAACCTGGTGAAGTCCAATCATCCGTCCACTGTCACTGTCTTATTTATTTGTGTTCAAATCAACATCGGGTTGTTCACCTTTCTCCCAAATTAATATCAGAGAGCAAAGTCAAGGATTCATTTATCAAAGAAAATACTCAAATCTCTATTGTCTCAGCTTCTGATTCGTGAGGATTTACTGTTGCTGAGTTTTAGATTAGTGTACGTTGATGTGGGTTTTGAACTGGGAATGAGTGCAAGTGGGTCTTTTTTTCACTTTGTTGATTCACACCATTGTACATTTTATCTGGAAAACCTCAGTTGTTGAATTTCCTGTTTGTTCAGGAATCTTCTGGACAACCATCAGCTCCCGAACTCAGACGGAGAAGAAGAGGACGAGTTTGTTCCCTCGAAGAAGGAACTGCAGAGCAGCAGTGAGGAGGAGGAGGAAGACCTGGATAGTGATGAGGAAATCGTAGCGAAGAGGAGCCGACACAATGCAGCCGGTTCTCGCACTCCTCGTTCAAAGAGGAAAACGCCGCGTAAAACTCCCAACAAGAAGGTAAGAGTCCAGACTGATGAATCGCTTCTGTTATGCATATGTTAGTGTTTTCTTTCATTCTAGATATATTATTTTATCCACGTTCTTGTAATATATTAAAACGTAACCTTCATGTATCGTATTGTTCCGTTCTTGCCAATAGACAGTCCAGCGTCCACTTGTCCTTTGAGGGTTGCTGGGAGTGAGAGTCAATCACTGGGCCACAGTTCGCTGTCCATCGCAGCCTTCGGCCCAAAATATAGTTTCAAATACTTAGTTTGCCCACAGAAGGTTTTGTTCGTATCTTCAAAGAGAGACGACCACCTTCCCGCGTGGTCCAGCCTAACCCTGTGACAGTTTTTTAAATTTCTCTTGATGTTTTTACGTCTGCCTCAACAGATCCCACCTGGCACGCCACGGACCCCCCGTCACGCCACTCCCAGCATCCCCAGCAGGTCACTGCCTGCCCGATGTCCCGGTAATGTCCTGGAGGAGGCCAGAGCGAGGTAAGAGGAGAGTCCAGCTCAAACACAACAACCACTGACACATTCTGTTTCATCGACGCACACTTCTGAAGTCAAAGCTTCGTACAAATTTTAAGGACGTTTTATGTATTTATGGTTATTTACGGACAACAAAGACAATCGGTGATGGATGATACGTCTCCACTTCCTGCTGTTGTATTAAATTCAACTAAGATATCTCGGATGCAAACGGCACCATCTTGTGCTTTTGAAATCATTTGTCAGTATTGATTCTGAAGTGGAGCCAATTGTATCGAGGTCCCGCCCACACACATGCTCAACCAATCACGAGTCTCGTTTATATATCATCAAATAAAAAATTTAAATCAAACTAATCAGAAACATGAACACATGAACATCAGTTTGACGAGAGCTGCAGCCGGCCACCAGGGGGCAGAAAGCATCGTTGTCTCTGTGTGTGTTTGTTTTACATTGAACGTGTGTTACATGTTGATGTGTGTACGTCTCCCATCAGGCTGCACGTGTCGTCGGTGCCGGAGTCTCTTCCCTGCAGGGAGCAGGAGTTTCAGGACATCTACAGCTTCGTGGAGAGCAAGATCGTCGACGGCACCGGAGGGTGAGACCAGGCCCGACCCGTGTGACGCTTTCACAGCCAGTCAGTCATCCCGCTGTCGTCACGCTGACCTGTTGTGCGCTGCGTTTCAGGTGTATGTATATCTCAGGCGTGCCGGGCACAGGGAAGACGGCCACGGTGCACGAGGTGATGCGCTGTCTGCAGCACGCCGCTGAAGTGGACGAGATCCCTCCGTTCCACTTCATCGAGATCAATGGGATGAAGATGACAGATCCTCATCAGGCCTACGTCCAGATCCTGCAGGTGAGGACTTAATGGAACAGTAGGTTGGACATTCAGTTGAATGTGTAATGAAGATATTCAGTTTTATGTACTTGAAACTCAACCAGGACAGTTGTCAGTTAAATTAATACCACAGTACGGACACTGACCGACTCTCTCGTCTCTAGAAACTGACGGGTCAGAAGGCAACGGCCGACCACGCTGCCGCCCTGCTGGAGAAGAGATTCAGTAACCCAGCGCCCAGGAAGGAGACGACAGTGCTGCTGGTGGACGAGGTCAGAATCTTTAAATAAAGTTAAACAAGTCCTGTGATAAATCTTAATTCTCATTGTTTCATGCGCCTTCCTCACCAGGAACACACACACACACACACACACACACACACACACACACACACGTCGTTTATTGAGACTCGCACACTCTGTCCTGCTGCCACATTCACACTCGACAGAACCCAGTGGATCCATCCCAACAAGTGAACTGCTCCCGTTTGTTTGATTAATAAGTCTCCAGTTGAAACCAGTGAACTCTTACCAATCAATCAAGTCTACAAACAAAGTGCACAAAAAGTGGAAGGATGTGGTGAAACCGATCAATGCCGACCCGATCACCGTTCACACACTTCTATGATCCCGTTGTTATTTATATGATCAATTTAAGTTATTTTGTTGTGTTTTGTCTTGTGCATCTGTCAAAGTTGATGGTTTTATCTGTTTGTGTCAGACTGACCTACTTTGTGTCTGTCTCCTGTAGTTGGACCTGTTATGGACGCGGAAGCAGAACGTGATGTACAACCTGTTCGACTGGCCCACGCGGCGTCACGCCCGCCTGGTGGTGCTGACCATCGCCAACACCATGGACCTGCCGGAGAGGATCATGATCAACAGGGTGGCCAGCAGACTGGTGAGGGGAACACACACCTTCATGTTACAAGACGTCAGATCATGATCGTCCCTGAGACGTGTCCGGTGGGATGAGACGCTGGATAAACATCAGTGTCCCACTTGTTTCACCAAGAACCATAAATGTCTCAAAAACCTTTAACTCTACACACAACAGTGCTCATGCGTCTCAGGTTCCTTCCACATGAAGGTTTTAGAGCATCACTGTTGCTATGGTTACACCTGATACATCTGATGCCTCCGGAGTTCTCCAGCCTCTGAATGAGACTGTAAATGCTGCTGATCTCATTTTAGTTTGTAACTGAGAGTTTAGTAAACGATGACGCAGACGTTCTCTTCCTGATTGGTTCTCATCACTCACCAGACTCGACCACAAAGGGTGTCTAACACTTCCTGTCAGCAACAGTTCCACCTCGTCGTCGCTCAGACTTTGGTGAAGTTTAATCTGAACGACAGTCAGACAGTGTAACGTGTGTGTGTGTGTGTGTTTCCAGGGGTTGACGCGGATGTCCTTCCAGCCGTACAGCTTCAAGCAGCTGCAGCAGATCATCATGTCCAGGCTGAACAAGGTGAAGGCGTTCGAGGAGGACGCTCTGCAGCTCGTGTCCAGGAAGGTACATGAAGCGACCGGCGGTCCTGCTCGCCTGACCCGAGCTCATTCTCAGGTCTGTCCACTCACAGCCTTCCTCTCCTCTTGCAGGTGGCCGCGCTGTCGGGCGACGCACGCCGGTGTCTGGACATCTGCCGCAGGGCGACGGAGATCTGCGAGCTCTCGGCCGCCGAGCACTCTGCCACGGGACTGGTGGGAATGAGCCATGTGATGGAGGCGCTAAATGAGATGTTTTCCTCCGCCTACATCACCGCCATCAAGTAGGATTCTCACTCTGGTCACATGACTGAGATATGAAAGTGCACACGAGGAGCCTTAATGACAGGAAGTGACAGATGTGTGTTTCCAGGTGTGCGTCCGTGCAGGAGCAGCTCTTCCTCAGGGCCGTCATCACTGAGTTCCGTCGACTCGGACTGGAGGAAGCCACGTTCCAACAGGTCAGATCAAACACATGAAGAAGAGTCTAAAGATACGTAGAAATACAGACGAGCCTTTACTTCACATTTTGCAGAATGTCTGGTGACGAAGTCTTTATTTACCTGCAGGAGGAAACGGTCTTAATTTCTACTCTGTCGGATAATAAAACTGTTTATTTGACTGATTTATTAGTTGGACGATAAAAATCAGCTGATATGTTTAGTGGAAATTTAAAGTGGTTAAAGTTACTTCAGCTGGTGTAAATGTTAAAGTGGTTTCAAATGGTGGTATGTGAACCGACCTGATCCTGGCGACGTGTGCGCTCTCAGGTGTTTGTGCAGCACCAGGCTCTGTGCCGGGTGGAGGGTCTGCAGCCCGTCAGCGTGTCCGAGGGCCTGGCCGTGTGTCAGCGTCTGGGGGCCTGCAGGCTGCTGCTGCTGGAGCCCAGCCGCCTGGGAGTCCTGCAGCGCGTCCGCCTCAACGTCAGTCAGGACGACGTGCTCTACGCCCTGAAGGCCGACTGAAGGACGCACCCCGTCAGGCTGACTCATCTGAACCTCAGGAGAAATGTGGGACAGCAGCTTTGTGCTGCATAACAATGATGTCACTGATTTGAATAATGACAAAGGTGAGGGTGGCTGATCCAGATCCAGCCTGAACTCTGAGACCAACTGAAATAAGTTGTTTTTATTATTTAAAACTGACACAGAATCCCAGTCTGGTGTTTGCAGTGTTTCGAGGACTCGACCTCAGACTCGTGTTGTTTACATGTGATGGTTTTTTTCTTAGTGAATCTGACTTTTTACTTCATCTTTTTTTAGATGGGAGAGTTTGTGATGTCCCCGCTTTAAATCTTATTTAAACTGTGAGATTTGGTTGTTTTTTTAATATTATATGAGTGATAATTTGTTTGTGTTTCCATACTTGAATATGTAATAAAAGTCCATCTTTAATGTGAAGCTCTTTTTTTAATTTATTCACTGCTGCACTTCCCCCTCGCTGCAGGTTCCTCCCTTCCTGTTGCTGTGTGGACGAACCTCCCCTCTCACTCTCTCAGCCAATCACAACATGTCTGACTGCATAGACTCCACGTGATTTAAAAGTTTCCAGCATATTTCTGATTCCGCTCGATTAAACAAATCACTCAGCAGAAAGAATCTTCACTCATTGAAATACTTTATTATAACTTGAATTTATTTCAAATATATGTATAAAACATGTAAAAACATGTCTGTGCCCTTCAAGGGTATTTGACACAGAACAGGCTGTTGACATTTCCTCTGATAAAACATCAGAAACAGGAAGTCATCTATTTCATGTATGTGTATGTATGTACGTGTATGTATGTATATATATATATATGTATATATAAAAATATATATGTATATATAAATAAATAGCTTATTGAAGTCGATAACATTTATCGGTTAAATTTGGACGTGTCAGTCATAAGATGATTTTTGATTAAAGTTCGATCTTGACCGCTTCACTTGGAGCAGAATATGAAACTGTCTCTGCCTTTCTCACACATCTCAGTTTATAGATGCACAGACACACAACGCCAGCGATGACAGCGATGAAGACGACGACGGCAACGAGGAGATAGAGTCCAAACTTCACGTGGTCCAGACACCAGTCGACAGTGAGGCAGATCAAGTCGGGTTTCACTGAAATGAGGCAAAGACGAGAGCAGAAGAACGTATTTTGGAAATTCATGACCTCGAAAATATTCTGACATTCAGAGTGCTGATATTTATGAAGGTGTGAATTATACTCTTCATTATCTCACAATCACACGTGGTGTCGTTCTACTATAACCATGGTTTCATAACATTGTTTCACAACCGTAACAGTTGTTAAATCTCTCTCTCCCTTCTCACCGCTTGTTGTTGGGCTCTGCTCCAAGAGATGAGTACAGTTCACTGTCAAACAGAGAAATTGGATTAAATCAGTTCATATGTTAAAGATAAGACTGTATATAAACTGTTCCTGTATTTCTCACCTGAGCAGGCGGTTGTCACCTGGACCTGAAGAGAAGGGAAAGTGTAAAGTTATAAAAACCGTGTCATGTAGAAGAGACGGAGCACAAAGGTCTGCATGTAAACCCAGTGTCAGTGTAACGGTCTTTGATTAGTAATGATGAAGCTCAAGTCCTTTTCAAAAGCAAACATCCAGGAGCAGGAAGTGCAGAACACGTGTGGACATGTGTGGACATGTTTCAGAGCACCGCGGGCGGCTGTGGCTCAGGAGGTAGAGCGGGTCGCCCACTAAATCCACGTGTTGCAGGACTGATGTAAAGACCCCATACTGAGTGATTGACACACAACACACTCGTAGAGCAGACGAGAACAACTAGAGCGCTGGTGAGCTGCTCCAGTCGCACACTGTGGATCCTCCTCACGAATGAACCACAGTCACCATTGGTTCTGCTCCAACAAAGTTTGAATTGTCTCATAAGAGAGAGTTTGACTTGCTCCTACAACCCGTCCTGGATCTGGGGAATGTGTTTCTGAATATTAAAGCTGTTCTTACCCCTGAACACTCTCTTCTGCAGAGCAGGAAGTCAGAGCAGTTCTTCATGGTGATGGACTGGTTGTTCAGAGCCTGCACCAGAGTTTCATTTCTTTCAGAGTTGAGGGCGATGACGGTTTTCTGAAAAACACACAGATCAATCAACAGAGTTGCTCTAAAACTCCGTGGAATACTCCAGTTGTTGTGTGAATGAGACCAAAATGTAAACTGCTCTGTAAATAAAGACGGACGGCATTTCCCCCTGGTGGCTGACTGTGGTGTAGGTCATAAACCCTGCCTCCTCCATGTTAACAGATGGACCCAAACTAAAAAGTCAAATTACATGATGGTTTCTGTCATTTTAAGTGGATTTAGGAAAGTTGATTTATTGCAGAACTGTTGAATCAGCTTTGTTTTGAGTGTTCCAAACAAACTGAGTAAAGATCAAAACTGTGTCAGAGCTTGTTAAAGATTGTCACTGATGTGCAGGACTTACATGGACGTCCTCCCAGCTGACGTGACAGCTGGAGGCGTGTGGCAGAGACAGCTCGTACATGAAGGAACCATCCGGCTGTTGTGTGACGTTACAGTTCTGATCTGAGGAAACCACAGGAAGCTGAAACACCAACAGAGCAGCAACACCTGAAAACCAATCACAAGGTCAAAGACACTTTAGTCAGTGACACAGCTTTACAAGGACGTGCTGTAACAAAATGAAAGCAGCTACAAGGTGTGAAACAGACAAAGAAGACATGAGCCGGACAGTAAATTGGTCTCTGTTGTTGATCTGGCAAATGCATTCTTCAGTGTTTAAATTGATAAAGACAGCCAATACTGGTTTGCATTTGAGTTCAACAGAGACAGTTATACCTTCACCGACCATTTACAACCAGGCACTAAAAGAAAGCTTAAGATCATTAGAGATAACACCAGGCAGTGCACTTTTACAATATGTTACGACTGATACGATTTAATGTTTGTGCTCCAACTAATATTGTGAAAAGGATTCTGTGGCTCAAATTAAAACATCCAGCTGCAGAAGTACATGAGGCAAGCCTGAAAAACTGCAGTTACCAAAAGTACAAGTTTCATTTTTAGGGCATGTGATCACAGCAGAGGGCAAATCCCTCTCCCCTCAGAGAGTATTAGCAATTCAAAATATTCTAAAACCTGTCACAAAGAAACAAGTGATGTCATTCCTGGGAATGTGTTCTTATTGCAGATCATTTATTCCTAACTATGCTGTCCTCGAGGCGCGCCTCAGCGCAATCGCACACGGGCAAGGCTACAAGCATATAGTTTAGTCATATGGACTGATGACGCATATAAAGCTTTCAAAACATAACTCTGTAGTAACAATAACTGAAGTATGTTTCCCCAGACCAGACTTACAGGGAACCTTTGCAGAATCCAGACTTTGAACTGTTCGTGGATCAGTATGTCACAGTTCAGACACGGGAGCAAATCAAGTTGGTTTCTCTGTGGTAACAGCACATGACACATTGATTACCACTCCCTGCTTCTCTGTCTGCACAAGCAGCAGAGCTCACTGCTCTCAGTGAAGCATGCACATTGGCTAAAGTGAATATCTACACAGACAGTAGATATGCATTTGGTGTAGTACATGATTTTTCACGATTTGGAAACAGAGACAAACCAATGGCACATCATGCTCTAGTGTCTCAGATGCTTGATGCTGTCCTCCTCCCCAAACAGGTTGCAGTATATAAATGTGATGCTCATACTTCTAACAATGACCCGGTATCACAAGGTAATGCCAGAGCGGATGCAACAGCAAGAGCAAGTGCTCTCCAGCCACTACCTGCTTCACACGCTCTCTTTCAGGTCGACCCAACCACCCCCACGGCTGACCTGCAGGAACTCCAACTTAGAGCCACAGCAGATGAGCGTGCACTTTGGAGGAGATGTTGGCTGCACACACACAGATGGGGTGTGGGTGGGCTCTGATGATAAACCTAAATATCTGTTTCCCCATTATGCAAAGTTAACGCATGGGTTGTTTCGAAAGGATCGATGTTGGCTGCAATTTTACAACACTGGTTAACAAAGGGGTTTTCCAATTACTCTCAGAAATTTTGTCACGCATGCATGATTTGGATTCCATTTGTTAGTGTGGCATTAAAACAATTAAATAAATATTTGGGCATTGATTTGAGACAACATTGTGCCTGCCACCCATCCAGTGGTGGAGCGGTGGAGAGAGAACGTGGCACACTAAAAAACTCTTTGGCTAAATTTTATGAGGAAACTGGATCGTCATGGAATACATCTTTCTCGCTTGTTCTCATGCAGATGAATGAGAATTAGACCAAAATATGGATTGAGCCCATTTAAGATTCTGTTCGGACGTCCAGCAAACAAGGGCATTGGACCTGCCCTGAATAACTCTCTGTGATGAAGAATGTGATGATGTTGTAATGGCTGTTTAGTCGGCTCTTATCAGTCTTTATTCCCTTCTGCGACTCATACCTGTGTCCACAGCAACAGCAGTTTGCTTTGCACCACAGTGCCAGTCTGAACTGGTTCTGAGGGACAGCCTTAGTCCTCCTATATAAGATCCTTGTATTTGACTGTTCTCCAGCTTCACTCTGAGATCCCTGTGACTCTCTGTGTTGATCCTTTCTGCAGAAAGTCCCTATTAAAATACACGTAGATAACTTTGGTGTTTCCAGCCTCTTGTATTTCCAGACTTCCATCACACTGTCCAACAACAAAACAAATGAAAACCAACGTAAAAAAGACAAACTAACAAATATAATAAGGTATGTATATTTCAATAATATTTATTATTAATTTGCACACTGAACTGAAGTGTACGCTAATAATAAAATAAATATAATTTTCTCATTTCAAGTAAAATAATGTTTGCATAAAAAATAAAGAGCTTTTAAAAAGTCATCTTAAAATGAAGAGAGAAAAAAACACGTTCTGCGAGTCGATTACGTCATTACGACGATTACGTCACCCAGCCCGACTCGTACGGGAACAGTGTTTAGAGCAGGGGGCAGAGAACAGTGTTCAGCACAAGGCTGTTTAATGTTCTACTTCCTGCCAGTGAGGAAATCTGACAGCCAGAGTGGAGTCGAACCTGGTTCCTCTGAACCTGGTTCCTCTGAACCTGGTTCCTCTGAACCTGGTTCCTCTGAACCTGAGCTCAGACCTGGCTCCTGTTTGTCTTCTTCAGCTCAGCTGACTGACTCAACACAGTCTTATTGTCTTCTTCAATTATCTGAATGTGTAACGGCAACAGAAATGCACCTCAATCCTATCCAATATATACGCTATAAACTACTTACCACTTAACAAAGAAATAAAGGCAGATTTGAATAGGTGGACCTTATTACCTCTGGACTTGCATAATCGAATAGACTTAATCAAAATGAACATCTTACCACGATTACTTTTTTTCTTTCAATCAATACCTGTAGAAGTACCTTCAAAACAATTTATCGAGTGGAGAAGAATGTTTTCTGTATTTATTTGGAAAGGCTTAAAACCTAGAGTTAGATATATTACATTGCAATTACCCAAAAATAAGGGGGGACTATCTCTACCGAACATGGAGCACTATTACAAGTCAGCCCAACTGAGATATTTAACTTATTGGTGCAACCCATGTTACAGTGCTAAGTGGAAAAATTTAGATCTGAGTCAATTGGATATTCCCCTCCAAGCATTACTTGGGGACAGAAGCTTATACTCATCTGTTAAGGAAAAACTAAATTGCTGGACAAAAACTCCCCTAAACATCTGGTTTGGTGAGTGTCTTAAATTAAAATTGGAAAATCATATCAAAATTCTAAGATGGGTTGCAAACGATAAAGATTTTGGGCCTTCCCACTTGGATGGCAGATATAAAAACTGGTCCTTTAAAGGCATTACCACTTACTGTCTTATTTTGGAGGGTGGTTTGCTGGTTGACTTTCAAAAACTTAGTGATAGGTACCACTTAGAAAAGCAAGACTTCTTCAGATATCTTCAAGTTAGATCTTACTTTAATAGCAATATAAAAACAACAGAAAATTGCAACACAGACCTAATAACTATTATGATTGATGCATATAAATCTAAACTCAACAGAAAACTTATCGCTAGAATTTATTCGTGTTTACAGTCACATAAAGGAACTTCCACACTTTATATTAAATAAAAATGGGAAAAAGAATCTAAAATAATTATTTCTGAAGAGGATTGGCTGAACATCTGCGAAACCCACCGGAGCACTTCAAGTTCAGGCCAGTGGAGGGAATTTGTGTGGAAAAATATGATTAGATTTTTTATCACTCCAAGAATAAAGCAGCTTCAGAGGGGTTTGCCAGAGTATGGACATTGCTGGAGGGAGTGTGGAGACACCCAGGCGAACCATTTCCACATATTCTGGGAGTGCCCAACTATCCGACCCTACTGGTTGGAAATAGTAGGAAAAATTAACGTTATAATGGGTTTCGAGACCAAACATGACTTTTGCACAATATATCTTGGGAATATCCCGTCCACAGTTAACTCTAGCGACAAGTATTTGCTTAAAATAATGTTGGCAGCTAGTAAAAAATGCATTACAAGAAGGTGGCTTAACAAAGAACCCCCGACAAAAGGGGAATGGATTGGAACTGTAAAAGAAATGTATCATATGGAAAGGCTGACTTTCTCCTTAAACCTATGCATGGCCAACTCATAAATAATTGGAGAAAATGGTCAACTCATTTTGAATCCGTTTAGACAATATACAGCTACGGTATTGATAAAGGTATAAATGTATAAAAGTGTGTGTGAGTTCTTGAAGATGTATATGTATGCATGTAAGTATATCCATCTGTAATGCAGATAAAAACAAAGGTCTGCTGCCCTTTTGTATGCTTGTGGAATATAGCGCCCCCTTTCGGCGGGCGTCGGGAATTCCGGTGGATAATGGACTTTCACTTCAGACTTTTTTCTTGAAATGCCCCCGTGATACTCATTGTTGGGTCAAACAAGAGGACCTACCTCTTATCCTGACCACATGTACACATACTCTGGTTGGCTCCCTCCCACAAGCTACTTATATAATAACAAAGTGACTCTATGACCTTTTTTCTACCCATTTTATGTATGTGCTTTTTTTGTTTGTTTTTCTGTTACATGTCTGTTTAAATAACTATGCAAAACAAAAATAAAAACAAAGTTTAAAAAAAAAAAAAAGAAATGCACCTCAATCCAACCGTCAATCAAATCTTATTTTAATAGCTCATTTACACGAATCACAGTTTGCCATCTTGTGACCGCCACTGTTCTTCACCTTCAGATAGAAGAACAAGGCGACAAAGAAAACCACTTCAACCACAACATCCTCAGACACATCATTCGGTTTCCTGCAGTGAGCAGGGTTATAACAACAACTTCACAACTTTAACAAATACTTAAAAATGATTAATAACAATATAATATCCACTAAATGATGCTGCTACATGTTCCTCTCCCAGCCAGACGAATAATAATATGTACAACATTGATGAGAATGTGTGTGTTCGTGTGATCCTCGATGTTTAAAGACAATGTGACAGTTTCACAATCTGAGCTCAGAGTGACCGTACCTAAAAAGATGCGTCCAGCACCAAGCATCTCTCTTCTGGACTCTTCAGGTCTGGAACTCTTCAGGTCTGGACTCTTCAGGTCTGGAACTCTTCAGGTCTGGACTCTTCAGGTCTGGAACTCTTCAGGTCTGGACTCTTCGGTTCTGGACTCTTCGGGTCTGGACTCTTCGGTTCTGGAACTCTTCAGGTCTGGACTCTTCAGCTCTGGACTCTTCAGGTCTGGAACTCTTCAGGTCTGGACTCTTGAGAGAGAGTGTCCCTAAGTGACGCTACAAAGCCCCAGGACAGACCCCGCCCCCCGTAATGCCTCCTCTCCGGACCGCCTACAGGGCGGTTGCTCTGACTCATCCAGTCCCATCGCACCATTCATAATCCATTCATAAAGTTGACAAACCACGCCCCCCTGGAACGCGGCAAATTGTGATTTAAAAGTGCGTCAGACTGAGCCTCACCTTGTTAATACCACACAGCAGAGGACACACAACGTACCGACACACACAAGACAACACGCAGACTTCACGTCTCTCAACAAGAATCACGAACAACTGCGTCTGCCGGAACCGCACACGTCAACACTGTCACGTGTTTACCGGTTAAACACAAGGCGAACGACACATAAACACGGAAGTTACGATCTATACAGCGTCACGTGACGTGACCACAGGAAGCTGAAACACCAACAGAGCAGCGACACCTGGAGACCAATCACAAGGAAGAAGAAGACATGAGCCCTGGAGACCAGGAGAGGTTCAGTCATATAAGCAGAGGATGATTATTAATGTTGTTCAACAGACCACTTGGGTCTTGGGGCAGAGGTCAAGTCCACAGGGTTAAGACATGAGGACAGACGATATGGACAGGCTAGGAGACGAGAGACAAGGACAGGGATATGAAATGTACGATTCTGCGGCAAAGGAGGAACGGTAAAACTCTAATGCACTGAACTATCCCAGTATGCCTCACGTGTCCTTAACAGACACAATGGTTCCTACTGGTGTTTTAATCAGGGCCGGCCCGGCAGAGATCTCAGATTGCCCCCCCCCCAACATACACACACTGATAGTCCACTGACACCTCATGGATGTCCTCTCTGCAGCTGCCACAGCCACAGGGATCCTCACAGAGATCCTGAGTGACACACATGTTTGTGTCTCCTGTGTGCTTGTGTGTGTGTGTCTGTTTAGACACACCTGGCAAATGTGTGGAATGAGTACACAATTAAAGATTGATTAATTTTCATCGTGTGGGGGCAGAAATCTGGGAAATTGAAACTCCAGAAGTATGGGATGCATATTTGATCATTTATATCAAATATAGAGAGTAAGCCCAGCACAGAGAGCTATAGGGTGACTTCCTGGCCCCCTGGTGGCTGGCTGCAGTATAGGTCAAAAACCCTGCCTCCTCCATGTTAGCAGATGGGACATGGACCAAACTAAGAAAAACTAAATGCAAATAATGTTTGTGTCATTACCTCCATGAAGGAGTTTATGTCCTCAGCCCAGTCAATGTGTGTTTTTGTGAGTCAGCAGGATTAGTGTTAATGATTAATGCAATGTAATGATGAGACAAAAACCACTGCACAGATTGTCACATACACACAGACATGTTTAGTCACATCTGCATGACTCTTGAGTGTAGCTACAGCGCCCTCTCCTGGTCACAGTGAGGAGTAACAGGAGGAGCTTGTTGGTGTGTGTGAATTTCTGGGGCCGGTGGTTCATCTCGGAAGTGAGTTATACGTTTTCAATTCTTTGGATTGCTTCGATGTGAGTCTATATAATCATTGTATGTAACGGTGTGGCTGGGCGTGGTCATCACTCAACACTGCCACCTACTGTAAACTGAGAGTCACTGATGTTTAGACTCCTAATTTAGAAAATCATAGCTCCAACACTGGAAATGATGCAAAAATAAAACCTACTTTAAATTGTGTTAATGTAGTAATCATTTTGATAACTGCAACATAATCTGTAATAGATTACTTTATACAATTCTACTAGTCTTTATACGAGTCTTTACTATATTTACTAGATTACATGTGTGTGTTTGTTCGTGTGAATATGTGTGTCATTGTGTGTCTGCCTGTCTGTCTGTCTGTCTGTGTGTTGCAGCATGATGATGATGTCTCTCTCTCTCTGAACTAATCACTCGCCTCACCTCCTCAGTTGTGAGTCATAGGGAGCAGATGTGTGTGTGTGTGTGTGTGTGTGTGTGTGTGTGTGTGTGTGTGTGTGTGTGTGTGTGTGTGTGTGTGTGACCGGGCGGAGGAGCAGCTCATTCACAGAGACGCGGCTGTGTGTTATTTTAGGAGCAGGAGGAGCTGACGGTTCGCAGACGTGTTCTCAAACACCCTCATCCCTTCGCTCCACCTCGCAGGGTGTGTGCGTGAAGCTGCGTGAAGAGGCTGCGTGAAGAGGCTGCGTGCGTCGGAGCTGAGACGTTTCCAGTCACTTCACCTCAATCCGCTCTGCGCAAACAGCCGCTGATCGCGATTCACCGAACCGGTCAGAGGAGAAGATCGATGCTGGGAATACTTTTGTTTTATTATCATCATTAGGATCAAATCTCCTGGAAGCGACGAGACCGAGCTGTGTCCATCCGGAGAGACAGAGACAGAGACAGAGAGAGGGAGACAGAGACAGAGAGAGAGACAGAGAGAGAGAGAGACAGAGAGAGAGAGAGAGAGAGAGAGACAGAGACAGAGACAGAGACAGAGACAGAGAGAGACAGAGAGAGAGAGAGAGAGAGAGAGAGAGAGAGAGAGAGAGAGAGAGAGACAGAGACAGAGAGAGACAGAGAGAGAGAGAGAGAGAGAGAGAGAGAGCTTCAGATCCAGCAGAGGTAAGACACTGAGCACCATCATCACATGAATCCATCACATGTCCCAGTCATTCATCACATATCACATCACCACCTCCCTGGAACTCTATAGAAACGTTAATGTAGATGTATAAATATACATGTATGTATGTAACGACAGCGTTGATCAGCATCATCATAATGTGCAGGTGCAGTGCAGCCGAGCCTCCTCTGGGCTCATGATTCAGCTGCTGTGGTTCCTCTGCAGGAATGTGTGTGCTCCACAGGGATCCCGTTCTGCTGGAGTATTACGATTTCAATAATAAGAATGAAATGTAATGAGCCATAATAAATATCATATAATCACTGAGTTTGAACAGTTGCATGTCAGTGTCTTTGTATACAGCTGCCATGTGACACTGGTCCTGTGTGTTCACTTCTATCTCACTCATGTCTTTATATACATTATTAGGCTGTGGTTCTTATCGTTGTGGTAAGACGTTGTGTGTCTGGCTCTCAGGAAGTTCTGTATCTGAGTTTAATGTGCTGCTTTTTATTCTTATTTAATATTATCCTCTCATCTCATCTGTCCATGTTTCTGTTCTGCACCAGCACCAGCTGCTATAACAGTGTTAAGAGCTGCTTGTTATCTGGAGATGATGTTCGTTATGATCTATTATAAATGCTGATTTGATTGTTTGCGCTACAGTGGCTAAGCTAGCAGGTAACGTACGGATAGAAAGATGTTTGAAAAGCAACATTTTCCTCAGACATGGTGGAAAACTACAAAGAAAACGTCTCTAAGAATAAAATTACAGTATATTAAAAAGCCATCCAATGAAAATGAACTTCAGTGGCAGTTACAGCTATTGAACTCTGCAGAGGTTTTAGAAAAGTCAGAGGCCATGCACTCCACTAGAGGGCGTTGTTTATACTTCTCGTGAACAAGGTCAACACAACCTAAACTACAACCAGATCGATTACAGATGTGGGCCACACACACAATGATGTGGCACCTCTGTCCTTCTTGTGGCCCAGGCAAAATGAATGTGAGCCTAAAGTGGCCACTTGGCAAACAGGTGGTGCTTTCGGCAAAGTGCAGTGTGGATGTGAGCCTAACGTGCTTTGATTTGGGTCACCTTTGGCCCCTTGGCTGACATGTGGTGGTGTAGTGACGACCGGGAACGGGCCATCATTCCACACGGTACGTGAGTGTGGGCCAAATCTGGGCCAAAGCAGGTTTGCCATGAGTGAAAGTTTTACTTTTCACAATCCCTGAAGCTGCTGTAGTTTCTCCCAGTTGGATTGTTGCTGCCTCTGGTTTGTCTGTTTGGTCTCTTTAGGCTCTTTAGCTGCTAAATGCTGCACCTTGTTCACCTGCTGCTCTCTGGTTGAGTCTGTTTGTTGCAGGTCCAGGACAATGAGTTATTGGTTTGAGGGAACAACTGAGACCAGATTAACCAGACAGGTCCAAAACTAGCAGAACCCACATTTCTGTGGGTTCATGTGAGGCTGGAACATTTTCCACTGTGTCTTCACACTCAAGAATCGAAGGATTTGAGTGGACAAGCTGACGCTTTTCAGTGTTCTCCATTTTGACAGTTTTCCTTTGTGATTGTGTTCAAGCCGTGGCTGAGATTGGTGCGATGGGGACTCAGGCTCCTCTGTCTCATAAACAATAGATAACATGACAAGTCCTGAATGGGAAGCAGCAGCACTGAGGCGACAGATCTGCAGCACATCGTTTTCCGTCTGACTGCATTTAACTGACTGTTTTGAAAAGATTCTCAGTAATTCTCCACCTAATGGTGTCAAAATGAGTCCGTGGATAACAGTGCACACGTCTCCACAGCTTGAATTATCATATCAGATGTATTTTTCCTCCCCCGGTCCCGACAGAGTGGATGAGCCTCCACTGACACAGCCATCCACGCTAGATTGAACCCAGCAGGATCCTCAGCTCTGACTCATCCACTGACCCCACACAGCGACCTCCACCTGTCTGCAAGGTCACGCTCCGGCTGTTCTTTGGCTTCATTTGACTGGACAGGTGAAGTGTAACGCGATGTTGGTTCTCTCTGTTTGGCACGATGTGGCTCCGTCAGCTGCTTCTGCTGAATCATATGTGGCTGCAGCTCGTCACCGAGCACAGTCCAGTGAAAACTTCCACGAGCGAGGAGGAACAGATTTGTGCAGTTTTCTTCAACTGCTAAATGCTTTAATTAAAAACCCACATAGAAATGGATTTATGCTTTCACGTGCATTTCATTTCTAACACTGATACAACATTTAGTTTCACTGATAGATACCAGAGGCAGAGATATGAGTCAATATACTCAATTTCAATTCAACCACAAAATACAAGAAGAGAAAACCAAATTGTGATATGTTGAGGAAGTGGAAGAGACTGAGCAACAAAAGGCTGGTCTGAGATCAGTGGTTCACCTTCAGCAACATGGAGGTGAACCGCGCCTGGCCTGAGAGACAGAACCCAGGGCAAAGTGAAGAGCTGGTTCAGACATTCACGTTCCCCTTTAGGAAGAACTGGGATAGCTCTGATGATCCTTGGACTTTGCATCTAGCGCCACCATCAGGTCAACATTTGAATTTGCCCAATATGGAAAACCTGTAGATTCCTGTAACTGAGAGTGAGGTGGAGCTTTTGAAATGAACATATCCGCCTCAACCTCACTGTAAATAAAGATGGACAAGGTGACGCCAAAGCGTAATGATCGCCCCCTGGTGGCTGGCTGCACCTCCTCCATGTTAGCAGATGGACCAAACAAAATAATCAAAGTAGACGTTAAATAAGTGATTGTCAAAGATGGTTTCTGTCATTTCAGGTCGTTCTTATCTCACCGATGTTTGTTCAAGTGTTTCCGATCAGTTTGGCTTTAATGTCATGATTGACAGCTGAGACTGAGTCTGAATCCAAATGACGTCATCAGCACAAGATGGCCGAGATGTTTCGGCTTCATGTGTTGACAGTGAGAGGAAACGGAGACGTGTGGTGAATCTGTGGTTTAGATGGATTATCACATGACTCACTGTGTTTCTCTCGTGTAACCAAACCCTCAGATGGCGAAGGCAGACCAGCGTTTCGGCCAGCGGGACGGCTCCGACCAGAACTTTGACTACATGTTCAAGCTGCTGATCATTGGCAACAGCAGCGTTGGGAAAACGTCCTTCCTGTTCCGCTACGCCGATGATTCCTTCAGCAACTCCTTTGTCAGCACCGTGGGCATCGACTTCAAGGTGAAGACGGTGTATCGCAACGACAAGAGGATCAAGCTGCAGATCTGGGTGAGGATGGATATTATGTTGTATAGCTATATATTGAACTGTGATACATTGTGTTACAGTATATTATATTATAACGTAGTGTAACACAGTATAAGACATGAGAGCGAAGCAGTGTAACATGATGTTCTGCTCTCAATCAACAACGAGCTGCTGAGGAAAGGAAAAGACTTGTACAGCTTGTATCATCAGTGGTGATGTTGTTGCCATGGCAGCAGCTCTTCACGCTCACTCAGTCTCTCGCTGACACACACACACACACACACCCTCCCCCCTCCAGGCTTCTCTGTCCCCCGCCTGGTCTCAACCTCTTCGCCCCAAGAGGTCTCTTTAATTGCCATTGAAGACAGTACTGTGTGTGTGTGTGTGTGTGTGTGTGTGTGTGTGTGTGTGTGTGTGTGTGTGTGTGTGTGTGTGTGTGTGTGTGTGTGTGTGTCTGTGTGTGTGTGTGTGTGTGTGTGTGTGTGTGTGTGTCTGTGTGTGTGTGTGTGTGTGTGTGTGTGTGTGTGTGTGTCTGTGTGTGTGTGTGTGTGTGTGTGTGTGTGTGTGTGTCTGTGTGTGTGTGTGTGTGTGTGTGTGTGTGTGTGTGTGTGTGTGTGTGTGTCTGTGTGTGTGTGTGTGTGTCTGTGTGTGTGTGTGTGTGTGTGTGTGTGTGTGTCTGTGTGTGTGTGTGTGTGTGTGTGTGTGTGTGTGTGTGTCTGTGTGTGTGTGTGTGTGTGTGTGTGTGTCTGTGTGTGTGTGTGTGTGTGTGTGTGTGTCTGTGTGTGTGTGTGTGTGTGTGTGTGTGTGTCTGTGTGTGTGTGTGTGTGTGTGTGTGTGTGTGTGTCTGTGTGTGTGTGTGTGTGTGTGTGTGTGTCTGTGTGTGTGTGTGTGTGTGTGTGTGTGTGTGTGTGTGTGTGTCTGTGTGTGTGTGTGTGTGTGTCTGTGTGTGTGTCTGTGTGTGTGTGTGTGTGTGTGTGTGTGTGTGTGTGTGTCTGTGTGTGTGTGTGTGTGTGTGTGTGTGTGTGTGTGTGTGTGTGTGTGTGTGTGTGTGTGTGTGTGTGTGTGTGTGTCTGTGTGTGTGTGTGTGTGTGTCTGTGTGTGTCTGTGTGTGTGTGTGTGTGTGTGTGTGTGTGTGTGTGTGTGTGTCTGTGTGTGTGTGTGTGTGTGTGTGTGTCTGTGTGTGTGTGTGTGTGTGTGTTCAAGCTGATCAGAGCCGATTGATTCAAATTGAAAGCACAGTGATGAGTATAAACAGACACACACATCAACAATGACACAAATATATGAAAGAGCTGAATTACACAGCCTCCATTTTGCTACGCTAACACTAATAGCTCATCCAGTCAAAGTCTGACAGGAGTCAAACCTGTCTCCTTTAAGAAATAACGCTTCACTACAGCAAACTGGTTTTCACGGAAACCTGCCAGTTGGAACGTCTTTAAACAGAATCTGTAGATGAGGGACAAGAAGCTTCGAGCTTAGAAACCAGTAAAGAAACTCGTCCGACTGTAAACAATGAACGGTGAGACAAAGACAGAGTCTTGGCCCAGATCTCTGCTGTCGACACCCGAAGCCCCAACAGATTGGCTGCTGCTCCCAGAGGCTGATTCCCTGTCTGACGGGCTCAGAGATTAAGTTTGTTTTAGCTGATGTTAATAAAACCATCTTTGTCTTCTCAGTGTTACAATGATAAAGCTTCAAAAAACTCCTCAACCTGTTCACTGAGCCTCAGTGAACGCTCCACCCTCCGTCAGTGATGTTTATTTATGTCTTTCTTCTCCGTCCCCACTGACACTTGTAAAGCGTCTTCAGGTCTCTTGAAAGATGCAATATTATTATTATTAAAGTGTTTGGTTGTTACTGTCCGACACAGCAGAGGACTCACTAATCTGATCGCGACAGAAACCCGTCAGATATTGATGAGATACGATGATTGAGTCTGTCGTGACAATGTAGAGGTCAGAGGTCATCAGCTGTAGGACACGTTCACTCTGATGAAAGGAGGACATTCGTCTCTTCTTTTTCTTTTGTCTCTATCTGTTGCTTTTCCTGTTTTCACCTCTGTCCCTTTGTTTGTTTGCTGGTTTGTTTGTTTGTTTGTTTGTTTGTAAGCAAAGTTACACAATAATAAGTGAATTTATTACCACACCACCTGGTGGAAGGACGTGGTATTGGTCAGAGAAGAACTCAAACGTTTGAGTTTGAGTGGGGGGGAAGTTATGAGCTTGACCGGGTCTGCACACATGCAGCTTCAATCTGAACTTGTGTAGTTTTCCTACAGAACTCGGAGTGTTCGCCAAATCAAACAGTGTGAACGGGTGCATTATTAGCTTAGCTTAGCATGAAGGCCTAAGGGCTTAGCCACACTCACTGTCAACAGATTACAGTGTCCAGTGGTTTAAACACGTCTGTCCATAGAAACATCACCTGACAGATACTGTAGATGTTCCTGGTCCCCAGAGGACGAAGCCTAATGATTGTGATGATCAGGTTGTGCTTCCAGTTTCAGCTGTGATGTAGCCACCACTTATTGATAGAAAGTATCGACACACAATTCAACAGCACTGTAGAAGTTGTTTGGAACTTGTGTTATCATGTATAAGTATCTACAGGCTGTTCTGTCTGTGGTGTGGGGGGTCTGAATCCATGGAGGGGCCTCTGTGTCACAAGCGTGATATGTTGAAGTTGTTGGTGTCAGAATGAAACATGTGTGCAACATGTTAACACCAATCAAAGGATCGGCTGACTGCAGGATGCATGATCTGGAACCTGGACCAATCAGTCTGGAGTTCTTCCTTGTTACTAAAAGTGCAGTATTTATAATGTCTAAATATAAGTTTCTGTCTCCAGGACACGGCAGGCCAGGAGAGATACCGCACCATCACCACGGCCTACTACCGCGGCGCCATGGGCTTCATCCTCATGTACGACATCACCAACGAAGAGTCGTTCAACGCTGTCCAGGACTGGTATGTGATAGGACAGGAGCTCATATTCAAATAAAGACAGGAAACTCAGACTCAAGTCAGATAAATCTGATGATTAATGTTGCTGTGTGTGTGTGTGTGTGTGTGTGTGTGTGTGTGTGTGTGTGTGTGTGTGTGTGTGTGTGTGTGTGTGTGTGTGTGTGTGTGTGTGTGTGTGTGTGTGTGTGTGTGTCTCCAGGGCCACTCAGATTAAGACGTACTCCTGGGACAACGCCCAGGTGATCATGGTGGGCAACAAGTGCGACATGGACGAGGAGAGAGTTGTGCCTCTGGACAAAGGAAAGCATCTCTCCGAACAGTTAGGTGAGGCTCAAACTCGCTGTCCTGGATTTCAGGAGCTGAGCAAATAGGACAGAAAACACTCATCAGCTCATGTTTCTAACAGAACTGTGACACGTGACCTGAAGCAGCGGCTCAGAGGTGTCAGGGCCGAGGAGCCTGATTCTGGACATATTCACTTTGTAGTTTAATGAGTCTCAGAGATAATATTTATTTCATCTTGTGTTTCTGAGAAATCAGGCTTTTTATTTTCTAAAGACTACAATACTCATGTCAGAAGCAGAAATACTACATCCAACTTCCAAACTCTGGTTACCATCAACAAAAACCTTTGCAATGACATGGTAATGTAACCTTAGTTACTGCAGACATAGTTTTTTTAACTACTAGTTTATACTTATTATCGTGTTATTATATTTATACTTATTATGTTGCATATTCTGTCCATCTTAGAATTAAGTTTATTATATAAATAGATATTATTGTTTTATATGTTATAACAAAACTTTTCCTTCTAAATCTTGTTATCTCATATTATATTATTATATATTATACATACATAAAACTTTTTTAAAATATAAAAATGTGTATTATTATGTGTATTTGGGTTTCTTGTTTACATAGCCCTTGCGTTCTGTCTCTAGCATGTTTACAGGTGAAAAGTTAAAAAGGTGCCACTTGGTGTTGAACGTGTTCGGTGGAGAGAATTTTAAAACTGTTCCTCCGTGTTGATAATTAACGAGACTCGAGAGAGAAAAACCACATGTTACATACAAGTTCCCTGTGTCCCAGGGCCAAGAAGACCTTTTTAATTACAAACTGGTTTCAGCTGCACTGCTGGGAGCTGTTTTCTCACTTTCACCAGAGAGATGTACACGCCCCCGGCTGCTCTGGATCTGCTAAAAGACCTTCAGGGATTTAGATATTTGTGAAGTGGGAAGAAAACACTGAAGACCGCAAACACACCCTGGTGAAACCACACCCAGCGTTCGTCTTTAAAAGCCTCCACCAGTTTAATGGATCTGATCCATAAGCCCTGCTAAAAAGAACTACTTGAATTTTCCCTTTAAGTCACAGAAAAGTAAATAAACAAGTCACAAAACATCTCTGGTTTACACCAAAGGTAAAACTGTTAAAAACTGGTTTGACTTCCCGTTGGCAGCAGAAGAGTTTAACTTTCAGTTTTTTCTCCCGTCATGTTCGATGTCACAAACGCATCGGAAACTGAGGCGCTCTCTCGCCTCGCTGCCAAAGTAGCATGTTCACCCTGGTGTCACGTTTCTGTCACTGCCGATCGGAGCCAATAAAAACCTGTCTACTGCCACTTTTCCTTTAATCATAAGCTTGACCCATAAGTGAATAATGATCAAATCATTCACATTGCAGACGACAGACGTTAGTGGAAAAGGGGCTTGTGGGAAAATGTTTTAAAGGTTTGTTTAAGAACCAACAATGACTTCCTGTTTCCTCCCGCCAGGCTTCGAGTACTTCGAGGCGAGTGCTAAGGAGAACATCAACGTGCGGCAGGTCTTCGAGCGCCTGGTGGACATCATCTGCGTGAAGATGTCGGAGCGTGTGGACGTCGAGGTGCCAACAGCCCCCGGCGCCAAGACCACCAGACTGACTGACAAGCCGGCCCAGCTACCTCAGAAGTGCTGCTGATCGTCCGTCGCCCGTCGCCTCCCCTCTGCTGTCGCTTTGCCCCCTACCCCCCCCGAGTAAAAAAAAAATATACAAATACAGCTCAACTATCGTAACATTCCTCAAAACACTCTCTGCTTCGGTCCTTGTTTGTGAGCAGTCAATTATCCCTACTGCAGTTTCTGCTAACGTTTATATCGACTCGCCAGTTTCACCAGACTCGCTCCCCGTCCCTGAGTATCTGAGGTTGGTCCTTACATAGATGGAGGAGTCACAGCAGCACTGGTCTCCAAACAAAACCTGATTTGGTGTGTTTGAAAAGTTTAAAGAACCACTTTTGATTACGCTCCTGTGACGACATGCAAGTTCCAACTGTGACTATAAATGCAGTTTCGACAATGAAGGTGAGGTTCATGATGTTACGAGGAAAAAGGCCCGATCACTTTAGTTCCCAGAAAACTGAGCGGTATTCTCACGTTGCTATTTGCTAGTTCGTTGATCGCTAACATGCGTCCTCATTAAAGAGGTTGTGCAGAAAACCTAGCGTCATTCTCACGTTGGTTCCACACTTTTGATCACGCCAAATTCAGATTGTGTTGGAGCGCCAAGCCGGTTCCACAGGTCAGCACAGCACTGCCTCTCCTCGAAGTGTAGCACAACGAGAAGCTGGCACCACCGCAGCTGCTCACGATCACAAGTTTACAGGTCGCAGTCGTTCCCCGAGTCATCCGCTGCTTCTCAGATAGTTGGTGATAGTTGGGTCCACTCTAATTCAATATGCCTACAACTGTTACTGGCCTTACTTGGTGCTGTGTTTTGGCTTGAAAGACGCTTTAGGGCTACACCACCAATGCACAACTCTCCGGCAGGGCTGCAGCTGAAATCATGTGAGTCCATGTGAGGAGGGGGTCGAGTCCCAGACGGACACTGGTCCAGTCTGAGATGCTCCTGCACAGTGGTTTTGCACCAACAGTTGAAATGATAGTGCCTATTGTGATGTTTTAACAGGGTTCCTGCAGATTGTTATCAGGTAGACAGATGAGACAAATCAGTATTCTACAGTATTTGTACTGGAACCATGGTAACAGCATTTGTGTTGCACTATTCATGAAGAAGCATGAAATGTACAAGGGAAACAGCTGCACTGGTGCAGACACCAGAGTCCGACCACAGCAAAATGTGCACATGAAAACAGTGACTTTACATAAACAAACAACATATAAATGAAATGAAGCACAATGAATTCACCAAAGACCGAATGGGAGACTTTTCCTTGTAACTATGGAAACAGTCATATCTCTGACAAGATTCAAATCATTTAATCATAAGCTTAGTAATTAGTCATAAGTCATAAATACAACTAATCTATGAGTAACACATCAGGACATTAACCAAATGTTTGAGTCGTGAACTTAATATTCTCTTACCTGTGTACGACTGGTTTTACTGGAGGACACCTGCAGAGGGCACCAGAGACCCCAGACTTTCATTGAACTACCAGATTTGCATAACGTAAACATCAGAAAAAACATATTAGCATATTATTTTGTGTAGATTGATCTGAGTGGAGCAGTGATGAGTAAATTCCGTCGCCAGCTCATACGACAAAACTCGTCACATGTCGTTTTCCTCTGATGTTATGTCGCAGACTTTTATTTTGTCTTCAAATTGTTCCAAAGTGGACGACTGCCTGAAGGCCCCTGACACCGGGGGATCTTGAGTCATGTCATTTAGTTTACAGCTCGTTGTAAGTGTGCACTTTAAATTCCACAGATTCATCAGCCTCCACTGGTTGTGGAAATGTGATCAGTTAGTAAGTTCTGTTCAGGTTCAATCTGTGACTCTAGTTTTAAAAACCTGTAACATATTCCTCATTAAGTGTTCAAATAACCACAAACATATAAATGATTGTTCCAGTAATTTATGGTCGATTGGAGGCGGCAGGGAGCAGCTTCTCAAACCTTGATGCTAAAGTGTCTTTTGCTGTCTCTGGCTCTTGTGGTTTTGTGATTGACAAACTTCTATGTAAAGTTTTCTGGTGTTTCCCAAGAATAAATAACCAACTTTTCAAGATTCATAAACCAAACTGAACCAAAACAAAAGAAGACAAAACGATCCAGTGATCTGGACCCAGGTCGAACCCTCTCGACTTGCCACAGACTGGAGCGCTGCAGCCCTGCTTCATGGTGGCTTACAGCTTTTGCACTGGCCGACACAACCCAACGCCATACTGAGGGTGTTTTATACTCACACATGCAACATGTGAGCAGAGCTGCTGAGTGAAGAGCACATGGTTCTCTCCTTCCCCGTTAGCAGGTGTTGTCACGTAGCCGTCATGTGTGCAGTGTTTCCTACATGAACGTAGTGTGTATGTGTGTGTGTGTGTGTGTGTGTATGATGTGTGTGTGATATTAGAGCCAACGTTCTATTGTTGCATATGGTTAAGATATTTATTGCGTGTTCAGTTGTAAGGGTTTTTGTGTTTGTGTACAGTATCTTTGACGGAAGTGTGATATTTTGATAACGTCATGTCAGCTGAGAAACAGTGTGCGTGCACATGAACGAGATTGTGGAGGAAAGAAATGTGCATTTATTATTAGATATTAAAAAACAATATCCTGCCAAATTGTTAAATAGCTACCACAGCGCAGGTTCTGTGTGTGACTCCCAAACATGTGTGTTCATATTGATAAAAACATACAATAATATTGACATTGTCTTCATATGATTATTTTTACGTGAATTTGTAAATGATAGAATTAGAAACTATAATGGTGTTGTATGAATTTATGAATTTATTTTTATGCTGTGTATACCATGGACAAATTATATATAGAGTTTATGTAAACTTGTTGTCTTACAGTTCACTCCTCTACGGGGAGAAGCACAAAGTGATTGTACAAAATATTGTGAATGTTTGTATATTATAGATTCAATTTAGTATAATAAAAGTCACAATCTTAACAACGTGTCTGGTCTTTATGTCTCCGTGCCAGCGACACCCAGTGGTCGGAGACGTTTTGATTTCAGGTTGTTCATCCGTCCCACTGTTGTGAACACGATATCTCAAGAACGCCTCGAGGGAATTTCTTCAAATTTGGTGCAAATGTTCACTTGAACTCAAAGATGAACTGATTCGATTTCAGTGGGTCAAAGGTCATGGTGACCTCTGTGCTGTAGATATTGTGAGTCAGTCTCAGCTGTCAATCATAATAAATAACAAACAAATTTGTTATAGCACTTATCAATTTTACAAAGTGCTTCACAAACATAGAAACAGATAATATATGATATATTATAAAAATGAGTCTGATTTGAAAGAGGATGAGGTTACGCTACAACACCACAGCAGCAGGGGGCGGTAACGCTCCGTCTGGTTGCAATGAAAAACAAAGAAGAAGATGTGGACCAATCGGAAGCGCCGTCGGTGTGTGAGTGACGCGCTCTCAGCCAATCACAGGCTTTGTTTTGGCTAACGGGTCATGCTAGGCTGGCGCTGCGGATGTGACTCTTCAAAGTTCAGCAGCGCGGAGCTCGGTCACAGGTGAGAAGCTTCCATCACGATCCACTCACTTCAACGTCGTTCCACCCGAACCCCCGCGTCCCCTCCGGAAGCTGCGGGATCCTCAGGAGCTACAGAGCCGGTTCAACCCGCCGCAGTTCAACCGTTAGTGGTGTGGCTCTGAACAACAGGATTAGCCACAGCTAATGTCCGGCTAACCAGGTTAACTACCGGCTAACCAGGTTAACTGCCGGCTAACTGCCGGGTAACTCCCGCGTAACTGCCGGTTAAACTGTCTAACTCAGGCACTGACTACACTTCTGGAATACGTGACACGTTAACGCGACCGTTTTAAATCCAGTGTTTACTTCCGGGCGGACGGTTCACACTGTGACACCAGACTTCATCGTGAATCCAACAACATCACGTGTCCGGTCGGTTCCGAAGGAGCAGAGGACCTGAGTCCAGAGAGTTAGAGCTCTGCTGGCTCCACGGTCCTCAAGGACACACTTAGTGATGTCTTCATGTGTAGTCCCTTCACTGGACACGTCCTCACACTGCACACTGGTCCCTGTTTCACACGGTTTACAGTAGTTTAATTACATTCATGTTGATTATATTCTTTACACGTGAGTATTATTACTGACTGATGATTTGATTCGTGCTGCTGTAATACTGCACATTCCCCCATTGTGGGACCAATAAAGGATTATCTTAACTTATTAACTTAACTTAATTATCTTATCTTAACTTATCTAAGCGTTAATGAACAAACCCGATGATGGTGACTTAATAAAATGTCCATTCTTTGCTCCTCTAATCACTGAAACAGTGAATCCATTATCAAAGTGATTTCCTGTCAATCAGATGATAGATTATTGACTAATCTTTTTGTCTCCAGCTGAGTTGATGCTGCTTGATAAGATCTGTCTCATGGTCGGTGTTTCAGTTCATCCCAAAGGTTTCAGACTCAGTGGAAGGAAAACCTTTTCTTTGTCGGGGGGGGGGGCACGTTATTGGACACGTTTTCTGCAGAATTCTGTTGTGGCTGCGCGATCCGCAATATTTATAATCATGAACATTCATGTTGTTCTTCGTGTCGCTCCAGGCGATTCTGAGAAAATGCCTCAGACCAACAAGTCGCAGAGCGGGGGCTGTGTGCCAGGACAGGTATCTGCCCCGGACCAGGGCGAGCCGCCACCGGCATCAGCGGACTCTAAGGCCCAGGCGGCTGCTGGCGAGGGAGGCGCAGGAGACGAGGGCGATGCAGAGATCATCAAATCACCCAGTGACCCAAAGAAATACAGGTGGGAGAAGGAGGTGTCTGGTTTGAATGTCAGCAGACAGCTGCACATGAGAAACGGGGGCTCGGCACCGTCAGGACTCACTTCAGGATACTGACATTTTGATGAGGAGGATTTCAAAAATCTTAAAGGAAGGGGATCATAATTAATTAACACAGACCTGTCACCTGTCAGCCAATCACAGTGATTAAGTTCATTCATTCGTTAATATCTTCAGATAACTCACTTTAGTATCTCCTTACATTTGACATGTGCTTGTTGATCCTTTTCTCTGCAGGTACATCGAGCTGAATAACGGGCTCCGAGTTCTCCTCATCTCCGACTTCAGTGGGGCCGACTTGAAGGGGTGTGGTGAAAACGGAGAGGACAAGGGTGAAACTGAGGACCAGGGCGAGAGGGAAGAGGAAGATGAAGGGGATTCCGGTGAGGGGTCAGAGGAGGACGAGGAGGACGACGAAGAGGCGGAGCAGGACAGCGATTTTGAGGAGCTGGACGAGGAGAACGCAGGGAAGAAGAGAGGGAGCTCTGAGAAACAGGTATTGGATGTGATTCCCTAATCCAGATCCTTTACTTAAATCTAAATATCACAAACTAACAAACCAATCAAGGCAGAGTTGGACCTTCAACTCCGTCTTCTGTGGGATAGAATTACTGTTTTTTCGATGGAGTCTGGTGGTTTTCAACAGGTTTTTCTGGTGAACTAAAAAGAATCTGACTCATTAACAAAGCTTTGTCTCTGTTGGAGTCTCTGTTAATCATGTTGTCAGTGGACTTTATTGGTCACATGAAAAACACTCCATCATCTCCATCGCAGAGTTGTCGTTAATAACCCTCAGTGGTGTGGTGGATGCTGAGTTAGTGCATTTGAGTGCATATTGTTTCGTTGTGTGTGCCTCCAGGCTGCAGCTGCTCTGTGCATCAGTGTGGGGAGCTTCAGTGACCCGGACGACCTGCCCGGCCTCGCCCACTTCCTGGAACACAGTGAGTTCAGGCAGAGAAGAGACTGTGGGTCAGTCAGGGAATAAAAAGTAAAGTGTGAACGCTGCGTGTACGTGTGAGATCAGCGAAATAAACGCAGTAGAGAAAGATGGAAACTTAAAAACAAATACAAAGAATCACAAACTTACATATATGCCTGAAATCTATATTATATTTTTGTCTAATTCTGAACTTGTTCTTTTAGTCCGTATCGGGTTTTATTCATCAAATGCAGTGGAGCGTCCATGATGGTGACTTTTGAAGTTTCATTTGAAGTTTAGTAGCGATCCTTTTCCTCAGTGAGTTCCGTATTAGGACACCAGGAGGCGCAGTTGTACCACTAAAGGTCCAGTAATACACCCACAAGCTCTGACCAACACAGGAGTCCAGAAACATTTCCCCTCCAGTGACGCTTCTGTTCACTGGATGTCAAGTTTCCTTGAAAAGCTGAGAATCTCTTGATCCTGAAACAATTTAAAGTCTTGATGGTTGAAAAGTTATTTCACATTTTGTGGGAAACACTCAAAATAACTGAGAACATCTTGTCCTGTGTCCTTTACTGAATCATCCTCTTATTATCTTTTCTTTCTCCCTGATGTCCAGTGGTGTTTATGGGCAGTGAGAAATATCCAGCAGAAAACGGCTTTGACGCCTTCTTGAAGAAGCACGGCGGAAGTGACAATGCCTCCACCGACTGTGAGAGAACCATCTTTCAGTTCGATGTGCAGAGGAAGTATTTCAGAGAGGCGCTGGACAGGTGAGGCACAAACTACAACTTCTGTTACCTCATTTTCTTATTTCTCCGCTGGCTCACTTTTAATTCCCAGTTTTAAGGTTTTCACAGTTCTTCAATCACTGCTCTTCCTTTTTTCAAGAAAATCAATCCTCACTTCGCATTGTGCAAAGTGAGGATATGAGATATTGAGTTTTCAGTTTTTTGTGCGTATGTAGGGTTGAAACTAATTGTTCTTAGTTAATCAGTGAGCTGATGAGTTTCTAAAATGATGGTGTGATGTTGCAGATTAAAGATCATCAGTTTACTCTGATGAGGTTCAGGAAAATACTATATTAATCAGTTTTTGAAATAGTTGCAGATTAATTATGTGTTGATTGACTGTTTGAGCAAAGCTGTGTGTTGTGTGTGTTCCAGGTGGGCTCAGTTCTTCATCTGTCCTCTGATGATTGAGGACGCCATCGACAGAGAGGTGGAGGCTGTGGACAGTGGTAAGTCTTTTCACACATGAACTCATGAGTCCAGAGGTGTTCACATATGAAGACCACAGCAAGGAGATGGTCCGGGTCAGACCTGTTCAGTAGTTTTTGTGTAAACCTGACAAACAAATGAACCAACAAATGGGAGGGGCCTGAACGTCTCTCTTTTCATTAACCTGCGTGGTCAGAGTACCAGCTGGCGAGGCCGTCAGACTCACATCGTAAGGAGATGCTGTTCGGGAGCCTCGCTAAACCTGGACACCCTATGGGCAAATTCTGCTGGGGTGAGAACAAAACACACACACACACACACACAAAGTTCTGAAGCTGAATCTACTTGATATTCAACAGATGTGTTGTTGTTCCCATCAGGTAACGCTCAGACATTAAAGCTGGAGCCCAGAGAGAAACAGATCAACACGTACCAGCGGCTCAGAGACTTCTGGAGGAGATATTACTCTGCTCATTACATGACGCTCACTGTTCAGTCCAAAGGTACACAGCTTTTAAACTGTTGACAGTTTGGTGGAGAAAGTCCTGTGAGCCCAGAGCTAATGCTTACATGTTAACCAAGATTGAATGTTAGCGTTGTTATGATAATGTTAATATTCAACTTTACATATGAGCAGGACATGTTAAAAACAGGTGTTTTGATTCTGCAGAGACTCTGGACACTCTGGAGCAGTGGGTGAGGGAGATCTTCATTAAAGTTCCCAACAAGTAAGACATGTGTAAATATATATATACACACACACACACACACACACACAAAACGCTGTCTACCTCAGTGTGCTGCACCTAAACCGAAACTAATAATAACAACAACATTACAGAAGAAAAGAAAGTAAATCCGGTA
Source organism: Verasper variegatus (assembly GCA_026259375.1). NCBI lineage: Eukaryota > Metazoa > Chordata > Actinopteri > Pleuronectiformes > Pleuronectidae > Verasper > Verasper variegatus. The sequence goes on from CM048046.1 coordinate 25,235,093, forward strand.
AATGAATGAACTTTTTGTTGGTTTCAGTTGTGAACCTCGACCGGACTTCTCTCACCTGCAGCAGCCGTTTGACACACCGGCCTTCAACAAACTCTACAGAGGTCAGACACGGTTGTTTCTGTTGTGAATGTTATGATTATGTCTGTTGTGGTAGAGATTGAAACTCATTACCGTGATTTAATGCAGTGTAGGTTCAGTACTACAGTATGATTTTCAAAGGGTTCTTCCAGTCTTCAGTCACTTTAATATCTGACAAAGAATTATGTCAGTCAAGTCAGATTTGTCTGTTCATTCGTAGTATTTCTGAGTCATACAGACGGGATTCAGTGGGACGTTCAGACAGACAACAATGTTTTATCTCTCTGATCTAACTGTGCTAACGATGCAGTGGAAACCTGCAGCAACATCTTCTGCCGACACAAGAGCTGTTTCAAAAAGGGTGAAGTTGTTCTGTCGCAGACATCGAGCGAAGCGAACAACTTGATGTCCTGCATTGATTTTAGCAGCAGGAAAATAGGAAGCGCTCTTGCTGCAGCTTTCTCTGGGGACTGAAAAAGACAGAAACAAATGCTCGACTTAAAGAACCTTTCAGAGGGCAGCCATAACACGTGTGTGTGTGTGCGCATGTGTGTGTGCGTGTGTGTGTTTCAGTGATCCCTGTGAGGAAGGTTCATGCTCTGACCATCAGCTGGGCCGTCCCTCCACAGGGACAACACTACAGGTGAGACAAAGTCTGCGTGTTTGACTTTTTCTCCTTAGATCAATTGTTCCTTCATTTGTAAAAAGAGGCTTGTTTGTGTGTGTTTGTGTTTCCTGTCAGAGTGAAGCCGCTTCACTACATCTCCTGGCTCATCGGACACGAAGGAACCGGGAGCATCTTGTCTCTGCTCAGGAAGAAGTGGGTCATAAAGAGGAACCGAGTCAGAATAAATGTTGTAGTGTAGATAAACGCAGGAGACTCACAGTAGTGTGTGTGTGTGTGTGTGCGTGTGTGTGTGTGTGCGTGTGCGTGTGCGTTCAGGTGCTGGGCTCTGGCTCTGTTTGGAGGAAACAGTGAGACAGGGTTCGATCAAAACACCACCTACTCCATCTTCTCCATCTCTATCACCCTCACCGACCAGGGCTACCAGAACTTCTACCAGGTACACACACACACACACATCTACACTGCGTTTGGAGAATACTGAGAGCCGAGTGTTTCATGATGAAAGTCTGAATGGTAAGAATAGAGTAGAAATGTTGAGACTAAAATACATTTTGAGAATAGGAAGTGAGAAAGAGGAAATGTTAGAGTTCACAATCTTCTGTGGTGTCTCCTGAACAAACACTGTGTTATAACCTAAAAGACAGAATTATTACTCAAACTGATTCTGAACAACAACAACATTTCAACTTTATTCTCTAGATTTTGAGTCTTTTCTTGTGTCATCGTATATGTGACGTGTTATTGATGCAGAGGAAGATGCTGGAATGTTTCGTACATGCAAACATCCTAACTGTCCCATAGGTCACGCACATCCTCACACATCATTATCTTTCTCTGCAGGTGGTAGATTTTGTGTTCCAGTATCTGAAGATGCTCCAGACTCTGGGCCCCCAGCAGAGGTCAGGCTTAGACATAATGATAATAATATTCTTATTTAATGGTTTAGTTTGCTCCACCACAGGAACCATCTTTCTCCTCATTCTGCTGCATGAGCAGTGTGTTAGTTTGCTTTATTAACATAACAAGTTCTCATAATCTGATTTCAAAGAACACATCACATTAACACATGACCACATCATGTTCTCTTTCCTAAAGGATCTATGAGGAAATTCAGAAGATAGAAGCCAATGAGTTCCACTATCAGGAGCAGGTACTGCAGCACACACACACACACACACACACACACACACACACACACACACACACACACACACACACACACACACACACACACACCTCTGTTTTTGTGTAATCAACATGTGTAATGACAAACAAGCCCCCCCGCCTGTCATGCTGTGCCCGTCGGTCTCTGTCCCTGTGTCGACCTCTGAGGGTTTTTCTGTGATCATTGACAGACGGATCCCATCGAGTTTGTGGAGAACATCTGTGAGAACATGCAGCTGTTTCCCAAAGACGACTTCCTGACTGGGGACCAGCTCATGTTTGAGTATGACCCTCAGGTAACAGTGAGCAGAGAGATTCAGATCTGATCCACAATCTGTGTCCAGAATCACCTCTTATTTACCATGTAGACCATTCAATTTAACTGTGTGTGTGTGTGTGTGTGTGTGTGTGTGTGTGTGTGTGTGTGTGTGTGTGTGTGTGTGTGTGTGTGTGTGTGTGTGTGTGTGTGTGTGTGTGTGTGTGTGTGTGTGTGTGTGTGTGTGTGTGTGTGTGTGTGTGTGTGTGTGTGTGTAGGTGATCAGTGCTGCTCTGTCCCTGCTGACTCCAGACAGAGCGAACCTGCTGCTGTTGTCACCAGAAAACGAAGGTCGCTGTTCACTCAGAGAGAGATGGTTTGGTACCTGCTACAGCATGGAGGGTACGACACACACTGGTCCTCTCAAACATAGACCTTTTAACGTGCCTTACTCCCCTGAACGTGCTTCTTTGGTCTCCTCAGATATCTCAGAGACGTGGGCTCAGCGCTGGGCGAGAGACTTTGAACTCATCCCTGATCTCCACCTTCCTGCTGAGAACAAATTCATCGGTCAGTCCAGCACTTTGACTTGATCTCAGACACATTGTGTACGTCCATATCAGCAGCGCCCATCAGAGGGTTAGACCGTCCTCCAGCCAGCAGCCAGTCTGACAGACATCTTTTGAAAAGACATTTCATACACACGTTAAAGAGACTGTTCCACTCTGTCACACCTCAACTATGAGGTCTGACTGCGTGGACACTAACAACTTCACTTTGACCTCGTGTCCTGAGTGTGTGCAGACGTACAAACTGTCATCAGGGAGCAACGAGGTGTTCCACAGGTTCAATCTCTGGATTTCATTCTGATTTTTCTTCTGCAGCAACGGATTTCACCCTGAAAACTTTGGACTGTGCAGACACAGAGTTTCCTGTCAGGATAGTGAACAATGAGCGAGGCTGTCTGTGGTACAAGAAGGACAACAAGTTCAAGATCCCCAAAGGTGCGTCAGCCGTCTGACTGGTCGAGGAAATGTCCGGTGAAAAGCTGAACCATCAGATGATTGGATGTGATTTCTGAGTTTCCTTTATTTGTCAGTTGTAACAAACTGATGAAGTCGTTTTCATGTTCAGGTAAATTCTCACCACGTCTTTTTGTGTGTTTCAGCTTATATCCGTTTCAACTTGATCTCCCCGGTGATACAGAGGAGCCCAGAGAAGTAAGAGACTTTACCGTCACCACACAGCAAACGCCACAAACACACCATTTAAAATCCAACCAGTGCAAACTATGTGTTTTTAAGACCGTTGATCCGTGACGTTGTTCTTCGTCCTCCAGTCTTGTTCTGTTCGACATCTTCGTCAACATCCTGGCTCACAACCTGGCGGAGCCGGCGTATGAGGCCGACGTGGCGCAGCTCGAGTACAAACTGGTGGCCAGCGAGCACGGACTGGTGATCCGGCTGAAAGGCTTCAACCACAAACTGCCGGTGAGGAGAAGCTCGCTGCGGATACTGAACAGGGTGTTGATGAAGAAATATCATTCTTGGATTCTTTGAACTCGAACATATCCACATCAGTTTAGTCCCTGTTCTTCAGTTTGTTCATGTGATTTGACGTCGGAATGTGGAAACAACAAAGACACTGAACAACATGTGTTGTCAGGAATCTGTCTCCACTAATGTTTAACACGTCACAGTAAAGTTCAACCTTACTCTCATTTTCTGACGAATTGGAAACGTGAGTTGCTCAGAAACGTGATTTACTGCTCAGTGAGAGATTCAAACCCACACGTCTTCCCTCGTCTGTGTTCAGCTGCTGTTGACGCTGATCGTGGATCACCTGGCGGACTTCAGCGCCGAGCCGGGCGTCTTCACCATGTTCTCAGAGCAGCTGAAGAAAACCTACTTCAACATCCTCATCAAACCGGAGCGACTCGGGAAGTACGTCACACAACCTGCTGAGGGTCGGGGTGGTGGGTGGAGCCAGTCCCAGCTGGCAGTGGGCAAGAGGCGGGGTTTACCTGGACAGGTCACATGTCCTTCACAATCGTGACACACAGACATGGTTCTGTTTGATCCAGACCCAGATCACCTCCTCTGGGGCCTTTCACACCTGATATTTAGCTTCAGACTGAACCACGTAGGTGAGAATTTGTCTCAGGCTGAAAACTTTGGGAACTTCTCAGTGAGAGGCTCTGGTTCCTTTGGACAGAGCCAGGCTAATAGTTTCCCTCTGTTTCCAGTCTTTATGCTAAGCTAAGCAGCTGCTGTGCTCAGACGTGAGAGAGGAACTAACCTGAACATGGAACTCTCCAGCTCGACTGTAAGATTCAACACACTGTCCCTCTGTCTCTGCAGAGACGTTCGTCTGCTGATCCTGGAGCACTGTCGCTGGTCAGTCATTCAGAAGTATCAGGCCGTTGTCAAAGGTCTGACCGTCGACGACCTCATGGCTTTTGTCACCGGGCTGAAGGCGGAGCTGTACACTGAGGGGCTGGTTCAGGGAAACTTCACCTAGCACGGTGAGACACACACACACAGACCAACACGTCACAAAACAAGTTGACAAAAACTACTGGACACATCACCAGGAACCCAGGTGGAAGGATGATCCTTCTAGTTCACATCTAGTTCTGTTTTAATCTGTTGCTCGATGTTTCCTCCAACAGGAGTCCAGGGAGTTTCTGCAGTACTTCACCCAGTGAGTATCCTGCTTTACACATTAATGTACTTTACATGTATAATTTACATTTTATTCAAAAGTGAGATTTCTGTCATCTGACAAAAAGTATTCACAACCCTGAATTCTTTAAATGTCATTAGATTACAGTGTTGACGGTGTTTAACATTTGGATGTAAAGATCGATCCATTGAGTTTTTATTATTTACCAGAAGAAACAAACCACATGATGAGGTCGATAGATAAGTTCAATTAAAAATCACAGTCTGACCTGGTGTGTGTGTCCCTGCAGGAAGCTGCAGTACCAGCCTCTGTCTGCAGAGGTCCCCGTGTTGTTCCGGGTGGTGGAGCTGCCTCAGAATAATCATCTCTGTAAAGTCAAATCTCTCAATAAGGGAGACGCCAACTCTGAAGTCACCGTCTACTACCAGGTGAGAACGAGGAGAAACGTTTTCCTCTTTATTTCTCTCCTGAGGAAACGTACGATCGCACCACGACAGTAAAGAAATGTCTGAGCAGCTCAGAGCACTGAAAACAATCTAAAGATTCAACAGTTTTTAGTTTGAGTCACAGATAAATTCACTGAACTTCAGCAAATACCATAAAAATGTTAACAAAAGAAAGAAGTAATTTTTTACTTTTTATTAAAAAAAAAAAAAAGATTAGACAGTGATATAGGCAATAGAACAAAGTATATAAAAGAAGCACGAAATAAGGAACTGGATCATATTTACATTTACATACATATTTAGGTGAACTGAGGTTTCTTCTTCGTGTCTCCTCTCGTCCTGAACATCCATTGTTTTGTGTTAAAAGTTGAATCCTTACTGTTTCAGTCGGGGCTGAAGAACCTCAGAGAGCACGCCCTCATGGAGCTGATGGTGGTGAGTGTTGACATGTTTTACACAAACTCACCAACGCTAGTGACGAAGCTGAGAAGGTCGTTCTTCTTGTTCTTGTGGAAGAAATCATAGACGAGTTTAAATACGTCTTTAATAAAATACACCTGATGTTTCAGTCTCTGTCTTTATCGTCTAACATCTTCAGTTGATGTGAAACAGCCGCTGCTGCATCTGTAGAGAACTTTACAATCCATAGTGTCACTGTTTCTTTAATAAGGCGGGGTTTATATACACGTTACTGCTGATTGGACAACACCTCTGACACACCCACCAAACCAGAGGAAAGGAACCTCGTGCACAGATTTTAGCCAAAATGTCGTTCAACCTGGAAACGCTAGCAAAACGCTTTGAGATTGAACGTTCCGCAGGTGACGCCTCCGACACCGGTTCAAAGGTGTTAACCAATCGCAACAGAGTGGAGCAGCTGGCCAATCAGAGTGGGCTTTATCAGGAGGGGGGGGTCTTAAAGAGACCAAGAGTTTGAGACAGAGGCTGAAAAGAGGAGCTGCAGCGATGGACAGTCTGAGGACAGACGACTGAACATTACAGCATGAAAACGTTTTAATTAACTTATCAAAAGTCTCGATGGCGGCTCGGATGTTGTGAACATGTCAGCTGCTGAGATTGTGAAATATAACTGCAAATACATGTGTATAAGTTTATTTTACTTTTAAATATACTTTTTCAAGTCTATTATGATGTTATAACTGCAAACAAGTCAAAACAAGTGCTCCTGTAAAACTTGTGTTCCTGTCCTCGTGTCCTCGTGTCCTCGTGTCCTCTCAGATGCACATGGAGGAGCCCTGCTTCGACTTCCTCAGGACGAAGGAGACACTGGGGTGAGTGGTGTTCATTTGCACTGAGTTAAACTGACCGATGATGTTTCTTGAACCGTCCCAAACAAGCCTCTCTGATCCCACGACCTCCAGGTACCAGGTGTACCCAACCTGCAGGAACACCTCAGGAGTGCTGGGCTTCTCCGTCACCGTGGAAACACAGGCCACCAAGTTTAGGTGAGGTGACTTTGTTACCGTGGAGCTGCAGAGAAGGTGACAGCTCAGAGCCGAGCCGTTAAAGAACGTGTTCTTCTCCTCGCAGCACCGACTTTGTGGAGGCGAAGATCCAAGAGTTCCTGGTCAGTTTCGGGGAGCGTCTGGCGAGTCTGAGCGAGGAGGCCTTCAGGACCCAGGTGACGGCTCTCATCAAGCTGAAGGAGTGCGAGGACGCTCACCTGGGAGAGGAAGTGGACCGCAACTGGTTTGAGGTGGTCACCCAGCAGTACGTCTTCGACCGGCTCAACAAGGAGGTGAGACACAAAGATATTTACACACACGAGGACATTTCTCTCTTGTTTTCCTGTTTTAAACGTTATAAAATAAAGCTCCTGACCCTCTGAATTCATTTAGTTTGTGATGTCAAGTGAAATGAAACTGAACAGGAAGAAGTTTAAAAAGCTCAACCTGACAGGTTTTATAATTCAACAGCAATAAAGTTGTATCGTTCTGCTCAGCCACCTGTGAAACAGCTTCACCTGCTGTTATATTTTCATCAACTCATTTCTCTCCAGCTGTTTTCAGACCTGAAGTCCAGACACAACTTCTCCTGCAGCCTCTTGGTAAAATGTGTGTAACATGTCCTTGTGAGTCCATGTGAGGAAACAGCAGGACAATGTCCTGAAGCTTCCCAGTGAGCGAGTGGACGTGTTGATGAGGTTTCTAACACGTGACGTGAAACTGGAAGAACACAAACATCTCAGGATGAAGAAGAGGAGCCGTACACGTAGAAGACGAAGACGTCAACTTGGAAACACGAGGAGGTTCCAGATCTTTTGGTGATGAGGGCCGACGCCGGTGTGGACGAGCTGTCGTATAAACTCTGCTGATCTTTCCACAGCAGAGTTTATACGTCATGTCCCGCCTCCTGCTGCTCTACAGGCTCCGCCCCTCCCCACATGTTCCTGTTGGTGTGAACGAGTCGGACCCGACAACCTGCTGCTGCTTCACAAACACTGGCTACAGTCCTGTTTGTGATCCGGGTCCAGTCTGTGGTTGTAACCTGCTGTGGTCTCTGTTGCAGATCGAGGTTCTGAAGCTCTTCACTCAGGAGGAGCTGGTCTCCTGGTTCCTGGAGCACAGAAACACCAGCAGCAGGAAGCTCAGTGTTCATGTGAGTTTGATCTGGATTCTAAATTTAAACCTGGGATCTCTTCTGTGTTTGGTTCTAAATTATTGATTTATGGAAAGAACACATGATCAGAAAACGGGTCTCAGTTTGTTTCAGAATCTGTCGTATGATGATAAAAGCTCCACAAGATGTGAGGTGATTCTTTAACCCGTGTGTTTCCTGTGTCTGGTCAGGTGGTCGGTTTCGGGGTGGAGGAGAACGACCCACTGGATCAGAGCGTTGCCTGCGGGTCAGACGGCTCTGACAACCCCCCCACCTCATCCTACGGCGAAGTCAGCGAGCTGACCTTCCTGTCGGCCTCCTCAGCCGTCTCTCCAGGACGCCACGCTCATCACCGACATCAGAGCGTTCACCTCCTCCCTCCCCCTGCACCCCTACCACAAAATCCTCAGCTAGGCCACTCCCACTGCAGAGCGACGACAACCTCCACTAAAGACTGACACAGTAACCATGGAGATGACTAGCACTCGTAATCACACTGGTCAAAGAGGACGAGTTTAGGACACGAGCCGAGAAACGTTTCAGAAATGTTAGTTCTTTTCTTTTCTGTGACGATGCTGTGTTCATGTCCTGGAGGAAAATGTAGATCTGAGCTTCTTATTGATAAAACATGTTATTCTATTAACACCAAATCACAACTTTCATTATCTCAAGGCACTTTACACTTTCACGTCGAGCCCATCGGCTGTAAATAAAAATGGACGACGCGTCTCCACTTACCTCCAGAAAAGAAGTGAAAATATCTCAGATACAAACGCTGCCATCTTGTGGTGGTGACTATATTTACAGTCAGAGTATAATCTGACAGCTAATTCAAACCAAACTGATCAGAAACACTTTATAGTTTGGTCCATATCCCATCTGTTAACATGGAGGAGGTTTATTACCTTTAGTGCAGCCAGCCACCAGGGGGCGATAGAGATGCTTTGGCTTCAGTTTTGGGAGCCGTCATGTCGTCCGTCTTTATTTACAGTCTGTGGTTCATATTTGAACTTTGACCTTAAACCTAAATTAAACCAAGTCTTACAAACACGTATTTTAATTATTATTCATAATAATTTGTGGAAACTTTTAATTGAAGCGTCGTCACAGTTGAACAAGTCAAGGTGTCGAAAAGCCAAAGATTAAATTTATGATCAAAATGTTAATAAACACAGAAAATCAGTAAATCTTCTCACTGAAAAAGCTGGAACCAGAGTTATTAAAATATAGAAACATAAAAACGGCAGCAACGTGACGAGTGATTCCCCAGTTCCTCCTGATCGCTCTGTGAAAGGAGATTTTCCCAGGTGCAGTGAACGCAGCACGATGACTCAGGGCTCTGGTTTGTGACAAAAGGGAAGAAGGAGCGTTTCTCACTGAAGTTCACGTGTTCACTTCTATATACAGTCTGCTGTTCCCACTGTAAGGTTCTGTTATTTCAATGTGTTGAACAGAAGCTGATGGCCATCTTAATCTTCATTACATTTTCAGTTCGATGGCATTTAAAAATAGCTACTGATTGTTAATTCTGTCTTTAAATGATAATAAAAAAATCTTCAAGTGTTTGTAAAATGTTTTTAAATTATTTGTCTCACAGTTTTTAGTTATTTTGGTTTCTACAGCATCTTTATTATGATAAAAATATGAAAACTAATGTTCAGAGCAGCATCGACGAGTTCCTGCCGGTTGTCATGACGACGCTGTGAATATCCTCAGTGTCTCAGAGCCGGAGAGGAACAGATGAACGTGTGCTGAGTTTCTGCCGAACAGCTCGAGGAGATCCAGCTGCCGGGGTTTTCAACCAGCACACAGCCGTCCCCGGAGCCACTGCGGCTCGGCGGCGCCCCCCTCAGCCTGGAGAAGGACACTGAGCGACCGTCCGTCCACGTCCAGCCCCTCGGACCTGCAGACAGACCTGAGGAGCAGGGAACGGATCAGCAGCTGTTCCACACCAGCTGGAACCTGAGGCCTGAACGTGCTGCGTCACTCACCGATCCAGAACGGCTGCTTCCTGGAGAACCTCCACAGCCAGGACATGTCTCTCCTGGAGCGCACGCTGGTCAAGCTGCTGTTGAACCTGTGAGGGAATCAAACCTTTCCATTAACTCCAATTAGTTCCCATGGCAACTGCTGGGATTTCTGACACGTTTGTGAAACTAATATTTTTTGTTTCCAGATTTTCCTTGAATAACAAACGTGAAGTGAAAAGTTCAACAACTTCAACTAACACAACGGTATTAGTGTGTAACACTGTGTATTACTGTGTGTATTCATGTGTGTGTATTCGTGTGTGTGTGTTACAGCAGCGAGCAGGTTCTCTCAGCACTGGCCCAGGTCGCCACAGACGAGCTGATGATGTAACAACGTCTCCTGTAGTGAGTCCAACCATCAGGACACGAGCTGCTGAACGACTGACGACACAGAGACACACACTTCAGACACACAACAGAACCAGACAACTGTGTGTGTGTGTGTGTGTGTGTGTGTGTGTGTGTGTGTGTGTGTGTGTGTGTGTGTGTGTGTGTGTGTGTGTGTGTGTGTGTGTGTGTGTGTGTGTGTGTGTGTGTGTGTGTACCTTGTGCTGCCGTAGCTCTGGTGCTGGATGATCCATCTGAGGAGTGTCACCAACTCGCCCCCCCTGCAGGGGGCGACTGTGAGACCAGCTCAACACAGAGTCATCCGGCTTCAGTTCCTCCAGACGAAGAGGAGTCAGACTGTGGAACTGAGGAAGAGGAGGAGGACATTAACACATCATGTGTGTTCATTTATTGGTGTTTGTGTGTGTAAATTTGTGTGTCTGTGTTGTGTGTGTCTCTGTGTTGTGTGTGTCTCACTGTCCACACTCTGTCTCCAGGCGTCCTCTCTCCTGACAGATGAACCTGAACAAGAGAAGAAGAACGTTAGAATCGAACCTTGTGTTTTAACCATGAACTGAAAACAAAAATGGCGACTCGTCTCCACTTCCTCCAGAAATACAGACTAAATGTCTCCGATGTGAACGCTGCCATCTAGTGTTGGAGTCTGAGTCTGTGCAGCTGTGATCGTGGGCGGAGCCGAGGTATTGAGGTCCGACACGTTAAAGGAGGAGGTTTATGAGCTTTACTTGCAGCCAGACACCAGGGGGCGAGCCAGATGATTTGGCTTCACTTTCAGGGAGCTTTCATGTCGTCCATCTTTATTTACCGTCTGGTTCTGTCGAACAGGCCGACAAGGCAACAAACCTGATGTAATGTGAAAGGAAACCAGCAGGTGGCAGAGTCTCTGGTTTTCTCTTTATATTCTGTGTAAAATCTTAAATTTCGTTGACTATTCACACTGATCAATGAATCCTAATTAACTAACTGATGTGGGACAGACGGACGTCTCTGACCTTTACTCCTCCTGTGTCCGACTTGGCTCGCCGCCACGCTTGTCCCTGGCAGCCTCCTGCTGTGGGGGGGTGCGTGGCCAGGCCCCGCCTGGTCCTGTGGTTCCCGCTCTCCGTAGTCCAGGTAGGGCCGGCGGTTGGGGACGTCTCCTCTGGGAGGGTGAGGCTGGTTCTCCCACATCAGCTCCGCCTCGATGTCGGTGACGGGGTCCTCGTCCTCCTCCGGCCTGGGGGGGTCAGGGAGGCGAGGAGGTGGAGGCTTCCCGCCCTTGTCCACCACCAGTTCATCGGGGTCGCACCTTCCTGAGACAACAGACACGACTCAGCTCAAATCTTTCAGTCTCCATCTTCCCTCAGTCCTGAAGTTATTTCATTGACAGTTTAGCGTCTGACCTCCTCTGGGGTCGATGACCTCCACGCTCGCTGACGTCCTCTGGCCCAGGACGGCGTTCTTAGGATTCTTCAGGGCGACGGTGAAGGTCTCGTGGTTTTCCTCCAGTCCGTCGTCCATCAGGTAAATGTTCCAGGTTTTCACACTGACGCCTGAAACCAAACAGGATGGAAGTTATCACCATTACACTGATTTATGGATATATAGATAATATAATATATAATATATAACTTCAGACCCGGGTCAAACTGGATGAGAGAAGCTGAGCTGTGGGTGAAATCTCTTCCGAGTTTGGCCGAACCTTCCTCCACCTGCACACACACGACAAATCCTGAGCTCTGATTGGTTCCCTGTGTTTGACACTTTCTCTGCAGCGCGGCAACGTCGTACCTGAATCGCAACGTACGCCGGGTCCAAGCTCCTCCCACTGCGCTGGATCTGGATCTGAAGAGTCCCTGAGGTCTCACAGGTTCTGTAGCAGGTCGCAGACAAGTCCACCCGAGACCAGAACAGCTCTAATCTACAGGGGACACACAAACACACAATGTATACACACAATACACACATATATATATACATGTCATTTGTTACTGTATTCATTTACTTTGTGTCTTTGATGTTTTCAAGTACTTTGTAACAGCAGTTTTTAAAGTATATATGTACACACATTATAGTGATGTGTGGTAAATGAAGGAGCACAAACAGGAAGTGTAACAAAGGTCTTCAGTCACATGTTCTGTTCGTCTGGAGACTGACAGGGTTCAATAAGGTCGAGGCCATAAGTATGTGGACACAAGGTGATTGACATGAATACGTGTCCGTCCCTCATCCACCTACACTTCAGGCAGCATCGTGTTTCCAGCCGGGTCAGTGAGGAGGAACTCGAAGCTGTCGGCCGTCACCTCCATGTCGGCCGGGAGGACGAACACCACGGCCCGCTGGTCCACGTCCCGCTGGGTGAAGCGACCTCGGATGTAGCCCCCTGGTGGGACGAGAGGACACAGCAGCTCAACACTGACACGACCAACACTCAGCTCCTCGCGGCCCTGGAACCAGACCTCGTTTCATTTTCACAACCAGAGAGAAACACTTCAGCAGCAGAGCCGCTGTCCGGACCTGTGAGGCCGTTCTCCAGGTAACCGAAGTGAGGAGGCCTGCTGATGGAGAACTCCAGCTCCTCCGTGGGGCTGTCGGGGTCGGACGCCTGCAGGTGTTTGTTGGTGATGAAGATGCCGTAACGTCCGGCCCCCAAATCCACCACCGTGCTGGGGCTGCGTCTGGTGGTCAGACTGGGAGGAGTCCTGTCCACCTGGTCCACCTGAACACAGGAACAGAGGAGGGCTCAGAGCGAGTGTGTGTGTGTGTGTGTGTGTGTGTGTGTGTGTGTGTGTGTGTGTGTGTGTGTGTGTGTGTGTGTGTGTGTGTGTGTGTGTGTGTGTGTGTGTGTGTGTGTGTGTGTGTGTGTCGCTACATAAACAGCAACACTGAGGCAGATAAACACACTTGGTTTAAACACAAAGACACAACGTGTGTGATCACACAAAGCTCCTTCGTCTCCTTCGTTTCAGCTCAATGATGAAATAAAGATGATTCATCTCATTAACCAGATGCGTCTCAGAAAGTGAGAATATCCTGAATAAGGTTCAATATTTGAATTACAGCTAAAAAACTACATATTAATTTTGGACTTAGAGTAAATGCAGTATAAAGACTGTATCAGTGTAGTTCAGAACAAGCAGTAATCTGTGCTTCAGAATTAGGACTTTTCTCTTTTCTAAATCCTTTCTTGACTTGATCTACAAATATTAGGAGATTCTGGATTTTTGGAAGGCAAAAGAAAACTAGTGTCTATTTCAGAATCAGTTCAAATCAAACACTTGATAAATGCAGTTCAGCCTTTCTGCTACTGGGTGGCGCTATTATCACACGGTCAGACTCAGATCTGATGATTTAACTTCCTGTTGTTTCCTCCTGAAATGAATTCAGCTGATATTTTTATTCACTTTTAAGAAATAAAAGAATATAGAGAACTGATCAACAGTTGACTGATGGTGACAGAGATTTATCAAACTAGATAAACACACCACGCTGTTGTGTGCGTTGTGCGTGTTGTGTGTGTGTGCGTGCACCTGTATGTTGAACACAGCAGGCTCTTCTCTCAGTTGTCCAAACTCCAGGTATCCTCGGTTGTTTCCATCAGTCGACAGGAAGTAGAACCTGTCGATCTCTGCCGGGCTGCCCGGGTCGTGCCGGTAAGCCAGGTCCAGCCTGTCCACGTCCATCTGGGTGAACCTCAGCGGGGGTGTCAGGGGGGCTCCTCTCAGCAGCAGCTTACCGTAGCGCGGTGGCTGCGTGATGATGTAGCTCAGGTTGGCGGTGGGGGTGTCGGGGTCGGTGAGCTGCAGCCGCTCGGCGGAGATGACCTCTGTGGCCCCGTCCTGCAGCCGGAGGCCGACATTGCGGTTGAGGGTCGGCGGGATGCGGTCACCGTGCTCGATGGTGAAGTGGAGGCTGCCGCTGCGTGATGAGACGCCGTTACTGACGACGAAACTGGGAAGACAGACGTAAACGAAAAGCCAACGTCAAATAGTTTCTCTAATACCATAAATGTTATTAATAAATAAATAGATCAGATTTTACGTCGTTGCATTTTGAAAGTAATATAGTTGCAGCCTTAAATAACGCTGCATGACAATCAACACTTATATACAGCGAGAAACAATTTCTGTATCCAATGTAAAAGATATAAATATGAAAGATATCCGTACACACACAGACACACACACACACACACACACACTGTGGTGACAACTGACAGAGCACTGGACCTGAAAACGAGCTGTGTGTGTTTGTACATGTGTGTATTTTGTTGTCCTCTCAGTCGTCTGCCAACACAATCTGCCTCTGAGCCCTGCAGCTGACAAACTGCCCCGGGCCTCAGCACACTGGCCACCACACACACACGCACACAGACACACACACGCACACACACAGGCCCTGGTGTAACATCTGGCTTCGTTGTCGGCCATATTTGCCCAGGGACGGGCGCCTGTGGCCGGCGCTCTGGCCGCCATCGTGCCAGCACTGTTGTTATTTTCCTGATAATGCTCATTCATCATCTGCTGTCATGACAACACACGATGCTCAGGTGTATGTTTTTAGATGTGGACACACAAGTGAAAGTTTAGAAAGATTAAAAATAGTTGATGTAGAATCTCCATCAAACTACAGTACATGAATGATTGACAGGTCACTGGGACCTGATCATGAACCTTCACATCCTTCAGAATCACTTTGGTTCCATGTGTTTCTGTCGTGGAGGCGTCACATGACTTGACATCCTCACACATAACAGTATATGTCACGATATATTATGTATTATGTATATTCTATCTGTACAGGAGAACAGAGCCTGTCTGGTTCCACAGATGCTCCTTCTCTCTCTGAGCAGAACCCAGGTCAGGTTATAGATAAAGGAACAACAGGACATAGTAGTGTCCTCAGGGACGTTCAGATCTAACTCAGAGGCTCAGGACAGAGACACTGACTCTTTGTGTGTTTCACCAGACGTGAGGACACAATGTGATTTATGAACACACACTTTAGACTGAACTGTCCAATAGGATGTGAACACCTGCATGTAACAGAGAGAGGGACCTTCATGGGTGACGCAGGGTGAGGGAGATGTACTGGGAGGCTGTGGGAGACTCATGTTGCTCTGTTAGTGTTTGTATATTGTTTCACCTCCTGGTCTCCTTGAGTCTACATTAAAACCTTCAGCTGCTGCCTGAGTTCTCCTTTCACCAGCTTCCAGGAAACTTCCAGAACAATGACCACGGAGCTGAAATGTGACGTCACCGTGACGACTGATAGTGAGTTGCTGTGAGTTCCCTCACCTGAAGGAGTCGGACTCGACGTCGTGACTGTTGTCGTGTGTGTAACACACTCTGTGGGCGGCGACGTCCAGCTGCGTGAAGCCGGTCAGCGGGACTCCGGGCCGTCGTACGGCGTGGACGAGGCCGCGTCGAGGCGGGACCGACACAGTGTAAACAAGCTCCTCCGGACGACCCGCCGTGTCAGACGCCAGCAGGATGTCGGTGTTGAGGACGACCCGCTGCCCCTCCCTCAGATGCACTGCCTTGCTCAGTAGCACGATGTCACCTGGAGGCCGACAGAGGTCAAAGGTCAGAGCATCAGCGTGCGCTAAATGAAGCAGAGCTGGTCCTCACTTCTTCAATGGACTGAGGGTCAAGACTTTGGGGTTAGAATTAGGTCTGTGTTAGGGGTTAGGGTTAGGGGGTCGGGGGTCGGGGGCCGGGGGTTAGGGAATGTATTATATGTATTATGCCAATGACTGGATGGAGTGATGGGGGGGATGGAGAGGATGGGGGACGTCTCTGATTGGTCGACAACGTGGTGGTTTAGACGTTTAGTTTCAATGAGCGCAGCTTTTCAGATTCACACACACAAGTGGTCGCTGGTGGGGGGGGCTTCGCATGCCGAAGGAAAGATGCTAGATGTGTGTGTGTGAATGTGTGTGAATGTGAACGTGTTCTGAAGAGCTGTGAGTGACAGGAAGAGAAAAGATCTGTATCCATACAAACCATCTTCATATATATACAAAGATAGAACAGAGAGAAACAGAAAACATGAAACATCAAAACTGAACTAAAATCTAAAAATCTAAACAGGCTGAAGCAGTTTTTTGGAATGGTGCTGGAGGAAGAGGAGGAGGAGGAGGAGCAGCACCCAGAGGAGATGAGCCAACGCCCCTCCACAGCTGCTCCACCTCTCCTCTGTTAATTATTCACCGGCTGAGGAGGTCGTCCGTTTCTCACCTCGACTCCTCCAGGATCAGAGGGCCCGGAGCCAGAAGGGCCGAGGCCTTGAAGCACCGTGTTCACCCGACTGGCAAAGCTGGCACAGCGAGCTGGAAGAGGCTGGGGGTGGGGGGGCCCTCAATAATGGATGAAGCCTGGCCGGGGCCACAGAGGGCCGAGGTGTGTGAAGGTGTAAACACGGACATTTGTTTGTGTGCCAGAACGTTCCTGTTGATGTCATGTGAAGAACATTGTGACTTCAGACATTTTATGATCTGAGCACCTCCTCCTCTTCATGCTCCTCCTCCTCCTCTTCCTCGTCCTAAAAGCAGCTGGACGTCAGATGTTTCAGGAATTAACTTTTAAATCAGCCTCAGTTTTTAGTTTCCTCGCTAACGTGCTAAACTACGATGAAGGAACATGTTAAACTTCATTACTTCCACATTTAGCTCCACAGTCTCAGGTGTTCTACAGGTGAGGGATCAGTGAGAGTTGACCTCTGACCTTTGTGCACAGTCTGGACGGAGATGAAGAAGCTCTGAGCAGGAGACTCGTTCTCCAGGTCGCTGAGGGTGAAGCGGAAGCTGTCGTGACCTTTGAAGGCAGCGGCGTTGGCGTTGTGTTGGTACCACAGACGGTTCAGCTCCACGGCGTGCTGAGTGAAGTTCTGAGCGGCCGACAGCTCGGTCCAACCCGACTCCGTCTGCAGGGTCACACAGAACCGTTACAGATGACGAGATGAACACACACACACACACACACACACACACACACACACACACACACACACACACCTTGAGCTGCAGCGTTCCAAACCGCGGTGCAGCGTTGATGAAGAAGTACACCTGGTTTGGGGGCGTGTCCATGTCCTCGGCCTCCAGAGCTACACTGGAAATCACCCTCCGCTCGCCAGAGTCCACCTCCAGCCCAGCGTTCCTGGAACACCAACGAAGAAGAAACTGTAATATTCACATTTAGGGGACAAACTTTAGACTTTTATTCATGTTTGTCCAAGACTGTAAATAAAGATGAAGACACGTCTCCACGCCCCCCCACTGGGAAACAAAAAGCCCAAATATCTCAGATACAAACACTGCCATCTTGTGGTGATGACGCCATTTGGAGTCTGTGCCATAGTGATTGAGGTATCGAAGTCCCGCCCATACCCACGCTCAAACAATCAGGAGTCACCTGTCAATCATCACATCTCAGCCTGTTTTCATATCATCAAATAACTGATTCAAACCAAACTGATCAGAAACACTTGAACAAGCATCAGAGAGAGAAGAACGACCTGAAACGACAGAAACATCTTTACAAACATTTATTTAACGTCTACTTTGATTCTTTAGTTTGGTCCATGTCCCGTCTGCTAACATGGAGGAGACAACCAGGGGGTCAATCAACATGTTTTGGCCTCACTATGGGAGCTGTCGTGTCGTCCATCTGTACGTACAGTCGTCGATCTACGTCCAGTGTTTACTTTCATCTCTGTGTTTGGTCTCCTCCACCTGTCCAGGTAGAGGGCGGAGCCTTTTTCCTAATGACACGTACACACGTTGTCATTAAAATATGGTTTTAGCAGCAGGATGTGAAAGTATCAGAATCTTTCTTCCTGCACGTGACGAAGTTGAAAACTTGAGTGAGAGCAGGTTTTCCAGGAGGGATCATGGGAGGTCTGTGGTGGTGGTGGTGGTGTTGGGACAGGAGGTGGTGGTGGTGGAGGGGGGGGGGGGGTTGAACATCAGAAACCGTCTGGCTGCTTCTTCACTCGGAAGTAAAATCCACGCAGGACAGAAGCTGCCACGTCCATCCTGCAGGAACGCAAAAACAAGGAGGCCGGCATCTGCCAAGTCTCTGTGTTACTTCTGCCTCGGTGGCCTTTACAGTACCAGCTCGGCCTGTGCCACCGCACCCCCGCACGCCGACAACTGATCTGGGGACAGTGTGGAGGTGGGGGGGGGGGGACATGATGGGACGGCATGAGGAACCCAGTGAAGGATGAAAATTCCCAATCACTTGTTCACTCTTCTGTCATCCTCCGTAAACACCAGGTCACCCCCCCCCTCATCCTCTCCCACCACCCCTCCACCCCCCCATCCTCCCCATGTTGACTCCACTGCAGCAGTTTGACTGACGATAGAAAACGTGTTCATCCTACCTGGTTTATCTGCTCTGAAGATTTAATGTTTTCATCAGATGAATCTGAATTGTCTTCCTAATTGTTCACGTGTGTTTAGAGTTGGAATGATTTACTGAACTGTTGTTATCATGTTAAACAATGACACGATCTTCGGACCCAGTCACGACCTTTCAAAAATAAAAGCTCTGTGATAGAGCATGGCACCAACACAGCAGCAAAAGAATGAACGTTGTGCTTTTACTTTGTAGACAAGTTGCTCACCAGGAACAGATGATATGAATGTTGTTGCCGTGACGGAGATCAACACCAGAAAGTCCAAGATGTTTCTGTTTCTGATCAGTTTGGTTTCAATCAGTTGTCTGATGATATAAAACAGGCTGAGACGTCATGATTGACAGGTGACACTGACCACACGCCTCCACTCCACCATCACTACTGCACAGACTCTGACTCCGAATGACGTCATCGCCACAAGATGGCAGCACTTGTCTCGGAGATATTTTGGCTTCATCTCTGTGCAACAGGAGGAAGTGGAGACGTGTGGTCATCTTTAGTCTGTGACCGGAACAAGATGAGAAACAGAATCTCATCACATTTCATGTCAGAGTGTGAATGATCAGCGTCAGTGAAATAAAACCTCCTCGTTTATTATTGTTCACAGTCACTTATTTTATAAATATAAAAAATACTCACACACGTTTCCTCAAACGTCACATTAACAAACTATTTAACAAGAAATCCTCATATCATCTTCATCTCTCACAAATCTGAGTGTGTGTGTGTGTGTGTGTGTGTGTGTGCGCGCGCCTGTGTGCGCCTGTGTGTGCCTGTGTGTGTGTGCCTGTGTGTGCCTGTGTGTGTGTGTGTGTGTGTGTGCCTGTGTGCGTGTGCCTGTGTGCCTGTGTGTGTGTGTGTGTGTGTGTGTGTGTGTGTGCGTGTGTGCGTGTGTGCCTGTGTGTGTGTGTCTGTGTGTGTGTGTGTGTGTGTGTGTGTGTGTGTGTGTGTGCCTGTGTGTGTGTGCCTGTGTGTGTGTGTGTGTGTGTGTGTGCCTGTGTGTGTGTGCCTGTGTGTGTGTGTGTGCGCGCCTGTGTGTGTGTGTGTGTGTGTGTCTGTGTGTGTCTGTGTGTGTGTGCCTGTGTGTGTGTGTGTGTGTGTGTGTGTCTGTGTGTACTTGAGCAGTCGTGGTTTCTCGTCGTTGACCGGCACCACAGTGACCTGAGCCGTCCCCTGGACTGTGTGGACGCCATCTGTCAGCTGCAGAGCCACGGCGTCCTCCAGGGTTTCTGTGTCATCGTGCATGTACATGATCTT
>CM048046.1:25260000-25272500 GCA_026259375.1 Verasper variegatus
GTGTCGAACACCAGCTCGGGTCCGATTTCTCCTCCTGAACACAAAACAGCTGAGTTATAACATTTACCTTACACGATGTGAAATAGTGTGGGAAACAAAACATGTTACGCAACAACAACAAGAGGACGCAGGGTCACGTGACCCGGGGTCATGTGACGCGTGGTCACCTGTGTGGACGTAGTAGACGTGTCCCTGCAGCACGTCCTGCTGGGAGAACTTGTCCACAGTCAGTCCGGCTCTCTGCAGCTCGCCTCGACCCGGAGTCCGTGCCAGCATGTAGGTCAGTCTGGAGTCGTCGCTGTCCCGGTCCGTCGCCGACAGGTAGTCCAGCGTCACCTGGACCCGCCCCCCCTCCTCACAGCTCAGCTCCCCCCGCAGACCTCCTCCCAGCTGGGGAGGCTCGTCGTTCATCGGCAGGACCTAAGGACGGCGGGGGAGTCGTCACTGTGGTCACATGGTCACTATGGATTTGTCGTATGTTCCTGCCGCAGGTAGACTCACCTGTATCGGTAAAACCACATGAGCCCAGTTCAGACCGTCCGTCACCTTCAGACTCAGCTCGTCCTCCGTGGTCTCAGAGTCATCGTGGATGTACCTGCAGCAACATCAAACCTTATTAGATCACTACAGACAAATAAACTACTGACGCATGGATGGATGAATTAGATGTATAGATACAGATATATTCACGAGCAGGTCCTCAGAAGGATAGAAGAACACTCTCATTCACGCAGTGTCTCACCTGAGTCGAAGTCCTCTCAGGTCGTGCAGAGTGAACCCGTCTCCCTGCAGCAGCGTTCGTCCCTGCAGCTCCAGTCGGCCGTGGCGAGCCGTCCTCTGGAGCTCCGCCCTCAGCGCCTCCTCGCTGCTGTCTCGGTCCCGGACCAGGATGTGCTCCTCGGTCAAAAAGGCTTCGCCGCCCTCCTCCACCCGCAGCAGGTTGGTGAAGGCCTGTGGATCCACAGCAGGGGTCAGAATCTGGATCTTCACACTAACTCTATCCTGTGTGGAACGTGGTGAGTGTGACCTCTGACCTCTGGGGCCTGGTCGTCCACGGGGGTGACGGTGATGTTGAAGAGGAGGCCGGAGATGCTGCCGCCGTGGTGGTCGCTGACGGAGAAGACGAACTGGACAAAGAGCGGTGCCGGGCCGATGTCCTCCACAGGAGGCATGAAGGCCACTTTCATGTGGTTCACTGCATGCTGGGAGAACAGGGGGGGGGCAGCTTCTATGTTAAAGGATGTGTGTTTCAGGATACAGTAACATGTGTGTGTCTGTGTGTGTCTGTGTGTGTTTCAGGATGCAGTAACATGTGTGTGTCTGTGTGTGTCTGTGTGTGTCTGTGTGTGTTTCAGGATGCAGTAACATGTGTGTGTCTGTGTGTGTCTGTGTGTGTTTCAGGATGCAGTAACACGCGTGTGCTGTGCACCTGTGTGAAGGACTTTAACACGGGCACCATGTGGTCCCTCCTCATGGCGTTGGCGGTGTCTGTGTAGAACAGACGTCCTGCGTCCATCAGCCTGAAACACAAAGGAGGATGAGAAGCTGTTTGTTCTCATGAGCCTGAAGAGAAGGTCCCGTGTTTACCCAGGATGCAGTGGGCTGAAGCAGGGCTGCGTGACGCTGTAGCTCAGGTCTGTGGCCGGATGTTCTCTGTCTGTGAAGTGGAGGTGGGACTGAGTGACGTAAACCACCTCCGTCTCCTTCACCGTCAGAGAGCGAACGCTGCCGGACGCCTCCACCGGGAGCTGGTCCTTCACCGGGAACACGTGGACGACCACCGTCTGTAACACGGACAGAAAGTCAAACTGTCTCTGTGTGTGTTGGTTCTCACGTGCTTCATGTGTCTGACTCACATATGTCTGCGAGAGGTTGGGCGGCTGGTGGCTGTCGGACAGCGTGAGGTCGAAGGCGTCCTCGAACAGCTCGTCTCCAGAGTGCAGGTAGAACATGTGACCCTGCAGCAGGTCTCTCTGCAGGAAGCTGTCCACAGGAACTCCTGCACAGGAAGTGACACCACGATGACGAGCGCCAACACTAAACCTCGTGTGCAGACAACGCACTCCAGCGTTTGTTAACAACATGAAGAGACGCTTAGAGAAGCTGCAGCCAACGAACGATGTTATTATTATAATACTAAATGTACAGAATCTTCTCTTATTATGTTATTGACATATTATAATAAATACTATTGTGGAATAAGTGATCAGCTGTTTATTGATTTACTTTTGATCGAGCTCTGATCTTAGCGACTGAATCATTTTATAATATTATAATATGTAATATTGATTTAGTTTTGACCCTTTTCATTCTTATATTTCTGCTCGACAGCTTTGTGCCCTTCTTACATTTTAACTTTTAACTGTTACCTTCAATTATTAAGTTTTAACTTGCAAAGCACCTTGAACCTGTGTGTAATCTATATTAATAAATTGTATTATTATTACATTATTATAATTGTGTTATTTATAAATATATATAATACTATTTTATCTACATGCAGTGACAATATGTATATTTTATTTTTGTACTGATAACATGATACTTTATGAGGGTACCTACATTTTGTATTGCAGCTGACTGATGTCAGCTGCCATACCACCAATATTTGGTTTTCTTTATTTAAAATTACTTTATTTTATGACATTTTTCTGGTGTCAATACGAAGATGTTTGATTTTTGTTCTGTTTCATCAGAAAAAATCTAAAGTGAAACATACGAGGAAGTTAAAACATCAGATTTAATGTCTGAAATCAATTTGAAACATGATGTGTTTTGAGCTCTGATGTTTTTGGACATGCAGACTTTCTGTATTTCTATCTTTTGTCTGACCTCGTGACCTTTGACCTGGACTCCTCCCACACATAATAAATGTTCTTGGCGTCGATGGTGTGTTTCTGTGTTTCCTCCCTCACCTGCCTCTTGGGCGGACGTCTTCCTGACCAGCTGCCCCGCCCGGGGGGAGGAGACCACCTGGTACAGGATGTAGTCGTCGCTGGAGTCCAGGTCGGAGGCCAACAGCATCATCTCCTCCAGCCTCACGGCGCCGCCCTCCTGCACCTCCACCGCCACGTTGTTGATGAGGAACGGCGGTGAGTCGTCCTTGGGCAGGATGTTGATGGGGAACTTGTGTCGGATGCTGTGACGGCCATCGCTGATGCGGAAGACGACATGGTCGCGTGTGGTGTCGCTGTCAGAGTGATGGTAGACGACCACGCCCTCCCTGAGGTCCTGCACTCGGAACATGAACGCCTTCCTGTCTGGGAAACACAGGACGCAGGTGAACTGAAACAGGATTATGTAGCAGTTAAATCTCATGATCAATTCTGTTCGTATAATAATAAATGAAAACGTCCAAACAATCACACAAAGGATTATTATGTGTTAAAAACCTCACGAACACAGACGCATCATTCAGAACAGTATCAACATCTCTGTGAGGCGACAAAACCCACGAAGAGAACATGAGAACTTCATCAGGATGTGAACTTATTATCAGAACAATTAGAGCTTTCAAACTTCCTGACATCACACGAGTTGAACTGCCAGACACAGAGTGTGAAACAGAAACAATCACGTCAACAACTGACTGTGGCTTAATATTCATTATAATTAACTTAGCAACACACAAGCGTAAATCGCTCAATTTCACAATTCCATTTTATCTGTGTAGCACCAAATCATATTATGCATTATCTCAAGGATTGTTTTTTATCTGTCAATACAATAGGAAACATGTTGGTTTTAATTTATAAGTAAATATAGTGTAGATGCAGTTTTTGTATCTTTAGCTGGAGCTTAGTGAAAATAATTCATTATATTGATAACTTTTATTGTGAAAGTCAGATTTGTATCTGATATCAATGTCAGGATGAAGAGTTGGACTAAAGATGAGAAACTTGTGTGTCCTACATAAATGAAATATAGGCCACGTCCATCTGTCAGCTCTCTGCTGCTGGCTGGCCTCCCTCACACCGTACAACAGCGTTAACAGCGGAGCATCACATGACTGGCGGCCTACTGGCGGACATGTGTTGTTGTCAGCGGACGCCTCCAGTTTCCAGCCAAAGCTTCGCACTTTGATTCAATTACCGTCCCCGACACATGCGCTGCTTTTCTCCCATTGTCACTTGGAAATAACAAGTTTCTCTTAGCGCCTGAAGGCGCGGCGCGGCGCTGGCTGGGGTTTGTGCTGTGAACACCGGTGGGGTAAAATGTGGCGTCCTTCCCGGTGGCCGTCCCGTTGCCAGGATGGGGGGCTTCCTGTCTCCCTGCGTTTGCCAGAGAGACAGAAGGGCAAGGTCAGCAGACAGATTGAGAGACGAGCGGTCGCGAGCCCGAACCTCATTAGCAACTTTACCGAGGGGAACCGGCTACTGGTCCAAGTGATAGAAACAACTTGGTAATTGGGCCCAAAGGTGGCGTTGGGCAACAGGCCCATAAAGGAAAAAACGAGCTGGGACGTGTGTGTGTGTGTGTGTGTGTGTGTGTGTGTGTGTGTGTGTGTTTCAGACAGGGAGTGTGTGGCGGGACAGGCAGCCATCCATTTGGCTGAAGGCGTTGGACGGAGCCTGCAGTGACTGTCCCCCCACGCTTCAGCGTCACCGCCCTCGAGTTGCAGCACCGAGGGTCAGCAGCAGCGTCCTCGTCCCCAGGAGACACAACTCCACCGGAGGATCCACCAACTGCCTCCTACAGGCCGCACGCACAACACGTGTGCAGAGCACCGCCAAACTTTTGTCGGCTTCCTGCTTCTGAACGAGAGCAGCAGATGAACAGAGTCTGAACCGAGGAGGAGGAGGAGGAGGAGGAGGAGTAGGAGGAGGGTGGAAACCTGCCCGATGGGACAAGTTTCAACAACTTCCAACTGAAACACTGTTAAACAGAGACAATCAGCTGCTTCTCTTCATCACCTCTGTAAACTCAATATTTTCATATTCATGGTCGAACTTAAAAACTTTACAAACTTTACAAAGTTTTACAATTCTTGATGTTCAAAAACTTAACCAGGTTAAAACTTTGAAAGAGTATAATGAATTACAGATCTCTGAATTACTGACACTCGAAAATCAACCAATAGAGGAATAATTAAATAATTTTAAATGAATTATTAGTATTAAAGTATTATTCTAAACCGCCATCACTTGTTCTGTGTTTGTCGTTATTTGTTACGGCAGCAGAAAGAGTTTCAGGTTTGAAATGCAGATGATAAACTTAACCTGTAAACACTGAGAGACACATGGTTACGGTTAAATCTTTACTAATGAGTCGTTAATGAGTTTAAATATCAGCTCGTTGTTTCCTTATCTTACTTTAATTTGTCTTTATCCATTTATTATTATTGGATGGATTTTGTCTGGACACATTCCTCATGTTCTTTATACCTGAATTTGTGTTGAATAATATGTTGTGAGGATTCTGTTCTGCACTTTCATAAGCTGCTGTGATAGAAATGAAAATTGGTCAAATTGGTTCAAGGCCTTTTATATTTCCAGTTACCTCCCAGTTGAAGGAAGGTTTACCGTGTGTTGTCTATTTTTTCATTTATTTAAATTTATTTAAAGTTATTTTATCTGTATTTGCATCAGGAACATTTTATCTTATATTTCATATTTTCAATTAAAAGAACTAAAACAGCTGCTCAGTGATTCAAGGAGACGAGCCGGAGAATCAGCAGAAGACAAACTGTCCTGTTTCTAAACGTCTGAAGGAGCCATGAAAGGTTAACTCCCTGCCTGAACCCCTCAGGGCCCCTGCACTCCTGCCCCCCCCCCCTCTGCTCAGAGCTGGTAGCATGAAAACCTGTTTGGGGACAGTGCATCTGCTCCCTGTGCACGGTGGCATGAAATAGCATAAGTCCCTCCAATCTGCTCGCTGCCGCTCCCGTTAGAGACAAAGAGGCCGTCTCCCTACGCGCTGGGCTGGAAGGGACAGACGTGGATGGAGAGCGAGGCAGCAGCAGCCTCTGCGCCGCCACAGCCCCTGGCCAACCGAGTGGCCGCGGCCCCATTTTACACCTGATTAGGAAACACATGCAGGGCCACTAGACATATGCTTCCCCAGCCACACCACGGTCCCTGACGGATGGGCGACACATGGAGGAAAAAGGGCGGAAAAGGCCAGACGACGTTCTCTGGGAATTCCCTGGGCGGTGTACGTGTCGGAATACCAGCACAGGATTAAAGGGCCGAGGTTTAACTCCTGGGTCTTCTCACAGTGATGAGACTCCTCAGTCTATGTGATGACATTTAATTCGTTTTCATTGTGCTCCTACAGTTCTTCAAGTTCTTCTCCTTTTTCCACCTGGGAGCACATGAGCTGCTTGAGGGAAACTAGAAGCACCGGCACCAGTTTCAATCCACATACGTTTCTTTACCCAGACTCGTGAGCTCACGGTGACCTTTGACCTCTGATCTCTGACCACAGAATTCTATTCAGATCATCCAACTGAACATGATGAAGCTGATTTCTAGATAGGATCTAACAAACCTGCAGAACATCTCGTGGATATTTGCGGTACTGCATGTTTTATTTATGCTGGAAACGATCTGGTGACCCCATGACCTCTGACCCCTCACCTCTGACACTGAGCCGACCGTGCAGGGGACCGTCCACCGCCACCAGGTGGACACCATCGATGTTGTCGTTGTCGACGATCTGCAGCTCCTCCCAGGTGATTGGTCGAGACTGACCCTCCAACAGGTCCAGACCTGAGAACAATAGATAAATAAAATCTGCTGACTTCAACACGACCGACCTCAGGATCCGTTTCTTACCCATGTTCCAGGAGACTCTGGGTGCATTTGTTTCTGCCACCCTGATGGAGATGTGCACCATGATGGGTGGGCTGGTCATATAGGAGCCGTCTATAACCTGGAACTCCACCTATCAGAAGATCCAGGGGCAGTTAATGGCTGGAAATATCATTTTGAATGACATAGATGGAGAATATTGACATATTTAAACAGGATCTGTTTTTGCTGCTACGCTACATTTCCAGCATTATCATTACTAGTTGTTCATTGAAGAAGTTCAGCATCAAACTTCATTTGATCATCAACATGCTCCAGAACCTCATAGTTCCTGCGATGTGATTGGCTGCCGTTGGGCGGCTGGTAGGCCACCTTCATCTCGTGGAGGTCCTGCCAGGTGAACGACCCGACGGGCTTGGTGTGGTCGTCCAGGTGGGTGACGTAGCCCTCAGGGGGCGGGACGGTCACGTTGAAAACCAGCCTCTCCTGCGGCGTCTCGTGGTCGTTGGCGTCCAGGGCGGCGGTGGTGAGCGGCGTGAGGATGAACTGGTCCACCTCCAGGATGAAGGAGGCCATGAAGGCGGCCTGGGGCGGCTGGTTCTGCATCGCACCGTGGATCAAAACTGGTAACCACACCGCCTCCGACTGGGAGCAGAGGAAAGTGAAGACGAAAGATAAACTTTAAAAAATCTCTTTTAGGACGTGAACAGTTAACACAAGTCTCACAAAGGAATCAACACATGATGTGGTGAAGCAGAAACACTCAGACGTGTCGGAGATGACAGATCTGCTAACAAGAGCATTTCAACATCAGAAGACTCCACAGACACAGATCTACGTGAAGTAGGATGTCACACTCCGACTGCCAATAATCTTCTCAAAGTCTGAGAGGAACTAAAACATCCACTTCCAACTTGGATATGACAGAAGGGTACTTTATCAACTAAAGCACTTTATTACATCTCTTCTCTAAAAGTTATTTTCCTCCTGGTTGCCACAGAAATATAACATTTAAATCAGTGTATCCATCCAGGTTCTGGCTGGTTCTCGTACCTCCAGCAGGGCCCGTGTGCTCTGCTCCCTCAGCTCCACCCTGATGGGGATGTAGTCGATCTCTGGCGATGGAGGACTGAGGTGCTGGTACTTCAGCCCGGAGCTCAGGAAGTCCTGGCAGCTGGTTTTCAGGAATCGAACCTCCTTGGTGTCATGGCGACAGGGTTTGTTTCCAGGACAGAGCGCCGCCGTCTCTCTGCCTGAACACGAGTTTCCAGAAGTGGTTCAAACAAAGTGTAGAGCAGAGACGCAGCTCTTACACCAACAACTACATCTTACCTTTCAACTTTTCTGTTTCAATAAACAATTCTTAAGTATCTATTGTTTTATTTTTATTGTGTTTTTGCATTTTACAATTGATCACATCTTCTTTTTATATAAAAAAATGTATTATACAATTTTATTTTTGTTTAATTATCATTATCAAATCATCTAGTTGGTGAAGTTTGATTAGGAGAGATCTTCATCAGCACGTGATGTGTCCAGATGTGTCATACCTTACCTTTCCTCAGTGAGGCGTCCTCCTCCCTCACCAGCTGACCCAGAGCAGGGACGTTGGTGTCGGTGGTCGTCAGCCTGACGGTGCAGACGAGGTCGGCCGTGGTCCTGATGCGGAGCACGGAGACGTCAATGGCGTTGGACAAAGCGTAGAACTGAGGAACCACCAGAGGAACGAGGCCCAGCTCCACCACAGCAGAGCCCGAGTCCAGGACCCGCACCAGCAGGACCAGCGTCTCCACCAGCGTGTCTGAAGACGTGAACCTCCACACACACACACACACACACACACACACACACACACACACACACACACACACACACACACACATATCTTATTTCAAATACTCCAAACTTCACTGGAAGTTTCTAAATTACTTCTGACATAAATTCAGATTTAAACCCTTAAATCAAAACAGATTACAGCTGACGTCCTCAAATGATCAATTATAGAAATATTTAAGGGAAAATTCTGATTCTGATTCTGAAAATCACTGTCAACTGAAAATCTGCAGGTTTGGAAGGTTTGTGAGGCAGCAGCAGGTTGTTGGGTCCGACTCGTTCACAACTACAGGAACACCTCAGGAACATGTCAGGGTTCAGTTCATGTCTGAAAACATCTGTTCTATTAATCAATGATTTATTAATTATGTGTTTAAATGACTTCTAGTTTCAGATGTGTCACTCCAGCCACACTGATACTAACCTGTAGACTCTGAGCATCACCGTGTCCTCGTCCAGCAGTGGACTCCCGTTGTGGACGTACTTGACCTCGTCCTCCAGGAAGCTGCAGTCGAACACCTGCAGACGACAGATGAAACCCTCAGAACACTGACTGTGTGCTGGTTCTGTTTGTCCCGGCGTTCACCACAGATATCGTCCTCACCTGTGGCGTGAGCCGGCCCACTCTCTGAGTGACGGCTTCGTTCATCACCACCTCCATCTTACAGTCTGCGCCCGGATCCACGCTGATCTTCAGCTCTTTCTCTGTGACGAACACCGAGCGACCCCTGGCGACCTCCACGCCCGAGTTCACCACAACCAAACTCCCGCTGCAGACGGCCGTCGCGGCCAGCAGCCGCAGCAGCACGCCGAGGGCAGCCATGTCAGGAGGTTAGGATTCTGGTTTCACAGGTTCAGGGGAGAAAAGTTGTTTTGATGGAAAGAGAGGACTTCAGGTCACATCCTCCACTTCCACCTGCAGACGAGAGTTTGATCAACCTGCTTCCGAACAAACACCGAGTCCACTTCATTGGAAACTATGTTTGTGTGTGGAATCAGAACGTGTCGACTCTGGGACTGTGCTCATTAGAAAGCCAAGACGAGCAGGGGAAACAGGGGTCAGGGGTCAGCTCAGATCGTTTGAGAAAAGTTTGTGTGGACGGTGGATTTACGAATTTAACAAATTGAACTTAAGTGGAAGTGTTCTGGCCTCTCACTGATTTGACCTACATCTTACCTTTCCTCACAACCTGCTGGGTTTCATTAAAGTGGAAATCTGTTGCTGAAGCTGTTGACTCTGTGTTTGGTCTCCACCTCCTCCTGAAGGAAATATCTGCTCAACCCAAACCAACACTAGAACAAACAGTTTTCTAAAAGGTTCCTGTTCACAGTAAATATCCAGGCTGGAGTTTTCTGCTCCACAGAGCTGCTGACGACTCTCAGATTTATGATGGATTTAGGATCTCTTCACATTACGCATTTCATCCGTTGATATACAAAGTACTGATTAAAGAAGCTTTAAGATAATTCTCATGTCTTTAAAGTCTTTAAAATGTAAATCCAGTCAAGCTCCTCAGAACCTTCGGACTTTTCCAAACTCAGAATCTTCTCATCTTTACCCCGAATCTAATCAATGTAATCTGTCATAACTGCAAAGAATCCTGATCAGGTTTAACTACGATTTACAGCCTCAAACTCAGATAGTCTTCCTCTGAGTCCATTCGACTGCTCGAAGCCACACAACTCCTCTAAATCCTCCAAACTCCCAGCATGCAGCTGACTGACGCCACAGCACACTCCTGGCCGGAAAACGCTTTCACCCTCCATTTCACTCCAAACTAAAGCCCACTGCAGGAAACAAGAGGTTAATCTGCGTGACCCAGCGGAGGTGCTGGAGGTGGCGTGGGACAGGCAGCGCGGGGGAGGGGAGGTGTTTCCTGGATCAAAGCAGGGAACCAGCTGGAGCCGGTGTGTCACTTCTCATCCGACCAGACGAGCGTCGCTTCGTTAGGGGAGACTTCTTTAAACTGAGAGAGTTGACCTCGCAGTGAAGCCACGGAGCTGAGGAGCTTTACGGTGTTGTTACAGGAAGTTACAGAAAGTGCTTGTCTCTTGTTATCAGTGCAGGTTTGAGACCCAAGCTCTCACATCTTTGTTCGAGGTTGAAAAGTTCTATTAATCAGAGTTGAGAATGAAACTCACCGCAGACACCGAACTGAGCAGGTGATCAAACCGGCCGCTGCTCAGACTCAGGTGGCGCTGGAGACGCCAGTCATCCAGACGCTGCTCCTGGAGAACGGGTGGAGTTTACTCACGTGACGACCTCGAATCAACAAACCATCCTGCGACCCAACTCCTAGTTCAAGGTGGAAGTTGAAGTTAATGTAATACTCAGGACTAACCTCACTGTGACGGTCTCATCAAACAACAAAGTTTAGTTCAGTCTCTTGAAGGATCTTAAAGCAGAAGAGAAATGTCTCCGCTGCAGATGAAACAGATTTCCCTGCGTCTCTCAGAGGAAGGAGTTTGATCTCACCTGGATGTCCTGATGTCTCTGCAGAGACGACTGAATGTTGGACGAGCTGAGACGTTAAATGATCCAGCAGCTGCTGCGTTGGCTGGAAGTGAGTCACTGCGGCTGAATGGGAAACACAGAGTCCTACAGTTCTGAATGAAGCAGGATAATTAAGTTCAGATTCAGACCCACTCAGCCCTTTGAACGTCTCAGAGCTTCAGATCTCCAGCTGCTGACTGTGTCCTCGTCCACGGCTTTTAAACTGGATCCTATTCACTCTGAGGATTTACTGATTCCTTCACATTTACTAAACAGCACAAGATACTACAACTGTAATGGATCAGATCAAGTTTGACTCCATGCAAACAGGGTTGAGATGATGTCAGAGAAGAACGAGTCATTCACCAAACCAAACAGGAGAAAGATCAGAAACAATCGGACGACCAGTGGACGATTCAGCGTCTGCATCCTTCAGAGGACGAACCGAAGGACGAACCGAAGGACGAACCGAAGGACGAACCGAAGGACACTTCTTGTCCAAAGTCTGATGAATCCTGGGAAACTTCGGGCCGAGAAGGAGCCACATGTTGGAGCCTTTGAAATGTGGCCCCTGAATTCAGACACAGCTGATATGACTCCAGCTGTTATCTGTACTTCACAACTGAACTAGCATTAGCATTAGCTACATACAGAGGCTAACAACTCATTTCCTCAGTTTCATCAGAAACAGCAGACGGAGAAACATGAGGTGAAAATCTGACGTTTTGGTCTGAACCTCAGAAATAAAGATGGACGACATCGGCTCCCAAACCTGAAGCCAAATCATCCCAATCGCCCCCTGGTGGCTGGCTGCAGTATAGGTCACTAACCTCCTCCTCCTCCATGTTAGCAGATGGGACATGGACCAAACTAAAAAACCAAAGTAGACATTAAATAAATCTTTGTAAAGATGTTTCTGTTGTTTCAGCTCGTTCTTCTCTCTGATGTTTGTTCAAGTGTTTCTGATCAGTTTGGTTTGAATCAGTTATTTGATGATATAAAACAGGCTGAGACGTCATGATCGACAGCTGAGACTGACTCCTGATTGGTCGAGTGTGTGTGGGCGGGGCCTTGGTACCACGTTCCTGTACAAGTTTATTGGTTTATTACAAACTGTCTTTCCAAGTTGACGTCTTCGTCTTCTACGTGTACGGCTCCTCTTCTTCATCCTGAGACATTTGTGTTCTTCCAGTTTCACGTCCGTCACGTGTTAGAAACCTCGTCAACACGTCCACTCGCTCACTCAAGTGTTTAGTCATAAGTTTTAAATTCTAAGGAAGCTGACCCTTATTTGTGTTCGTACAGAAGTTGTTTGTTCGTGAGTTAATGTGTTTAAACATGAAATAAACCGTCAGTTTGAGAGTTTTCAGTGAATTTGCAGCAGGTCTGAGTTGAGCTGCAGAACTCAACACTGATTGTTG